>CM067361.1:72680178-72722842 GCA_034401795.1 Chaetoderma sp. LZ-2023a | reverse complement strand
GATTGACGCAATTCTCGGAAGTGTGTGGCCTAATTAAAGAGAACCAAGCAGGTTTCTGAAAAGGTCACTCAACAACAGACCACATTATTTACAAGTGTACTGAATAATAGATTGACGCAATTCTCAGAAGTGTGTGGCCTAATTAAAGAGAACCAAGCAGGTTTCTGAAAAGGTCACTCAACAACAGACCACATTATTTACAAGTGTCCTGAATAATAGATTGACGCAATTCTCGGAAGTGTGTGGCCTAATTAAAGAGAACCAAGCAGGTTTCTGAAAAGGTCACTCAACAACAGACCACATTATATACAAGTGTCCTGAATAATAGATTGACGCAATTCTCGGAAGTGTGTGGCCTAATTAAAGAGAACCAAGCAGGTTTCTGAAAAGGTCACTCAACAACAGACCACATTATTTACAAGTGTACTGAATAATAGATTGACGCAATTCTCAGAAGTGTGTGGCCTAATTAAAGAGAACCAAGCAGGTTTCCGAAAACGTCACTCAACAACAGACCACATTATTTACAAGTGTACTGAATAATAGATTGACGCAATTCTCAGAAGTGTGTGGCCTAATTAAAGAGAACCAAGCAGGTTTCTGAAAAGGTCACTCAACAACAGACCACATTATTTACAAGTGTCCTGAATAATAGATTGACGCAATTCTCAGAAGTGTGTGGCCTAATTAAAGAGAACCAAGCAGGTTTCTGAAAAGGTCACTCAACAACAGACCACATTATTTACAAGTGTACTGAATAATAGATTGACGCAATTCTCAGAAGTGTGTGGCCTAATTAAAGAGAACCAAGCAGGTTTCTGAAAAGGTCACTCAACAACAGACCACATTATTTACAAGTGTCCTGAATAATAGATTGACGCAATTCTCAGAAGTGTGTGGCCTAATTAAAGAGAACCAAGCAGGTTTCTGAAAAGATCACTCAACAACAGACCACATTATATACAAGTGTCCTGAATAATAGATTGACGCAATTCTCGGAAGTGTGTGGCCTAATTAAAGAGAACCAAGCAGGTTTCTGAAAAGGTCACTCAACAACAGACCACATTATATACAAGTGTCCTGAATAATAGATTGACGCAATTCTCGGAAGTGTGTGGCCTAATTAAAGAGAACCAAGCAGGTTTCTGAAAAGGTCACTCAACAACAGACCACATTATATACAAGTGTCCTGAATAATAGATTGACGCAATTCTCGGAAGTGTGTGGCCTAATTAAAGAGAACCAAGCAGGTTTCTGAAAAGGTCACTCAACAACAGACCACATTATTTACAAGTGTACTGAATAATAGATTGACGCAATTCTCAGAAGTGTGTGGCCTAATTAAAGAGAACCAAGCAGGTTTCTGAAAAGGTCACTCAACAACAGACCACATTATTTACAAGTGTACTGAATAATAGATTGACGCAATTCTCAGAAGTGTGTGGCCTAATTAAAGAGAACCAAGCAGGTTTCTGAAAAGGTCACTCAACAACAGACCACATTATATACAAGTGTCCTGAATAATAGATTGACGCAATTCTCAGAAGTGTGTGGCCTAATTAAAGAGAACCAAGCAGGTTTCCGAAAAGGTCACTCAACAACAGACCACATTATTTACAAGTGTACTGAATAATAGATTGACGCAATTCTCAGAAGTGTGTGGCCTAATTAAAGAGAACCAAGCAGGTTTCTGAAAAGGTCACTCAACAACAGACCACATTATTTACAAGTGTCCTGAATAATAGATTGACGCAATTCTCAGAAGTGTGTGGCCTAATTAAAGAGAACCAAGCAGGTTTCTGAAAAGGTCACTCAACAACAGACCACATTATTTACAAGTGTACTGAATAATAGATTGACGCAATTCTCGGAAGTGTGTGGCCTAATTAAAGAGAACCAAGCAGGTTTCTGAAAAGGTCACTCAACAACAGACCACATTATTTACAAGTTTCCTGAATAATAGATTGACGCAATTCTCAGAAGTGTGTGGCCTAATTAAAGAGAAACAAGCAGGTTTCTGAAAAGATCACTCAACAACAGACCACATTATATACAAGTGTCCTGAATAATAGATTGACGCAATTCTCGGAAATGTGTGGCCTAATTAAAGAGAACCAAGCAGGTTTCTGAAAAGGTCACTCAACAACAGACCACATTATATACAAGTGTCCTGAATAATAGATTGACGCAATTCTCGGAAGTGTGTGGCCTAATTAAAGAGAACCAAGCAGGTTTCTGAAAAGGTCACTCAACAACAGACCACATTATATACAAGTGTCCTGAATAATAGATTGACGCAATTCTCGGAAGTGTGTGGCCTAATTAAAGAGAACCAAGCAGGTTTCTGAAAAGGTCACTCAACAACAGACCACATTATTTACAAGTGTACTGAATAATAGATTGACGCAATTCTCAGAAGTGTGTGGCCTAATTAAAGAGAACCAAGCAGGTTTCTGAAAAGGTCACTCAACAACAGACCACATTATTTACAAGTGTACTGAATAATAGATTGACGCAATTCTCAGAAGTGTGTGGCCTAATTAAAGAGAACCAAGCAGGTTTCTGAAAAGGTCACTCAACAACAGACCACATCTTTTTACTAAAAAGGCTAAAAAGGCTAATTGATTTGTATAGATTCAAAGGACAAACTCTGTACTGCGCCTATATTGATTACGAAAAGTGTATAGATTCAAAGGACAAACTCTGTACTGCGCCTATATTGATTACGAAAAGTGTATAGATTCAAAGGACAAACTCTGTACTGCGCCTATATTGATTACGAAAAGTGTATAGATTCAAAGGACAAACTCTGTACTGCGCCTATATTGATTACGAAAAGTGTATAGATTCAAAGGACAAACTCTGTACTGCGCCTATATTGATTACGAAAAGTGTATAGATTCAAAGGACAAACTCTGTACTGCGCCTATATTGATTACGAAAAGTGTATAGATTCAAAGGACAAACTCTGTACTGCGCCTATATTGATTACGAAAAGTGTATAGATTCAAAGGACAAACTCTGTACTGCGCCTATATTGATTACGAAAAGTGTATAGATTCAAAGGACAAACTCTGTACTGCGCCTATATTGATTACGAAAAGTGTATAGATTCAAAGGACAAACTCTGTACTGCGCCTATATTGATTACGAAAAGTGTATAGATTCAAAGGACAAACTCTGTACTGCGCCTATATTGATTACGAAAAGTGTATAGATTCAAAGAACAAACTCTGTACTGCGCCTATATTGATTACGAAAAGTGTATAGATTCAAAGGACAAACTCTGTACTGCGCCTATATTGATTACGAAAAGTGTATAGATTCAAAGGACAAACTCTGTACTGCGCCTATATTGATTACGAAAAGTGTATAGATTCAAAGAACAAACTCTGTACTGCGCCTATATTGATTACGAAAAGGCTTTTGATAAAGTATGGTGTACAGCGTTATGGTAAAAAATTATTAATTGCGAAATTATAGGAAATTTTCTCAACGTTATTGTGAATCTATGCAAAAATGCGAGTTTCTGTGTCTTCTCCAATAATTACACATCTACCTTTTTCCAGTCGTCTATCGGTATTAGCCAAGGGGAGAACCTATCACCATTCCTATATTCACTGTTTATAAATGGTTTAGACATATATTTCTTACTAGCAAACCGTGTAACTACCTAACGATGGCAAATACTATCGAAATCCAGAATATGTTTAAGCTTATGATTATTTTATATGCAGATGACACAGTACCCCTTGGTGACACCAAGGAGGACTTACAGAAAGCACTAGATGCACTAAATTCCTACTGCAAAATGTGGAAACTGAAGGTTAACACTGATAAAGCCAAGGTGATGGTATTTGGAAAGAAACGTACCAAAAACATTTTATTTATACTTATTGACCAGGTGGTAGAAGAGGTGAAAGAATACAATTATTTGCGAATTTTATTTTCTAGAAATGGTAGTTTTTATCGAAGTGGATTACAATTAGTTGAAAAGGCTAACAGAGCTATGTTTGTGCTACTAAGCAAAGGTAGAGCCCTAAACCTGCCGATAGATTTACAACTGAACTTATTTGATAAAATGGTTGCTCCCATACTGTTATACGGGTGTGAGATATGGGGGTACGAAAATTTAGATGAGTTAGAAAAATTAAAACTGAAATTTTGCAAACATATCCTGAAATTAAGAATGTCCACGCCCACTTGTATGATGTATGGGGACTTGGGGACCTATCCTATTAAACTAACAGTACAGATGTGAATGGTGAAATTCTGGATTAACTTCCGAACTGACGATGGAACAAAAGATTCATCAATAATTTGTAAAGCCATCACTCAATTGTATAATACTGATAATAATATCCAGCTCCCGAAAATTAATAATTATTTTAAATTGTTCTCTTTTATAAAAGATATAATCGATAATTGTGGTTACAGTCAAGTGTGGACTAGTCAAACAATGGATAAGGCGAGCGGCAATGCACTCTATAATATAATAAAATAGCCCTTTAAAGATCAATTTTTTCAAACTTGGACTGCTTCACTAAGCAAGTCTGTAAAGTGCCAAATGTATATGAAATATAAAGATTCATTTAAACTGAGAAATACTTAAGAACGCTGCCAGAAACTTTACGAGTTAGCTTGTGTCGTATGCGCACCAGGAGCCATAATTTAGAAATACAACAAGGACGATTTTTAACACTGACAGAGGGAAAGATTCTTATGCGATATGGCGACAGTGGGAGATGAATTCCACTTTCTCCTAGAATTTCCAGCTCTGAAAGAATCTAGGAATAAATACATACCAAATTATTACAGAACACGGCAAACCGAACATACATTTAATTAAATGAGCACAGAATACACACGACTATGCATAAATGTAGCGAAATTTTTAAAGATAGGCCTAAAATTCGTAGACCAAGCGCGAAAGTAAGAAAAGTACATGATAACTTCCCAGTTTTTACACCGGTACACATTTATACTCTTGGGTGGAGAGAGGCGACGAGGAGTGAAGCGCCTATGTTTCCAGAGATCGTCAGTTGGCGGAACAGAGACTCGATCCTGGGGTCGCGAGTTCCACAACTCTGCTCGTTACCGCCTGAGCTTCCGCCACGTCTTGAACTGCACGTTCATGAATAACCCTTTAACTGCACTGCCCTCGTAGAGGAGCGGCCATTTTGCCACTAAATTTCACACCTTTTTCTTTTGTTCCTTCCTTTGTTCTCTTCTTAGTTATTTTGACACTTTTTTTCATTTGATCTCTGCTGCCTTTCGTGTCGGGTTTTCCTTTGAAGTGTACAAATCTCCTCCTTTCTGATGGCTGTTAGATACAGAGTGTGGCCATACGCCCCTCACCATCATTAAATCACGCGACTCCTGTCATCAAATCAGTTGAGCGTAGCGTAAAGATGATTGGGTTGACAAGGGTTAATGCATTGTGTAAGGATGATTGACAGGATACAGGTCTGGACTCGTCTTTTCCGGACTCTGGGAACTCACTCAATCGCGAAGCCCCGGCCCTCGTTAAATCACGTGACTCCTAGCGCCATCTAGCGTAATGACGCTTGGCTAGGGTTAATGAGTGTAATTAAGCGCTGATCTCTTCGAGCCAGGACCCACCCAAGGGTTGATGTATTGCGTAATGATTATTGATTGGTTGCATGTCTGGACTCATCTTTTCCGGACTCTGGGAACTCACCCAATCGCGAAGCCCCGGCCCTCGTTAAATCATGTCACTCCTAGCGTCCTCTAGCGTAATGACGCTTGGCTAGGATTAATGAGTGTAATTAAGCGCTGATCTCTTCGAGCCAGGACACACGCAAGGGTTGATGTATTGCGTAATGATTATTGATTGGTTGCATGTCTGGACTCATCTTTTCCGGGCGCTGGGAACTCATTCAATCGCGAAGACCCACCCCTCGTTAAATCACGTGACTCCTAGCGTCCTCTAGCGTAATGACGCTTGGCTAGGGTTAATGAGTGTAATTAAGCGCTGATCTCTTCGAGCCAGGACACACGCAAGGGTTGATGTATTGCGTAATGATTATTGATTGGTTGCATGTCTGGACTCGTCTTTTCCGGGCGCTGGGAACTCATTCAATCGCGAAGACCCACCCCTCGTTAAATCACGTGACTCCTAGCGTCCTCTAGCGTAATGACGCTTGGCTAGGGTTAATGAGTGTAATTAAGCGCTGATCTCTTCGAGCCAGGACACACGCAAGGGTTGATGTATTGCGTAATGATTATTGATTGGTTGCATGTCTGGACTCGTCTTTTCCGGGCGCTGGGAACTCATTCAATCGCGATGACCCGCCCCTCGTTAAATCACGTCACTCCTAGCGTCCTCTAGCGTAATGACGCTTGATAAGGGTTAATGAGTGTAATTAAGTGCTGATCTCTTCGAGCCAGGACACACGCAAGGGTTGATGTATTGCGTAATGATTATTGATTGGTTGCATGTCTGGACTCGTCTTTCCCGGGCGCTGGGAACTCATTCAATCGCGAAGACCCGCCCCTCGTTAAATCACGTGACTCCTAGCGTCCTCTAGCGTAATGACACTTGGCTAGGGTTAATGAGTGTAATTAAGCGCTGATCTCTTCGAGCCAGGACACACGCAAGGGTTGATGTATTGCGTAATGATTATTGATTGGTTGCATGTCTGGACTCGTCTTTTCCGGGCGCTGGGAACTCATTCAATCGCGAAGCCCCGTCCCTCGTTAAATCACGTGACTCCTAGCGTCCTCTAGCGTAATGACACTTGGCTAGGGTTAATGAGTGTAATTAAGCGCCGATCTCTTCGAGCCAGGACCCACGCAAGGGTTGATGTATTGCGTAATGATTATTGATTGGTTGCATGTCTGGACTCATCTTTTCCGGGCGCTGGGAACTCATTCAATCGCGAAGCCCCGGCCCTCATTAAATCACGTGACTCCTACCGTCCTCTAGCGTAATGACGCTTGCCTAGGGTTAATGAGTGTAATTAAGCGCCGATCTCTTCGAGCCAGGACCCACGCAAGGGTTGATGTATTGCGTAATGATTATTGATTGGTTGCATGTCTGGACTCGTCTTTTCCGGGCGCTGGGAACTCATTCAATCATGAAGACCCGCCCCTCGTTAATGCATGTGACTCCTGGCGTCCTGTCGCGTAATGACTATTGACACATGGTAATCTGGTTGCAAATCGTATAAGAGTTTTAAAATCTGGTCGGTCAAGGGTTAGCTTCTTGATTTTGTTTAACGTTCATTATAATTATGAGTTCTGCATATTTTATGGTTTGTGAACTTGTTGATGTATGTTGCTGGTGTTGGTGTACTAATGTAACACTAGAATAGGATACACCATATAAGCGCCAATCGGATCAATATAAGATCAATAGCTAAGTATTAGCTGTAAGATCTTAATACCTCAAAGAGTGGTCTCCCTTGATTGATAAGATGCGAACACGGAAGTCTAGGCAAATTGGTGTATAATAGTAGAAGGGGAGAAACTATGGGTGTATTTGTTAATATCTTGGACTTCAATAAGGGTTATCTCCCTTCAGTAGCACATGTCTATGGCAAACACCATAATTTTCCGATGATGAATGTGAGGATGGGACAACCACCGGTTGTCGATAATATGTCAGATGGTAATAAAGATTTCCGTGAGTGTGTGTTGAAGATGTAGGCCTACCCGAAATAGAATACGTACGGCGAGGGAATAAGAATGAGATTGTCGTCCTTTCAAACGAATTGATAAGGCTTTGTTAAAAATAAATCTGATTTCCTTTTAAAAGAATAAACGTGAATTGCCAAAATGCTGTGAATGGTAATAATAAGAAGAGTAGTAACAAGAAGAATACTGTAAAGACGAAATCTTGTATGTTGAACGTATACTAATAAAATCTAGTTGTTACTTAGCAATGGCAATTTGACCTGACGATAGACACGGGTTAACAGGCAAGACTTAATATGATCTTGGGCCATTTACAGGAATACTCAGTAGCTGAACAACATCGGCATCAGTAATGGAGTTTGAAAGAATTAATCACTATGCGTCTTCTTCTTTTTCTTTTCGTTCGCTGATCATACTGCCAGTCCTGTAAGTGACTATCGACATGATCATAAGCGTTAAGTGCGTGGATCCATGGTTTATTAGAGTGCGCCGTGCGGCCCGGAACCTCCGTCTTCACCACTCGAGGATTCTGTCAGGGTTACCTCACCCTTACCTCCTTTAGTCGCCTCTTTCGACACGCAGAGGATACGGAAGGTGTATTCTAAGCCCCACCTACAGGGCGAATCACTATGCGTAATACTAAGAGACTATACCGGCTTTCAAAAGCAGAATAAACAATATAGTAGAATACCATTGAGTTCTTAAGAAAGCTTTATATGGAACAAGTAATCATGCGGAGGAGAATGATGACACCTTCATGCCGGTCTCCTCCATAAGTATCAACTTGTTGGGGGAGCTAAGTCATCAAAGACTGCGGCCTGACATCCACATACAGAGGCAACTGATTATGTCTACCCTTCTTCAAACAAGAAACTGTGCTCGGCATCCACGGACGACGCAATCTTCCCAGGAGCTTACCATAGCTACGTGGAATGTATGTGGTCTTGAGTGCAACATCAAAGAGGTAAACCTTAGGTGCAGACTGTGAACACTATAACATCGATATTACATGCATTCAAGAGACTAAAGTAGCTAAACACTCAGAGCAGTAACTACAGGCAGGCCATAAGCTAATGCTCATGGAGCAAAAACAGGCCACATACCGGGGCTTAAGCTTCGTAATCGGACTAAAGGTCTTGGATTATGTCATTAGTTTTGGATACGTTGCATTCATCGACCTGGCTATACCTACGCGAAAACACACCACTAAGTGTTGAATTGTCAATGCATATGGCCCAACTACCGAAAAAGCCAAAGAGAATCCAGCAATATTAGATTCCTTCTATGCAGAACTGAGCTCCGCCATTACAATCCCAGCTAGATGTCAACTGCTCGTGTGTGAAGATTTCAACTCCAAGCTGGGTAAACTCAGTATTGTGGACAAAAGTTCAGGACTTGGCTTATGCATGGGATCCTATGGAGAGGGCACACGCAATAGCAATGGATATGCACTGGTGGCATTCCTTAGTTCCAATGGCCTATTTGTCACAAATACGGCTTTCAAACACCCATGCCGTCACTGGACAACATGGACTTGACACCTTACTGATCGCAAAGCCCCAAAAGGGTCTAAGGGTACAACAGCTGTCTTCAACCAAATAGACTTCATACTATGCAAAACATAAGCAAAACCCTTACTCCGGAATGCTCGTTCGTATGGAGGCACAGACCTCAATTCTGACCATAAGCTAGTCATTACACGCCTTCAGATGAACGATCTCTACCTAATATATAAACACCATACCAGGCAAGAGGGTAGAGTCACCTACAACCTACCCAAGCTCATCAGTGACACTGACACTCAAATGTCATACAAAAAAGCCCTCGGGTAGCAGATAGCTAACATCGATGTCTGCTCTGATCCAACCGAAGCCCTGACCAAAATACTGAAATCTATGGAATCATCCGCTACCAGCACCATAGGTATTCTTAAAAAGAAGCAAACTACAGTAGGTATACTGACGACCCTCTAGTAGTAAAACTGTCAGCAGAGTAGAATGCATTACGGCTGCGCATCTATCAAAGTGGCCAAAGTGAAGACCGCACCAAACTACGCCGGGAGCGCAATATTATTCTGCGCCACATTAGCGAATGCTTAAGGGATCTTGCTATTCAGCAGGCAGACTCCCTAGCAGATGAAATCACTGCCATGGATGACTGTTACAAAATGTTTCGGGCAGCCCGAGCCCTGAAGATTGCTGACTACACACCACCACTCACTGTACACAACTCTGAAGGACACATTATCGGGACTGACCAGGGAAAAGCAGAGGCGATCCGAGAATGGTTCAAAGAACAGTTCACTGACAACGATGATGAGCCCTTGCACATGTTCTTAGGAGACACCAGGCCATTACTAACACCAATTAAAACAGCAGAAGTTGAGAAGGCACCTAAAGCCCTGAAAAATGGACGTGCATCTGGACCTGATGGCATGAGCAATGAACTATTCAAATATGCAAGCGACATTATCTCAAAACCGATCATGCACCTAATCAATTCCGCATTTATGCACCACCGTCCCATCGGTGCTGTAGGCCACGGAACCCTTATCGCACTACCCAAGCCCAAGAAGCCACCTGGACCCCCAGCCAATCTGTGGCCCATTGTGCTCCTCAACAGCATACGGAAAGTCCTATCCAATGTTACTCCATGCCGCATCCGAGACAAGATCGATTACTTCACGGGATCATGTCAAAGTGGCTTCAAACGTGGACGCAGCTGCATAGACATTGTATGGGCTCAACGCATGCTTGGGTCGGTAGTCATGTCCGACCACTGGGATTTCCACACAATGGGCATTGGCATGTCATGAGCCTTCGACACAATTAAACGCTCAAAGATCCTAGATGTACGAGGCCAGGCCAGTTGCAATGAAGATGAGCTACGCCCAGTGAGACTACTACTTGCAGACACCAAGAGTGCGAGGCAAGTCAGTGAAGTCTGTAGAGTTTGAGACATCAATCGTCTCCCTGCAGGGAGATGGTCTATCTCCGGTGCTTTTCACCTGCTACATTGCGGTCGCATTGAAATCTCTGTGGGTAAGTTCCACAAGACCAGCCCCCACCCACCCCCAGTGTCAATACTGGGCATGGTGCTAAAGATGGAATATGTCGACGATGTGGACTTCATAGACGAGGAAAAGAAACCCCTTGCCGAACTTCTCCGAATAGCTGCAAGCAAACTAAAAATTGAGAATCTCTGTATGAATGAATCCAAAACAGAGTTCACCCACATACACCTATCGACAAAGCATGACACTATAGAAAATGACCACCCACTTCGTGGCGGCGAACCATGGAGGAAAAGTAAAATCCTGGGCTCACTGCTTTGCAGTACTGTTGACATTTCTGCACGCTGCGTCATGGGGAACATAGCTCTCCAGTCCTTCTGGAAGCTACGGATTCGTAGATCAAAGATGCCCTTGATTAAAGGGCTGCGTTTATACAATGCAACCTGCGTATCCTTGATGCTGTATAGCTGTAACAGCTGGACAGCTCCAAAGGCAGCTCTAGACAAACTCGACGCCTGCCACCGCAAACACCAACGCACCATCACTGGACACCGATGGCCAGACAGCATAATTTCCAACGATGCACTATACAAGATGTGTAATACGTCGCCGCTGTCTGGAAAAGTCGCCCAGCAAAGATGGTCCATGTTTGGCCATGTGCTAAGGATGCCAGAAGAGACACCAGCACAGAGAGCCTTGGAATTCACCATACTCGGAGCCAGCAAATACTATTGAAATTGATAGTCAGAGCGTTTAGATATCGATGGATCCCAACACGAGCTAGGTGTTGGCGGAGCTTAGCTAAAGATGGGCGGGGTAAAGCTAAAACGGTCAAGGTCAATAGCGTCTATAGTTAATCTGAGTTTTGTCTATATTTTCTCATAATGATGCGAGCGAGCCAGTCTAGGTAAATCTTATGTTGGCAGGTTGCTTCTGGCGGTCCAAACGGCCCACTAGGCTTACACTATGATAAAGTCCAGCCTTTGCTCGCCTGCTGTGTACTGCAGGCTCAATACCCATCGCTTGTTTATTAGCTGGTGCTCACAGCCGTGGAACACTTGCGGTTACCAGGGAAATATTTCTTAATAAATGATTCACAAAGAATTCATATAGTCTTCCATACGTGACTTCGATCTGCTCACTACAGAGAGCAGTTCACACCTGTATGCAAACAACGTCTTGGTTCTGGTTCCGGTAGTATAACCACCCAAGCTTGCTCTCGACTCACTGTGATACCATTATCTCCTCTAGAGATACCGGTAATGGACTCTTAATCAAGTTCGGGCCAAGAATAATTTTCCGCTATGCTATCTCATTACCGGTAGTATCTTCGATTCTAGGCCAGGTATGTCTTGTTCTGCCTGTCCTTCCTCTCCAGGCTTGCACTCAGAAATTCAGCGGATTGCGTGCTCAGTATGTCAAAATTGCGGTACTTAGGACTTAAGTTGATGGCATGTCACATGTTTTTTTAATCTGCGACGTGAAATTAATACGTATAAACTTAATTAAAGTGTTCTTTATTCATGGTAAGAGACAGCCGAAGTAGGTAGTTGGTCAGCTATTAGTTCACTTTCAATTCACTTTATTATCCTCAGGCGTTTCAACGCCATTTTACAAAATAGTTGTGGTGATAGTGTGTTATAACTACAATACAGCTTGAATACAAATCATGCAGTTATTTTGCAATTAAATCATTGGTTACATTAATTACTTATTTATATTTTATAAGTATTCTACCCTTTTAGTTATTATGTATATTCTATTGTGCGATGGATATAAATATATAGGCAATTTACACACATTTGATTTTCTGACGATAGGACCAATGCATATTCTTACAAGTGCCTTTGCTTTTGTGCATTTGCAGTTGGGATATAGTACTGCGGTATATATGTTGTCCTTACGTAGTTGCATTTGTTGCAGCCATATAGAAAATGTTTTCGAGATCAAGTTTATTACAAAAGATGCATAGTCTCCTTTTCTGTCGGGTTTTTCTCAATCATCCATATTCTCAATTGCCAGTTTATGGTTTAAGGTCTTAAAGGGAAAAAAGTTTAATGATCTCCTTAACTGTTAATGTTATTAGATATTTTTCGAATTGAAGCGCTTCCTTGATTTCGTTATAAAATCTAACCTCATAGATGCTTGAAGCTGATTTTTTTTCTGGTTTAAATGTACTGCGTTTGTAACTTTTCCTTTGTTAGTTTCACTAAATGCCATTTTAAGATAAAATCTGGGTTAATTAAGTCTTCTCCTATTTGCTGAAGTGTCTTCCAGTTCTAGACAGACAATATAAAGGATTGATGATCATTTATAATAACCTGCATTAACCAGATCTGCCTAGAGTCGTATCATTTTCATTTTCACAATTATACTCAAGGGATACCTACCCGTTGCCCATACATCATCAGCTCTGTTGTGCTTTTCTTTGCACGTAGCGCATATTTGAATTTGGCAAGCTTCGAACATATCTAGATTTTTGAAACCCAATGTTTTGGACGGATATAATATAACTGATGTTATCGCATAATGCCGAATAAGCTGCTTTGGAGGTCAAATTGTATATCCTGTTATTTGATTTTTCAGAATAACTGGAACATAGTCTTTTTTGCCTGTTAAATATTTCGCTTTCTGTGTGAGTAAAAGCTGCTATTACCTTTGAAAAGTGGTCCTAATAATAAATACGCATCTGCAGTTTCAATCTGTTCCCATCAGGTAAACTGCCCATCGTCTTAATTGTTAATTTTTGGATAATACCATGGCTTTTGCTTTGTTTAAATTTACTGTTAATTTCCACAAATTACTCGATACCACTCTTTAGTGTACTCTGTGCATTGCTTATAGAATTTGCTACAATGGCCGTGTCGTCTGTATATAATAATATTATTCGTTAAAGAAGGAGATTTAATTTGTGTCTGATAATGTGCTTATGGTTTACAAACCTAAAGTATTATTGTCATGTAACCATTCTTCCAAGTCATTTATCAAATTTGAAAAAAGGGTGTATGTTTTTTCTCTGCCTTACCGCAGTTGTGCAGGGGAAAATGGCAGAATCTATATTATTATGAGTTGCAAATGGCTTTACGCTTTTATACATACACTGAATAAGTCAATAACATTTCGCACTGAGGTTTGCTTTGATAAGATTTTGCCACGGTCATATTCGCCAACAATATCTAAAGCTTGTTTAACGTCGATAAAGCAGCAAAATAATGTTTGCCTGCATCTGAAGTAATTGTATTATTGCATTAAATGAAAATATATTATCCATGGTTGATCTGACTTTCCTAGATCCCGTCTGTGCTTCAGTAAGAAGCTCGTGCCGTTCCTCACATTTATTTAGCCTATGCTTGAGATCTATCTGAACTAATCTTGAAATGACCATATCATCGAATCGAAATTGTGTAGAGCAATAAAAGAGCATTCAAAATGTTTTTATTGTTACTTCTTTTACCCACCAAACTATATTTGAACTCCTCTTAATTCGTCACTGTCACTATTATCTGCCCAGGCTTCTTCCTTTTCACTATCTGCGTCAGTGGAACTGTATTCCTGCTCATTCTCTTCCTTTTCACATTCCTTCTCTAGAATATCAGCCAACATAGATGGCAGTATCTCACCATCACACCACTTGGCTAGAATATCTGTTCACTCCATACAGCCCAGTCATTATTCTCAGTGGGTTCAGGGATGTATGGCTTTGGTACGTGGGGTCGCTTCTAAATAGCTACCTGATAGTTAACCCTCTTTATGTGCTCGCGGAGGCAAGCTCTCGGGGAAGGTAAGGTGGACAAGTCAACGTTGTTCTTGGGATTGATCTGTCTCTCTGCATCAACACCCTTTGCCATTAACATTCAGAAACAAAGCGTGTCAGCGTTTGTTATGGGAGTAATCGTGTACATTCGGCAGGTGAAATCCGCTAATTGAAGAAGGAGATCCTCTGTCTCCCGATATCTTGGTTGCTTCTGTAGGCGTTTGATGGGTTTTACTTTGGCTATGCTGTCAGTTGTCATAGTAACAATATTTTATTAAATGAGTAAACCGTTACTCATTATATTTGACAAATGGTGCCTTTTAATCGATTTTACGCTGCTAAGACTAGAATGTTGCTTTACTGGTGCTTGGTCAGTGATAGCAACATAAAGTTGCTAGATTTTAAGCTATGGCGAAGATGTGGGACCTTTTGACCTCTGCTGACCTCATTATGATAATGATTTGCATCTAAACCATATGCAATTATAAACGATACTATAAGCAACACTTTGAGTGGTCGATCACCAATCTACAGCGATTCTATCAAAAGATATGTTAACATTTTATATCCATACCCCTTAATATGTATCCAGGTGGGCCCCTCAAGCCTACGGACTATAGATAATTCACACATTGGCCTCGAAGTGATCGATTTTTAAATTAAAGTTAACTAGGAGTGTTTATTCATAAGAGACTTTGCTTTGCACGAAGTGTTTGTGTTTCCCTGCATCTATGTCAATGTACAAATGGGTATATTCATTTACGAGCACGTAAGCCACTGCATTCTCATTCAAACCACCCTCTCTCGCACGCCTTCCATTCCCGTACCTGTCCCCAGTATATTGACTGGCTCATACTGTCCTTACATAGTGTATGGCCTTGTGTAACTCCGTGGGATTTTTGTGTAAATATATGTCACCATACATTTTTGGAGCCGTCATATATTCCTGAAAGTGGAAAGTTTTGATGCCATTTTTCTTTTGTGCTTTTGGCCAATTTCTCTCAAACTATGTGACGCTTCGCGTATGGTATATACAATTTAAAGAAATATTTGATTGCTGTGAAAGTATCATGTCCTGTTGCCATTCAAAATGTTCGTCATAAGATTAATGCAATAATATCATATTTATATGTCGTTTGGTGTGTATGGTAGCATTTGCGGTAGGAACTTTCTACGAATATATAATAAATAAGCTGTAAATCTGAATGACAAAAAGGGCAATGCTATTCTGGCAATTTGCATTTTCTAAAACAGATACGACTAAGTGTAATCATATAACGTTACAATAGGAAAATGCTGCTTTATTATTAGAGACTCGTAGTAATGAAGGTATTTCACAGGTTTATAAGGGGCTGATACATCAATATTCAACTCTTTATATTCATGATCAGAATAATTATATTAATCGCTATCATCCTCATCACCGTGCATATTTAATGTAGCCCGTACAGATGGTCATGCAGAAAGAAAAAGTTGGCTCGCATAGAGATGCACAGCTGTGAAGCAGTAGATGAGCCATGCGAGAATATGGCTCTGCACAGCTGCACATCTCTATGCGAGAATATGGCTCTGCACAGCTGCACATCTCTATGCGGGCCAACTTTCTCTTTCTGCATGCCCATCTGTACGGGCTACATTTGCTCTTTTGACAATCACATCGCACTAGCCCTATGATAGCTTCTGGCGCCGGATTTAAATCAGTGATTATCAGGATTTCACTGTCGATAAATCTTTTGTTATCAAAATATCTGTCCTTGCACTACAGAAATGTAGTAAATGCATCGTTACAACGTATTCGCTCAATAACAACCAAGTAGCAGTAACTATCGATTAGAAAATGCAGGCGAACACACGGGAGAGGTAGAGATATAATTCAATTCGAATCAATTCAGTTTGAATTGGTAGCTATCGCCTGCTGCCATCCCAGTCATCGTCGTTGCTTACCACATCCTTGTTTCATTAAAGGATAACTAATACCATCTCTTGATAGCTATTCAGGTGATCTAATACGCCGGTCATAAACTATCCAGGCAATTTTAAGCCTTTTATCGCGCCGCTAAGGAAAGATATTCAGGATTTAGTAGTTAAATGTTGGTAGATTTCTACACCCTATGATGGCTGTCATGATTTACTTTTCAACCAATCAGAAAAATCCTAGTGTGTCTGCCTCGGTACATACGCTCAGTCATTGAGGCTCCAGCTATAGTTTTGCAATGTGGTATAAAAGCAATCCTACAGGTAAGCTGTTGAATATTTTGAAACCCAATTTGATTGGAAATTGTTGCTGCCATGGGATATGTGATGCTTTGGAGCTGACATGACATCGCACACAATAGCTTGAGGTGACAAAATGGTGTCGATCACTGTTCAACATTTACTCGATAATACAAAACAAATAATTGAGATACAGATCAGGGAATGTGACAGGGTATGAATGATATGAAATCTATAAACCATATTCTATCAGTGCAATACAACATTTGAGATGAGATTAGCATCGCTTTGACTAAGTCAAATTTAATTTCCTTGTCAAGTGTCTAAGTGTAGCAAACTGGGTTTTATGGAGAATGTTTTTTTAACATGGCAAGTGCATTTCACAGGAATAAAATATGGCACGAGCTGATTTTTTTTTCAATAAACTTGTCAGCTCATCTTACTGTTCGCGTCAGTGTTTGATTGGCGGAAAGTGCTATAAGTAGCAGCTAATAGGGAATTATGGGATAGATGGCAATGTGTCCTGTCAAACACGGCGCTAATGGCCATTAGTTACAGAGCAATTGCAAATATATTAGCATAACCTGGATTCCTTATCATTGGATTCTTTGATTTAAACATTTATTACTATAGGCTTTGGAGAAAGTGGGCATTCCTAGCTAAGCTCCATCAAGTGTTGTGTTGAGATCAATTGATCACTGCACTCCCTCAATCTCAGTTTCCAAACAACTATACATGTAAGCTGTTGAATAGTTTGAAACTAATTTTACTGGTTGCTGTCGCCACCTATAACAGCAACAGCGCCCAGTCAAATTAGTTTCGAAATATTCAACAGCATGTTTATTAAATAGTAAAGACGTCGCAAAACGTCGCAATCTACGAACAAAAGTAAATATGTGAGTGATGCATTACGTCGATTTTATTTCAGAAGCAAAAATATGTTGCATGCATTTAACATGCAGGAGATGGGAAGGACCATTCGGAACTGATTCGTGCATTGATCCCCAATATGAACCCTAGAATTAGATCACTGATTGTTCTCAGCATACTTAACCGTTGTTATGTCAACAGCACCTCGAATTGCTGAAAATGCTAATCATATGAATCAACCCTTTAATCGGCAATTTTCCAAGCCAGGCCAAGAAAAAACGATTTTTGACCAATTTACCATTGAAATGTACAATTATAGTTTTCTGTTGTCCTGCAACTGGGCATTCCTGAAGACGAGTGCTTGACCGTTAATGGACTACTGATCAAGAAACATAAGTCTTCGCTTAGTCAGTGTTCATTAGCAGATAAACAGAAGATTATTTTAGAAAATTTACCAATGGAATGACTGCCTCGGTTAATGAGCCAGTCATTCCAGTGGTAAATTTTTTAAAATAGCTCTCTCTTTTCTTGCAAATGAACATTCCTCAAGACCATTGCAGATGCCCTTTTGGTCGGACGGACACAGGGTCACTGATTGTTCTCACCATATTTAACATGCTTATTTCATACAGTATCTGGATATGAACACTTCATGTATGCGGAGTACGATATTTCCATAGATCAAACTTCTTATAAATCATCGATAAGGGTGGGTTGGGGCGGGGAGGTGGTGACTATGTTCCTTATTGTTTTATGAATATCGCAAGTGCTCTTAGAGGCAATCTCTAGCATTTCCTGATGTAAATGTATAACATTTCAGTAAGGTTAATGTTTTAATAAACAAGAAAACATTGCCAACCTTGCATTTATAACAGGCTATTCTAATGAGGAAAAAGCCACCATATGGAATGAATGCGAATTTCAGGATGGATGTTTGAGAACTGCGACTACACCTACAGTTTTGATCGGATCACTACCATACTTGATTGGGACTTTTTTTTTAAATATATTTTCAAAGTGACCGCCATGTGAATATTTTGGTGAAAAATACAAGTTTTGGTGTTTTTTGTAAAAAGAGATGAAACGTGCGGCGGGTGGGGGGGGGGGGGGATTTTCCTTTAGAAACTGTTTTTAAATGGCGACCAAAAGTACCAATTTTTGTTTTTTGCCGAAATGATCTCAGGATGCCCAACGGTAAAAATCTTTTCTTTTTCAAAATGGCCGTCAAAATTTAGTTGGGCTTCGATTTTTTGGGAAATTTAGTGAACTTTTATGTGTTATATTGACTCTAGGTGGTGTCAGATTTAATGGTGATCCACCCAACACTTTTCGAGAAATCAGCTTTTCCGTGCCATATATCCCCATAGTCAACCTGTGGGAGCAATATTTGAACAACGTGTTCTCCTAGAGCTTTCTTCCGATTCTCTTCAAACCTGGGCAGATTCTAGAACATCAAGAGATCAAAATAATGTCCAGTAATAAGAACTGGCCTGTGTAAGCATCGTCTTTGTAGAGGTATTTTATTATATTTTTGTTGCAACATCAATATCAGGCTAGAACGGATTATGTGAATAATTTAGCAGGAAATGACACACGGTGGTCAATCATCGCTCGTTGTGCATGGACATAACATTAGTCGAATTATTACTTTTTTTTCATATTATCTCTCTGATATTCAGATTGAACTAGTAAGGCATCACATGTTTGTTCCGTGCCTTGTCGATATAATACTTTAGGCAATATAACGTATATAGAGAATCTGGAACGAGGTCACTTTTCATATCACTATTATAGACCGAGTTGAAAATTATCAATTTGCACGAGCTTTATCGAAAAATATGGAACGGGCTAGAAGGCTTGTTTATATGATAAATTACAATATTACGTCCCACTGTGCAGATTATTCTTAATGCAACTGGCACTGGCGTGTAGCAAAGCCTTTATACACAGCATAAAGATAGGATTTGCGTGATATTGCGTTGTGTTCAAACCGCCCCTTAACTGCTCAAATATCGCTGCTGTCGCCCACTGCTGACAACTATTTATGGTTCAAAAACACCAAAATAACAGTCCTTAGAGCTCTGGAATATTTTTAACCCGTAAATAGCCGATTGTGAAACGACTGAACCATGCTTGTCGTCATAACACTTCAGTCATCGACTCGGGCTTAGCTGGAGTGCATATATATATATATATGCCTGAACCCACAGGTGGCCACCGCGAAGTTGTATTGTTTTATAGGTGAGCTTTATTTTTACCTTCCGTCGGATGATAAATCTTACAGTTAAAACGTCATTATCAAAGACACCAAAAGCAACAATGACAAATGTAGTAACTATAGGATACTAGTCACAAAGCTTAGCGCGTTATATTACCCTTATTGTACCCATCCTTCTCACGTGCAATACTAGGTGGATTATAGCAATCTGTATACCGTTGAAATCGACCTTCATGCAGAAATTTGGAGCTATCTGCAGATTTAACTTATGTCACGCACTGGCGTGGAACCCACTGGGAACAAGGAATCTGTCACTTCAGCGGAGATGCTGTGGTGCCCAAGAGGCTGACTTCCAAGGCGACGCCGTGCTTTCACGGGAGGTAAACAAAGAATCTGATTCGCTAAGCTGGTGAAGGAGAAGTCACATAACCCAGCCTAAGAGTAAATAAGCTGTTTCACTAAGCGATATCATCACAATTTCAGGAGGCCGCAGGTTGGTGTAGTGACTAACACTCAGGACTACTTAACTGGTGAACCCGATTCGCACCTGATCCATGCTCTATATCGCCGTGATAGAAAACATTGGCAATCTCCTTCGCTTCTTGCCTCTCACCACCCAGGTGCGTAAATGGGTATCAGTGTAAAAGCTGGGGAAGTTACCAATAATAGACTGAAATATAAACCAGCCTAGATATGGCGCGAAGGGAACCTGGAATCCGGGACTTGATAAACAAACAATCAAACCAATAACTTCTTCGAAATCACCACACAGACGATATTCCGCGGGTACAGCCAGGGGAAGCCTTGTGGCGTAGGTCAGCAATGCGGCAGGCCACTCTTCAGCCTAAAGCCGCCCAAATGGCAAGACTTTAAACTGGTTCCAGTGACCATCTACAAGCCTAAAGGGATGACTGGTTGTATCCCGATCTGCCTTGGGATAATCCACCATTGAAAAGTAGAGCTTCCAGACCGTGCAGGTGCATATTGCCATAGACGTCTACCTCCAAAAAACCCATATGGCGGATCGTGCTAATTAGTCAGACAGCCGACAACTGCACTCAGTCAAGTAGATGACCTCTCTAATCAGCCAGACAACCGACTGCTCTGAGAACCCAGATAACCGACCGAAGATTCAGTTATCATCCTGAGCAGGTCCTGCAACAACTACGCCGCAATGCTACGACTGCTCCTGAATCAGACACCTACCCGCTAACAAGCTTTTCAAATTTTTATGACGCGCCAGCGACTACCAACGCGCTTTGCAATCGGTCATCATCTCGAATCGTAAGATAGATCTTCATCACCACATCTTCTTCATCTTCATTCATCAGGATTGCTTCGCCTCATCAACGCAACCGCTACTGAAGTCGGTATACGCTGATTCATCGTTGTTACTTCATTTTTATGAAATGTATTTTGATTATAAACTTTATTACTCACGCCGCCGAATGTCGATGTGAGTATTGCGATTGGTGCCGTTTGTCGGTGTGTCTGTGTGTGTGTGTGCGTACGTGCGTGTGCGCGCGCGTGCGTGCGTGCGCGCGTGCGCGCGCGCGCGTGCGAGCATACGTGCGAGCGTGCGTGCGAGCGTGCGTGCGAGCGTACGTGCGAGCGTGCGAGTGTGCGTGCGTGCGTGCGTGCGTGCGTGCGTGCGTGCGTGCGTGCGTGCGTGCGTGCGTGCGTGCGTGCGTGCGTGCGTGCGTGCGTGCGTGCGTGCGTGCGTGCGTGCGTGCGTGCGTGCGTGCGTGCGTGCGTGCGTGCGTGCGTGCGTGCGTGCGTGCGTGCGTGCGTGCGTGCGTATGTTTGCATATCTGTCTGCCCGTTTATTCGAGGCATAGCTCGGGAATCCTATGAGGTAGAATCACCAAATTTGGCAAATACATTGATATTATGAGTGGCTACAACAATTTTTAGTTTGGGGCCAATAGATAAAAAGTCGAGATCACGGGGTCATTAAGGGCATTCCAAAATACAAATTTTCAAGCCATAAATCGGGAACGCAAGTAGGTAGAATCACTGGATTTGGCCCAGACTTTCATAGTATGGGTGGCTAGAACGTCCATGAGTTTCAGGACAAAGCATCAAATATCTAGGTCACGGGGTCACAAAGTGCATACTATAATACAGGTGTTGGTCATAACTCTGGAATGCAAGGAAATAGAATCAGCCGATTTAACACACGGCTTAATATTGTAACAGCTTATGATAGCTTTGAGTTTGGTCATCGGATCAGTTACCCAGGTCATGGAGGTTCACTAAGTGCATTGGCAAGACAGAGAGCAAAGGCGTGAGTCCGCATCTCCGTCCCGTGCATTCTAGTTGCCTTCGCTGTTTCATCTCCTGGGCTGTGCCATCTGCAGCCGCTACACAGCATCGACTAGAAACTGTTCTGCAATACTAAATGTTAAATGTGACTTTGTTGATTCGCCAACTGCTTTAATATTAAATATTAAATGCTAAGTGTTAATTGGTTTACCCGTGGACCACCTACCACTTTATTTATATGTGTTCTGAACTTGTGACCTCTCTTACACGTGCCTTTGAAGGTGCATCCGACCATGTTCACCTTATTCTTGGACTGTGAAGCGCCAAATCACCGGGAAACTGGAAGTGGCTTCTGGCTACAATCGTGGATTTCATTTCAATAAATCTTTTACTGGGATATTTTTATTGTACATGTATGTCTTCCTCACTTTTTTCTCATTTCCCAAGCCTTTGCATTTTTACATTATACTATATCATAAGCACTCTACTGTGTACCGCTCTGTAACAACATATTATTCAGTCACTATACCTTACAGGCGGCTTACTGTACCACTATTCATTACAACGGCTGCTCGCACTCTAAGTGCACATTGTAATAGGAGGCGGCCACATCATCCCAAATTGTATCGAAGCTCTCCTCTCATTGAGACCATTTAGGCAGCGTGTCCACACTTCCATCCGCTACTTGGAGAACCACTTACTAAACCGCAGCTCACTTGGAATTCCATACTCGTTTCTCGCTGCTCGCCCTGATCAGCCGCTCGTAGGCTAGGAATAGACCTGTTCAGCTTTAGCTATTCCCCACCCATCCTTAGCTAAGCTCCACCCACACATGTTGTGATCGATCGATCCTTGAAATTCATGACACTCAATTTCCAGAAAACTATCCAGATAAGCTATAGATATTTTGAAACTAATTTAACTGGGTGCAGTTGCTGTCTATTGCAGCAACAACGCACATTCAAATTAGGTTCAAAATATTCAACAGCATGTTTATTAAATAGTAGACATACAATTCGTGCAACAGCACTTAGTCCGTCTTCAATTAAGCGTTCGTGACGTACTTATCTACGTCATTCATGACGCCATTGATTATGACGGCATCCTACATGTCACGCAGTTAATTATGACGTCATATGATGGATGGATAGACTGTTAAGATCCATTAGGAAGAATTGGCGCTCGCCTGCCGCGCCTGCTGGTGTCCCAACTTTACTTGTCACACTTATTTAGCAATATTGATGAGGTGTTCCATAATTGTCTAGGATACATCACAAATACCATTTCTGTTTAGGTCAGAAAAAGCTGTAGGCGAATCCGCGGATAATATAAAAATAGTCGCATCTCTTTAGCCATCATTGGGCGCTAATGCACACCATTACCTGCCATATTGTGATCCCTGTGCTAGGATAACCGTGCCAACATCAGTTACCTAATATGCTACTCGTAATGCCATTTGGAGAGGGTCTCGCTTTATGGCAGATAGCTTAGTCTCTGGAGGCACACCAGCGAGCGTTCTTTAATTTCCTCTAAGAGTCATTCCAGATCAAATTAGAATAGAATAGCGACAGACACTTCGATAACATCAGTCTGAGAGCACTAAAGATGATGTCCTGGCTCCCAAAATACTGCAGTATATCACGTTACGCACTGCTTTATCCATTCTTCTGTATATGTCCGATGAAATATCTTGCTGTCTCATCGAGCCATTTGTTGACGCGCATGTTCAGTGCATCTGGTATCCATCTATTTTATGATATCATAATCAACTAAGCGAGGTATAGAATGACATCACAATCAATGACGTCATTATGACGTCATGAATGACGTAGATAAGTACGTCACGAACGCATAGTTGAAGACGGACTTTTCATTGTTATATGAATTGTATGTCTTTACCAATTAATAAATATTAATAGGCTGCAACAGCACCCAGTCAAATTAGCTACAAAATAATTTAGCTGTATAGTTTTCAAGAAATTGATAGTCAGAGCATTTGGGGATCGAGCAATCTCAAAACCGAAGTGTGGGTGGAGCTTAGCTAGCGATGGGCGGGGCATAGCTAACACTGGACAGGTACATTACAAGCTGTTCGCACACACAAGCTGTTGAACATAACGAGACTCCATTGATTATGGTATACAAATTACATGTTTAATCCAAGTTGACTTGTCAGAACCAATCATAAATGGTATACAAATTACATGTTTGATCCAAGTTGACTTGTCAGAGCCAATCATAACATGGTATACAAATTACGTGTTTGATCCAAGTGGACTTGTCAGAACCAATCATAACATGGTATACAAATTACATGTTTGATCCAAGTTGACTTGTCAGAGCCAATCATAACATGGTATACAAATAACGTGTTTGATCCAAGTTGACTTGTTAGAACCAATCATAACATGGTATACAAATTACGTGTTTGATCCAAGTTGACTTATCAGAACCAATCATAACATGGTATACAAATTACATGTTTAATCCAAGTTGACTTGTCAGAACCAGTCATAACATGGTATACAAATTACATGTTTGATCCCAGTTGACTTGTCAGAACCAGTCATAACATGGTATACAAATTACTTAGAAACATCGCCAAGCTGTAATGAGCATTATGCTACTAAAGCCGTCAATGGTTGCTTCTTTATCACGAACCACACGACCGGAAGTGATATCTTCGAGTGCAGCCCCACCTGGTGGGCGTTTCTTCCTATCTACCGGGTGTTGTATGCCCCTTGTTATTTCGAGAGTCACTTACTCGCTTAATTTGACAATTTGAACGCTGGATTACACGAATATAAACTTCAAGGTAAGTACCCTCGCTGCGTAAGGGGAACAGGGTCTGTCTGTCTGTCTATGGGTGCATGCGTGCGTGCGTTCCAGTCTTTGACTGTGATCTGGGTACAAGAACCCGGTCGGGATTAGATCGAATTCTGGATTTATATCGGAAAGTACTGATCCGATTGTGTACAAATTTGAACATAAGAAATGCTGAGCCAGTACGCTAGGGAAAATTTATAAACTATGAAATTCCGAGAAATTATCTGTTGTGTCTCAGCACAAATACTAAATAATTGATAGTAAATATTCACAAAAAATACCATGCATACAATTAGTATTTCTGCCAAACATGGTGGCGATCAATGACACTCGCTGTATGAGGAGATACCACAAACAGCCATACATACCAATCAACACCGTCAATACCGTCAACAATCGAATCCACCCCACCCCCCATCGCGTAGAGAACAATCAGACCCGATGCCCAGCAGGCAACCTAAACATGTACACAATCACGCATACAACGACACACATAGAGAAACAGGCAAACATACATTCACTACTACTGAGTCATAGTAAGATTATTCTATGATGGTGTTTCTGTTACAAGCATTCTGGAAGGTGCCATGTACTGATGTCCGAATAGCTCTGCACACCGATGTTGCTATGGTAACATCATCCGTCGTGTCCACTACACCTAGCTGATAGAGTATAGTGCAATGGACATTTCCGGTTTTAGCGATGACCCTCCCATCTCTAGCTAAGCTCCACCCACACCTCGCTCATGTTGGGATCGATCGATCTCTGAACACCTTGACTATCGCTTTCCAAAAAACTACACAGATAAGCTGTTGAATACTAAGGCAGCAACAGCGCCCAGTCAAATTAGTTTCAAAATATTCAACAGCATGTTTATTAAATAGCAAAGAATTGCAAAGACATACAATTCATACAACGTGTCGGACTTTTTGAAATTACAACAGATCCCAAATGCGCTCATGAAAGAACATTCAGCTTTACGCCAGGATGATTGAGATGTTCTAACGAATTGCAGGCGTGCCCTTTATTTCCATAGGAATTGAGAATTATCCCTCGATAGGTTTATATCACCATCTTAAAATTAACAAACTATGCCCAAATTCTCAGTCAGCCTCTAGATCGTTCCATTCGACGAAGACTACCTTGGTAATGATGCAAACTGATATTTTAAAATCACTTGATAAGGGAAGTTTATCTACCAGAGCTATGATCGATCTCTCAGCTGATTTCCCGCCAATTGGGGAATTCAGTTTTGGGTTTGCCGTAGCCATCTTTAGTTAAGCTCCATCCAGACCTTTTCGCGTATTGGGATCGATCGAATCCTGTACTCCCTGACTATAATTTTAAAAACTATACAGATAAGCTGTTGAATATTTTGAATCTAATTTGAGGCAGCAACATCACCCAGTCAAATTAGTTTCAAAATGTTCAACAACGTGTTTATTAAATAATAAAGACATAAATTTATACAACAACGTTTAGCCCGTCATCAATTAAATGTTCGCGACGAAGTTAGCTACGTCATTCAAGATATAATTGATAATGACGTCATCCAACACGTCAGGTAGTTAATTATGACGTCATATGATTGATGGATGAATCATAATCATCCGTTATTACTGAGATGCGTGGAACGACTTTGTGGAATGATAGGAAATGTACTAACACTGATGTGCTCTTATCCGTGCTAGCGTAATAAAGGTAAGGCCTCAAAGCCGGTACTGATTTAACATTGTGGCCAGCATGGCTTACTTCCTAGCACTAAAGTATAGGGCATGTAAATGAAACCACTTGGTGATATTATTCCTTGTCACCGATAATCATATCTATTTTATGCGGATGACGTACAACCATGCATACCGTGTAAAAGGAAAGAGGAACAGGCCCAAGTTTACATGCTGACACATTTGAAAACGTGGCTTACTTGCATACGAAACTGGATTACCACAATGTGTTGAAGCTCAATCAGGATAAGACTGAGTTCGTGCTATTTACAACTAAGCACAATTCAAAATGTATCAACAATGGAGTAATGGACCGTACATTTTTAGCTATGTCCCGCCTATCTCTAGCTAAGCTCCACCCACACCTCGCTCGTGTTAGGATCGATCGATCTCTGAGCTCCCTGACGATCAATGTCCAGAAAGCTATACAGGTATGTTATTGAATACTTTGTAACTAATTTGACTGAGTGCTGTTGCTGGTGCTGTTGCTGCATATGGCAGAACACCGTCCAGTCAAATTTGTTTCAAAATATTCAACAGCATGTTTAATAAATAGTAGAAACATACACCTCGTACAACTTGTCAGCCTATTAAGAGTTAAAGACTGGTTAAATGCAATCAGTTATGACGTAATGATTATGAAGTCTATCTTAAAGCTGCTTAAGCTGATATAAAGTATTGATGTGCACATTTAAAGCATTTAAAACTAACGTTTCCCACAATGCATCACACATCTGTTTGAGGTATACCACCGAAATACAACATTGACGTCGCAAGACAGAGTGCCCCTGACATTGGCACATATGAAGACACACGCGCATGATTAACATAGTTAGCAGGTTTTTATTTAAGGTCAAAATTAGTTTTAATAATTGTAAAGCATTTTGAACATGATTTAACATGTATTGGTATTTATCACATAAGTGTGATATATAATAATACTTTTATTTTATTAGGTTATGCTTAAACGAGATTAATTCTGTATTGTCCATACCTGGCTGCCCAGTGGTCTGACCAGCAGCATGATACATGCGGAAGAACTGAACCATACAACCTGTATTCCTATTGTCGTTTAGATTCTGGAGGCAAATATAAGGATTCAATTCTGCTTCATCTTTTTCTTATTCAGTTTGAGCACCGACTTATCTCAATTGATAATGGACCGTTCCAATTTATCCATCCATCAAATGACGTCATAATCAACTATGTTACGTGTAGGATGATGCCATGATCAATAACATCATGAGTGACGTAGATAAGTACGTCAGGAACGCGTGAAGACGGACTTTGCGTTGTTGTACGAATTATATGTCTTTACCATTTAATAAACATGCTTTTGAATTTTTTGAAACTAATTTGACTGGGCGCTGTTGCTACCATAGGCAGCAGCAGCAGCACCTAGTCAAATTAATTTCAAAATAATCAACAGCTTGCATGTATAGTTTTCTGGAATGTGATTGTCAGGGAGTTCGGTGATTGATCAATCCCAATACGGGTATGGTGTGGGTGGAACCTAGCTTTATATGTGCGGGGCATGGCTCAAACTGGAAAGGTCCATTGTGGCTCGATGTGTAGTAAACATGCGTGTAGAATGTGGTAGAGCTAAGATAAATACAAAATACAAGTGGAGGATCATAAGATACACAGTATTTCACATTCCGCATGGCTGGCACTTTTCCGTGTCACATGAGTATATTGTACCATAGTGTAACAGTGTCTTGAAGTGCGTGTCTGGGGGACATTAGGAATATACAAATTTGAGAAATGTTATTCTCCGGTTCAACAGACGCATGATCCGTAATCTATTTTCAGTTCCTGTAAACGAGGTTTCAGTTAATCCTAGGGCTGTTAGAATGTCCATTACCTCGCGAGGCGATAAGAACATCGGACACGTAATGTTGTTAGGATAACGTCTAATGGCGGAGTGTTGATCTGAATCCTAATTACAAACCAATGTGTCTGACATAAATACATAAGGAAATTACAGAAAATGACCACTAAGGATTTCTCAGTCTAATAATGAAAGCCAGCTATCATACGTAATGTGTTCTGGAGCCCAAATAAATGTTGGTTGTTCTGAAACACACGAGTTCGGTAATAGCATCGGCATATAGCTCTAAAAGGCTAATTATTCGCTTAGTGAGTTTGGGTAAAATCTAATTAGGAAGAATCGCTAGTACATGCTTCCTTAGATGCTCTGCTTGCTGATTTCTTACTCGACATTGTGGCGCGCTCAATATCTTAATAGCATTAGTAAATGCATCGTATATGCCATAAACAATGGTGATATGCAATCCTAACAGCAACAGGTAACCGTTTAAACGGCGTTCTGGTGAAAGGTGACGTTCGGTATTGTTAGTGTATCGGATCATCTTCTTGTGGCTTCCATAGGCCTACACGATAAAGCTGTTACTCAGTACCTGATACAATACATTCACCGAATTGAGCTTTAATTAGGATTTGGATAAATGGACAATTTCACAGGAAACTAGAATATCTATGTTGGTTGTCTTGACCCGGCCGAAGGGGGTGGACTAGAGGTTCGGCCATAAGATAACTATGCAGTATGTTTTGAGACTAATTTTACTGTTTAACATGCTTGCTACATTATGAAGGGCGTTTGTATATAGTCTTACCACCTCACATCGGTAAATAGCAACCATCCCATCTCTAGTTGCATCTAAACAATTTCCCGTGCTTATTCGTTAGAGATGAGTGGGACATAGTTAAAGCTGGAAAGGTCTATTTCTCCGCACCCCCCCCCCCCACCCCCTTGTTATTAGAAAGCAATAATTGTCGTCCGTTGGTTTGCTGAACAGGAGTAGATGGTCCAGTACCACGTTAGAGTTATTCAAGTGTTGGAATGAATAGTTATAATGGATACACAGATGAATGTATTTTGGCAATGTATTGACGCGGAATTACACAGTAACCTATACTGCAGTAACTCACTGATACGTCCAGGCACTAACTGTCTACGAGCTAGAATACATTCACACCGCAATGCATGCTGGTATATAAGTACAGCTAATAAATATAAGTTAACATGTTTCCAAAGGAAAAACAGAAACATGTAAATGGACATTTCCATTTTAGCTATGCCCCGCCCTTCACTAGCTAAGCTCCGCCTACACATCGATCGTGTTGGGATCTACAATCTCTGAACTCCATGACTATAAATTTCTAGAAAACTCGACAGCTTAAGCTGTTGAATATTTTGAAACTAATTTGACTTGGTACTGTTGCTGCCTATGGCAGCAACAGCGCCCAGTCAAATAGTTTCAAAATATTCAACAGCATGTTTATTAAATAGTAGAGACATACAATTCTTACACCGTGTCTGGCTTTTAAGAGTTAAAGACTTGCCATCCTAAGGTATAGAATCATTTATGCCGTAATGATTATGACTTCATCATATACGCCGATTAGCTGATTATGACGTCATATGACGCCATTACTTTGGAAATGTAAGAAATGTGATGTTGAATATTTGGAATATAATCGGATAGGAAGTCATTGCTGGCTTATACAGCAACAATGTCTTCCAATCCAGTTCTGTTCAAAATATTCAACAGTACTTTATATTTTGTTTCGGAAACATTCTATGATATTTCTTGGATGTACTGTAGATACATCAAACCTGTTAGAATGACAACTTTGTCCATCAGAGCTGCAATATTCTGATTTTTATGGCGGGTGCTCAAACGAACACCTATCTTAAAGAGGCATCACCCTGTAGCACCAAATGCAATCATATAGCACGCCACTTATATGGAGTGATCGGAGCTATCCCTCAAATAGCTGACGTCATAATCGAACATGTCATGTTAGTTGACGTCATAATCAAAATATACGTAAGTCCGTCGCCAAAGCCGAAAGTGATTGCGTATAAATTGTCCGTTTTTGTTGCATCTACAATGTAAAACACATTCTGTTGAATAGGCAGCAACATCCATCAGTAAATTCAGCTGCACTATTCAACAGCGTACCTACATAGATATCTTGTAATTTAGATTCAGGTTTCACAATTTCAATTCAATTTTAACACGCGTACAAATGGACGGTGTCTTAGCTGGAATTAGGTGGGCCGTGCTAGAAATGGACGGTGTCTTAGCTGGAATTAGGTGGGCCGTGCTAGAAATGGACGGTGTCTTAGCTGGAATTAGGTGGGCCGTGCTAGAAATGGACGGTGTCTTAGCTGGAATTAGGTGGGCCGTGCTAGAAATGGACGGTGTCTTAGCTGGAATTAGGTGGGCCGTGCTAGAAATGGACGGTGTCTTAGCTGGAATTAGGTGGGCCGTGCTAGAAATGGACGGTGTCTTAGCTGGAATTAGGTGGGCCGTGCTAGAAATGGACCTCGCTCTTGTTTGTGGAACACATGGTTGTAGGTTTTAACATGTTTTCTGTGGCTGAAATGTGCATTGGCTTAAGTACGCAACTTGCCATTCACAACTTGTCTATTACTCCATTAAATATATAGCGCAATTGTTCCTTGTGGCCTGTCATTACAACGGTCTGTTCAAGTAAACTGAACTATACGAGTTAACGTGGTCTCTTATGGTAAAGAGGCAATAATTTAAGCAATAATGACCAGGGAATTATCACCTGGGCGTTTAGCGTGCTATGACTTATGGGAAATCAGCTATTCTTCAAGCTTAAAGGAGTATGCCGGTATGTAGAGAGCAGTTATTTGGCTGGAAGTTAGGTGTAATTGGCATGCACTTTGCTGATATTTATTTACGTGGCAGTTCAATGAATGGATGATTCAAAATGTCATGTATGTTTTGTTTTGAGGCGGGTTGTCGTTAAAGGATCAATAGAGTGAAGATGTCAGGAAACGCGACACAGTGACACTTATGAGGCAATCATTTATTCGAGGTAAGGACTCTCTTATTCTTCTTTCGTTGTTGTGTGCCTCATAACATTGGTAAGAAATTCATAACAAATAAAATACAGAATCGAATGCATAATTATTTGTTAAGTTTTTACCAACACGGCCTTGAGAGCGGTAATTGCATAAATAATGCCAGCCTCGTTGTCCAGATAGAAACGTCTCTATTACATGAGGTTGGCTGACACTGATATAGTATTACATAATAGTATCATTTAGAGCCGCAGAGAGAGTTGGGCGGAAAAGAAGAGCTTTAATCTGTACAACAAGTCTCTGCATAGTAGGTGTGTCTATTGGATAATCGTGGGTTGGAAGGAAATGCATATGTATGATTACTGTATTCCGCGGCTGTAGTAGTAGAAACATCCTACTGCTGCAGTTAGTCCTTTTTCGCTTTTGCCCACTGTGTCATGTCCTCAGCCGAAATCCTTATCTTCCTACGGTCCATTCTTGACTTGAGTGTACCTAGTCCTGCTTTCTTGAAGTCACCTCGTAGCACGCTTAGCCGATTTATGCAATGACGTCCTCTCCTGACTTTGTATTTGCTGACTCCGAGTAGAGCATATTCCAAGGCTCTCTATGCTGGTGTCTCTTCTGGCATCCTTAGCGCATTGCCCAACTTGAATCATCTTTGCTGGATGACTTTTACAGACAGCGACGACGTATTACACATCTTGCATAGAGCATCGTTGGAAATTATGCTGTCTGGTCATGGGTGTCCAGTGATAGTGCCTAAGTGTTTGCGGTGGCAGGCATCGAGTTTGTCTAGAGCTGCCTTTGGAGTTTCCCAGCTGTTACAGTTATACAGCCTCAATGATACAGAGGTTGCAGTCTGTGTTTCCCACGAAACAGCGTGCAGCAATGTTAGCAGTACTGCAACGCAGTGAGCACACAATTTTACTTTTCCTCCATGGTTCGCCGCCACGAAGTGGATCGCAATTTTTTTTAGTTTCATGCTTTGTAAATAGGTATATGTGGGTGAACTCGGTTTTGGATTCATTCATAAAGAGATTCTCAATTTTTAGTTTGCTTGCCTCTTTTGGGAGAAGTTCGTCAAAGGGATCTTTTTCTCATCTATGAAGTCCACCTCGTCGGCATATTCCATCTCTAGCAGCATACCCATTATTGGGACTGGGGGCTTTGGTCTTGTGGAACTTTCCCATACGGATTTCAATGCAGCAGCAATGTAACAGGTGAAGAGCACTGGCGATAGACCATCTCGCGGTGGGGAACCGTTTGATAGCTCAAACTCTACAGACTTCACTGACTTGACTCGTACTCTCACCGTGGTGTCTACAAGCAGAATGCTCACTAGTAACTTATCTTCAGTGCAACTGGCCTGGCGTAGTACATTTAGGATCTGTGAGCATGTAATTGTGTCGAAGGCTCGTGACATGTCAATATCCATTTTATGGAAATCCCGGTGTTTGGACTTCACTACTGACACACGCATGCGTTGAGCCCATACAATGTCTGCGCAGCTGCGTCCACGTTTGAAGCCACTTTGACATGATCTGGTGAAGTCATCGATCTTGTCCCGGATGCGGCATAGAGTAATATTGGATAGGATTTTCCTTATGTTGTTTAGGAGCACAAGGGGCCGCAGATTGGCATTTTTCAGGGCTTTAAGTGCCTTCTCAACTTCTGCTGTTTAATCGGTGTGGGTAATGGCGTGGGGTCTCCTAAGAACAGTTGCAAGGGCTCATCATCATTGTCAGTGAACTGTTCCTTGAACCATTCTCGAATCGCCTCGGCTTTCCCTGGTCAGTCTCGATAAAGTGTCCTTCAGAGTTGTGTACAGTGAGTGGTGGTGTATAGTCTGTAAGTCTCAGGGCTCGGGCTGCCTGAATCATTTTATGACAGTCATCCGTGGAAGTGATTTCATCTGCTAGGGAATCTGCTTGTTGAATAGCAAGATCTTTTAAGCGTTCGCTAATGTGGCGTAGAATGTTATTGCGCTCCCGAAGTAGTTTGGTGCGGTCTTCGCTTTGGTCAGTTTAATAGATGCGCAGTCGTAACGCTTTCTGCTCTCCTGACAGTTTTACTACTAGAGGGTCGTCAGTATACCTAGTTTGGTTGTTTTTAAGAACACCTATGGTGCTGGTAGCTGATGCTTCCATAGATTTCAGTATTTTCGTTAGAGCTTCGTTTGGATCGGATCTGACGTCGATGTTAGCTATCTGCTCCCGGAGGGTCTTTTTGTATGACATTTGAGAGCCAGTGTCCCTGATTAGCTTGGGCAGGTTGTGGGTGACTCTACCCTCCTGCCTGCTATGACGTTTGTATATTAGGTAGAGATCGTTCATTTGAACGCGTGTAATTACTAGCGTATGGTCAGAATTGAGGGCTGTGTCTCCATAGGAACGAGCATTCCGAGTTTGGCATGAATGACTAAACTTGTAAAAAGATGCATCATAGCTCTTATGGTTAGTCGATTGTGCTTATCCCTTTAATGGCGAAACTTTGTCAAGAAAATCTAGATATCTGCTTATTGTGTGGCCATTTACAAGCCAAGTGAATACTATTTTTGATAATTTACGACTGGAATGACTGACGCCGCTCGTTTATCTAAAAGATAGTCTTCTCTTGGCTTGAAAATGAACATTCAATTAGCAGATATTTAGATTTTTTCTTTGCCTGCAAATTGGCATGCTTCATGGAACACTGAATTCTTAGAATCCCATTCCCAACGTACTTATACAAATAACCTGTGGCAGCAACAGCGCCCAGGGAAATTTGTTTCAAAATATTCAACCGTGTGTTTATTAAATGCAACTGAGAATGGATTTCACACTAACCTTGATAACCGTCCAAATCGATCCCAATTTGCAATCAATCAACGCTTAGCAATGATGTGCACATGGTTCGGATTTAGATAAAAGATGGATTACGTGAATGTAGGTGTAGTCCATCTACAGGTGTCAATTCCTTATGGTCCAATAGATGGGACTGATGCGCCGTGCAAGTATATAACGCTTAATAATAATCAGTCAGTTACGTCACGTTTAGGCTGACGTCACAATTATAGTACTTAATGAATGGCGTATCTAGTTCCACCATCAATAAAATGTCCGTAATGTGTACGAAGTGTATGTCTTTACTATTTGATAAACATTCTGTTGACTATTTTGAAACTAATTTGAAAGGGCAATAGGTTCAAAATTTTCAACAGCGTTCTTGAAATTTTGATTCTGGGTTCAAACTATATAATTCGATCCTAAAATCATGGACTAGAAATGGATCCCTCTATTGTTAGCAGACTGTAGCAATAACAATGACAAGAGATGTGTATCTGACACCTAAACGCACATGAGTGCAGCTTTTAACGGGATCTTACGATGTGGTACATTAATTTCAAATGTGTTGCTAGTCATAGTGGCATACTCCTACTCTGTGGATACCGGCTCCCTAAAGGTCGTGTCATTTGAATTGCCATGAGGATTCCTATACTTATTCACCAACTCGATGACCCTTTGATGCTGGAGATGGAAGGCTTGCAAATGAGAAGATGTGGGCGGCTTAAATGACTAAGTACATAATACTTAATAACATACCTCTACTTGAACAATGCATAACGGTCAGCATATTCTCATATCGGCGGTTAGTAACTTAAACGGTATCTAACAAAATTGTGTGTATAAAGAATAGAACGAGAAGAAAAGCAAAACAATTCCTCGGAAAGCAATCGCACGCTATATTAAACGGTCAGTTAGATGGCTGTCCATGACATTGGGTTGCTTACCTACAACTGTAGTGCAAAGATTACTACATAATTTGTCAAATGCACATGGTTTCCAAAAAGGTCATTTCGAAGAACTGATGGCTCTAATGTGTCATGTCCCACTCCCCACCCACCCACCCCACCCCACCCCACATCTCTATGCTTTTAGGAGACTACTGGTATGTGTCTTCCCCTAAGAGTACGCCCACAATGTGAGACGGTATACAATAAGTGCAGTCGAATTGAACCAACTGACACCAGAATTGCTGTCTGAATTTCGGGCTGGAGAATTTGTCATTAAGCAATCAGATTATCATTTGAAACAGGTGCGTCACCGCTGTAATATGGAGTGACTCACTGCCAAAAGTATGACGAGTGGTTGGATTCTAGGTATCACAGGGAACAATCATAATACTCAGGGAATGGATACTGCCATTCATTTTAGCTCGTTTAGCTTCCCATGTCAATAACAAATCTTATGCTTGCAAAGGAAAATGAATACATATGCGGTGAACTCATCAAATCCAAAATAATGAATCAACTATGAAGACAACTGTGTGACATTTCTCCGCCATTTCAATGAATTTAACACCTAGATGGCCTGGAAAATAGTGTATCAACACAGCTGAAGAGAGTTAGGTGGATTATACACGCTACCAAATGTTGATGCATGTGACAAAATGTGTGTGCGTGCGTGCGTGTCGTTGTGCTGGAAAGCCCATCTCTATGAAGCGCTACTACTCATGTTCAATGCAGCCCGTTTCCATACTTAAAAATAATCATACAGCAGGTAAATGAATCTATTCACCGATACTCATTGCGAGTATTTATGGGATTGGCATAGATTGTGAATTTCTTAGCAACAGCGTTATGCACACAACAACGAGGAAAGGCTAAACGGGTTATTGCCTCAAATAAATGACCTTTATTTGTCAATGTGTAGCGGTTACTGACATTTTCACGCTATTGATTTTTATCACCAGCCGTTTCAAAACAAAACATAGATGACATTTTGAATCATGCGTGAACTGGTCTTTCATAGAACTTCAGCATAAATCAATATCAGCACAGTCCATGCCAGTTAGAATTAAACCACATACATATAGCTGTTCAAGTGGCAGCCAACATCCTATTCTCACACGTTTGGCGAAAGGCTAATTTCCGACAAGTCATGGAACAATAAATGTCCAGTTGATAATTCTCTGTGCATTGCTCCCTATATCATGGCTTTTTGAGGTATCGCATCTAACATTCAAGCATCTATCAATACATGTTACTTCACCATTCCAGAGTATCCATCCATCGAGTTACCCCGTATGACGTCATAATTAGCTCAGCGCGTGTATGATGACGTCACAATCATTACGTCACAAATGGTTCCATATAGACCTCATCAAGTCTCAAATAGTCAGACACGTTTTATGAATTGTATGTCTTTGTAATTCTTTGTTATTTAATAAACATGCTGTTGAATATTTTAAAACTAATTTGACCGGGCGCTGTAACAGCACACAGTCATGTTAGTTTCAAAATAGTCAACAGCTTACCTGTGTAGTTTTTGGGAAATTGGTAGTCAGGGTGTTCAGCGATCCATCGATCCCAACACGAGCTAGGTGTGGGTGAAGCTTAGCTAGAGATGGGCGGGGCGTAACTAAAACCGGAAAGGTCCATTGAGTGATAGAAATATTCGATTTTTTGAAGATTCTTGACCATTAAATGGTTAATTGATATAAGTATCATTTTGAGGGCGTTGAGCAGCTGCTGGTACACGATGCGTTAAGACTGGGGCTCGGTTTCACGCTGTCTTAAAGAATCAGTATGGTTTGGTTCTGATAGGGAGGTGGTTTCTCGGGTAGGTTTCATGTACTTATACACGTGTATGCATTGAGGTGTGAGTGTATTCTAGCTTCCAGCCAATGAACGCATGGACGTATCAGTGAATTAATGTAGCGTAGCTTGGAATTCCAAACCAATACTTTATTATGATAAGGATGCGTTCCTCTGTGGATCCATTATTCATTGTAAGACTTATAAGACGTCTTCCGTGAAAATAATGGGTCATATAATCGTGTGCATAAATGTGCCCAAGGTCAAGTATTGATTCATAATAATTATTGGGAAATTGTTTAACAGTTGCTAGAGTCAGAGCAATTCAGGAGAAAGCTTAACATGTGAGATCAATGTGGTATATATCACTCTAAACATGAAAGAATATATGCGAATTTTCATTCATAACGTATGAAACAAGTGAGATGGGGACAACACGATAAAGTATTAGTTTCAGAAATGAGCTGTATTAGAATTTAACTTCAGGAGATGGATCGACGTGTAAGGCGAAAAACTGTAAATAGACTTATTCCACTCTCTCAAATTGCCCATTTTTCCAAATCACCATTAAAGCTCAATTCGGTGAATGTATTACATCAAGAGTAACAACTTTATAGAGTAAGCTTATAGGAGCCATGAGACAATAACCCATTGCAATGACAACATCAACTGCCAAATTTAACCAGAACGGTTTGAAAATTTTACTTTTGACAAGAATGTTGATAATGGATGTTGCAGTCAATATTACATATCACTGTTCTTACGAGAAGCTTCTGCTATTAAGAAAGTGACGTAACAATTCAGTAGGTACGGTCACAAATGACGAGGTTCTCATCCAGGAAAGATTGTTCTGGCGATTCTTCTTAATTGTATTTGTCACACAAACTCACACTCGCTAAACGGATAACTTGCCTTTTAGGGCTTCATGCCAATCACTGTATTTAAAACCAACCGACGTTTAGCCACCAAAATATATTTCCTCTGGCAGCTGCCGTGAATTATTAGACTGAGAAATCCTTAGAGGTCATTTACTGTAGTTCCCTTACGTATTTATTCCAGAGGGATAGATTTGTAATTAGGATCCGGTCAACTCTCAACTATTAGGCGTTATCCCTGACAATATTACATGCCCAATGTACTTAGCGCCGCAATAGGTAATGGCCATACTAACAGCGCTAGGGTTAAATTCCTCCTCAACGGCCTTCAGGCACGCACTTCAAGACAAGCAACGGATACACTACCGTATATGAACCCACAGAGCAACATGATGCCAGGTAACTCTGCCAGCCCTGTACAACGTGGCGTAATGTGTATCTTATCAACTTCTGCTTATACAACACATGTCTCCAGTTGATATGGATAGGTCTATGGACCGTATGCTGGGCTGGAACATGAGATAAACCACGTTAGGATACTCACATTGCTTTCAGAACAGCTAACCCTTACCTCCGAGGAAAGCTGTGATATACACAATATAGTGTTATTGAAAATTAGCTTCTTCAAAACGGTTAGCACATTCTGACCTTATGAATATATATATATTCATGAGGTCAGAATGTGCTAACCGTTTTGAAGAAGCTAATTTTCAATAACACTATATTGTGTATATCACAGCTTTCCTCGGAGGTAAGGGTTAGCTGTTCTGAAAGCAACGGTGACAAATGTTCCACCACCTTAAATACCCATTATGTTGTGAGCCACTAACAATCACCGTGGCAAGCATCCTGACATGTGAACATTCATTGCTAGACACAGTTCTTAGTCAAAACAAATTCTTCTGGCCATGGATTGCCCTCTATATCCACAGCAAGTATGAAACAAAGCAAATACTTTCATCACACATGCTAGACTCATGCTAGATGCAGTTCACAGATGGAACTCACAATAATATGCTCCTCCCTGTTAAACTCGACTACGAACAGGAATACAATCACACGGTATTTCTAGGACCATTGCTAGAGGTAATTAATGGACTCTCACTGGTAACATTAACATTAGAAGTTTTGCATTACACTACTCGTCATCTGAGATTGCGTTCCCGTGTAACCATAAAAAGTGTATATGCAATTATTCTGTTTACATTCCTCAGACTTGTGTTAAAGTACAACCTTAACGAGAGCAAAACCGTAACGTTTGACGACAGATGATCTTCGATGAGGTCACAGGCCTGCAATAACGTTTGGAGGCACATGTCAGCGCCAATACATGTGGTCTCTGGAATACATGGTGCTGTTACGTTATCTTCTATCAGCTTGGTGTAGTGGACAGAGCGCAGATGATGTTACTATAGCAACATCGGCGTATAGAGCTATTCGGATATCAGAACGTGTCACCTTTCGGAATGCCTGTAACAGAAATATCATCATAATGCAATACTAACCATGCGCTAGATTAAACAGAGAATGCGGTGCTTATGAAGGACGAATGGCAACATTCAGTTAGGAAATAGCTTGCTATTGAGGCGACAATGAAAGGATCCGAACTCTCAGTCATGTATTTGACGTCACAATCACAAAAGAGCGTAGCTTCGTCACGAAAATCGAACAGTGCATCAAGAAAGTGTATGAAATATGTCTTTACTGAAGTTAGTTTAATAAGCATTGTGTTGAATATATTGAAACTCATTTGACCGGCAGCTGTTGACGTCATATACAGCAACAGCCCCAAGTCAGATGATTTTCAAGATATTCAAAAGCTTGCCTCCATATTTGCCTTGGAATTTATATTTTGCGAATTCAGGTTTCAAAGTTTCAAATCAATCCCAGCACATGTAACTGGTCGGAGAAGCGCGGTGTAGCTAGAAATGGGCGCGGTGTAGCTAGAAATGGGCAGGACATATCTATAAATGGCTGCCTCTATTATAGTTATGCTTGGCATCATTTAGACTGCCACATTTCCCCTGAGTATGCAGGTTACTGGGCCGGTATAGGGCCAATCCTGTTCCAATGCGTCCCGCTATCAGGGACAGTATGATTTAATGGCTGATCTTTTCCTATCTGAATTTAAACAAAGAACTAGATTGAGCGGTCGATGACGCGTCATACCAAATCCCCACTTTCACCACTTTGAACTTTTGACCCCCACCCCCACCCCACCCCACAACCCACACCCGGGGCGGAGCCAAATGTCAATGTCCTTTTGCACATACCAAATTTGGTTGAATTTCGTCCTACAGTGTCAGAGGGGTTGCTTTGCAAATAATTTCATGATCTTTTGACCCCATCCACTCCACGTTGATATGGGTAACTCACAAACCAAATTTGGTTGAATTCCGTACAATGATTTCGGAGGAGATGCATTACAATCAATGTTCTTACCTTTGCCCCCTATCCACTAACCACCACTTGGGGTGGGGCTAAATGTAAATGTGCTCATGGACTCCACATTGATATTGGTAACTCACACACAACGTTGTTGAATTTTGTCCACGGTTTCGTAGGAGATGTGTTACAATCAATTTTCGCAAGTTAAAATTTGACATTTTGATCCATTCCCCACTCCATGAGGTTGGAGCCAAATGTAAATGACCTCTTGCACTCCGCAATCAGCTGGGTAACTCACATATCCCATTTGGTTGAGTTCTGTCTAACGATTTCGGATGAGTTGCATTATCATTAATTTTGTGACCTTTTGAGCCCCATTCCCCACCCACCCCTGGGGGCGGGGCCAAATGCAAATGTACTCCTATTATATGAGAAGCTCACATACCAAATTTCGTTGAATTCTGTCCAATTGTTTCGAAGGAGATGCGTTACAATCAATTTCCGCAGGTTAAAATTTGACCTTTTGACCCCTCACCCGCTCCCTGGGGGCGGAGCCAAATCTACTTACCCTATTGCACTCCAGAATCATATGGGTAAATCACATATCAAATTTTGTTAAGTTCTGCCTAACGGTTTCAGAGGAGTTGCGGTACATTTTGAACTCTCCCCGCCCCCACCACCCCCACCCCAACCCCTAGGGTGGAGCCAAAACTAAATATCGTCCTGCAAGCGGAATCATATGAGTAACACACATACCAAATTTGGTTGAATTTCCAACCAACCCCCCCCCCCCCCCCACACACACACACCCAACCCCGTGACGGAGGGATGGGCATGCAGACGGAGGCGATTACAATATACCCGACGTTTTATTTAAACGTGGGGATAACTAGTTATGCCCAATACTGAAGATACGGTTATGTATGTGCTAGAAAATACAGCCAAAGGTAAGCCCATTGTGTACGTTATATCTGTATGAGTATCCATACTACTTATGTGCTGGTGATAGCTGGAATGATCAAAAGATTGTATTTGTTTAGCACTTTAGTACTTTAGCACTCTAGCCGGTCAACACGGCTCATGCAGACATCTTGTGAAATATTCATTAGCCGATTAAAATAGAATTTTTCAAAGTTTAGCATTGGAATGACTTGCTCGATAACTGAGCCTGCGATTCCAGAAGAAAAATATTAAAATCTTCTCATGGTCTGAAAATGGAGATTTTTTATGAGAAAATTGAAATTTTCCTGAGCAATTGTGAGAGTGAAACTGTTAGAAAAATCCATATGCAAGCAAATGGTCCGTAAATTAAGTAGATAAGTGACTCACGAAATAACAAGGGGCAGACAACGCCCAGCATATGGGAAGAAACAGCCCCCAGATATCCCTTCCGGTCGTGTGGTTCGTGATGAAGAACCATTGACGGCTTTGTTAGCATAGTGCTCATTACCGCATGGCGATGCTTTTGTATCATGTTGTGATTGGTTCTGACAGGTCAACCTTGAACAAACATATAATCTGCATATCATACTGTGATTTGCTCTGAGAGATATCCATAGATCAGGTAATGGATCGTTCCAGTTTTAGCTATGTCCCTCCAATCTCTAGCTAAGCTCCACCCACATTTCGCCCGTGTTAGGAACGATCGATCCCAGAACTCCCTGCCTATCAATTCCCAGAAAGCTATACAGGAGTCAAAGGTCAAATTGATTGTAACGCAACTTCTCCGAAACTAAATTGTGTATGTGAGTTACCCATGTCAATGTGGACTGCATTGGTACATTTAACTTTGGCCCCGCCCCCAGGGTTGAGTAGCGGATGGTGGTGAAAAGATCAAGAAATTAATTGTAATGCAACTCCTCTGAAACTGTTGTACAGAATTCAACCAAATTTCGTATGTAAGTTACCCATATTAATGGGGAGTGCATGAGCACATTTAGGTTTTCTCCACCCCAGGGGTGTGTGGGTGTGTGGTCAAGTCAGGAAATTGATTGTAATACCATTCCTCCGAAACCACTGGGCGGAACGCAACCACATTTGGTATGTCGTTTACCCATATCAATGTGAAGTGGAGGAGAAAAAGTTATATTTGGTCCCTCCCCACGGGGTGACTCAAAAGTTCAAAGCGGTGAACGCGGGGATTTGCGATGACGCATAGTCGAGCGAGCAATGGAGTTAACAATGAGCCCATCAAGTGTAGGCTTACATTATCACTATATGTCCTGCCAGGATATTTCATTCTTATCTCACATATATATATATATATATATATATATATATATATATATATATATATATATATATATATATATATATATATATATATATATATATATATATATATATATATATATATTGTGTGCTGATGGACCGAAATTAGTTACGCATATTTTTTGCCACTTCATATAGGAAGCCATCC
>CM067361.1:72631641-72679678 GCA_034401795.1 Chaetoderma sp. LZ-2023a | reverse complement strand
CAAACTCTGTACTGCGCCTATATTGATTACGAAAAGTGTATAGATTCAAAGGACAAACTCTGTACTGCGCCTATATTGATTACGAAAAGTGTATAGATTCAAAGGACAAACTCTGTACTGCGCCTATATTGATTACGAAAAGTGTATAGATTCAAAGGACAAACTCTGTACTGCGCCTATATTGATTACGAAAAGTGTATAGATTCAAAGGACAAACTCTGTACTGCGCCTATATTGATTACGAAAAGTGTATAGATTCAAAGGACAAACTCTGTACTGCGCCTATATTGATTACGAAAAGTGTATAGATTCAAAGGACAAACTCTGTACTGCGCCTATATTGATTACGAAAAGTGTATAGATTCAAAGGACAAACTCTGTACTGCGCCTATATTGATTACGAAAAGTGTATAGATTCAAAGAACAAACTCTGTACTGCGCCTATATTGATTACGAAAAGTGTATAGATTCAAAGGACAAACTCTGTACTGCGCCTATATTGATTACGAAAAGTGTATAGATTCAAAGGACAAACTCTGTACTGCGCCTATATTGATTACGAAAAGTGTATAGATTCAAAGAACAAACTCTGTACTGCGCCTATATTGATTACGAAAAGGCTTTTGATAAAGTATGGTGTACAGCGTTATGGTAAAAAATTATTAATTGCGAAATTATAGGAAATTTTCTCAACGTTATTGTGAATCTATGCAAAAATGCGAGTTTCTGTGTCTTCTCCAATAATTACACATCTACCTTTTTCCAGTCGTCTATCGGTATTAGCCAAGGGGAGAACCTATCACCATTCCTATATTCACTGTTTATAAATGGTTTAGACATATATTTCTTACTAGCAAACCGTGTAACTACCTAACGATGGCAAATACTATCGAAATCCAGAATATGTTTAAGCTTATGATTATTTTATATGCAGATGACACAGTACCCCTTGGTGACACCAAGGAGGACTTACAGAAAGCACTAGATGCACTAAATTCCTACTGCAAAATGTGGAAACTGAAGGTTAACACTGATAAAGCCAAGGTGATGGTATTTGGAAAGAAACGTACCAAAAACATTTTATTTATACTTATTGACCAGGTGGTAGAAGAGGTGAAAGAATACAATTATTTGCGAATTTTATTTTCTAGAAATGGTAGTTTTTATCGAAGTGGATTACAATTAGTTGAAAAGGCTAACAGAGCTATGTTTGTGCTACTAAGCAAAGGTAGAGCCCTAAACCTGCCGATAGATTTACAACTGAACTTATTTGATAAAATGGTTGCTCCCATACTGTTATACGGGTGTGAGATATGGGGGTACGAAAATTTAGATGAGTTAGAAAAATTAAAACTGAAATTTTGCAAACATATCCTGAAATTAAGAATGTCCACGCCCACTTGTATGATGTATGGGGACTTGGGGACCTATCCTATTAAACTAACAGTACAGATGTGAATGGTGAAATTCTGGATTAACTTCCGAACTGACGATGGAACAAAAGATTCATCAATAATTTGTAAAGCCATCACTCAATTGTATAATACTGATAATAATATCCAGCTCCCGAAAATTAATAATTATTTTAAATTGTTCTCTTTTATAAAAGATATAATCGATAATTGTGGTTACAGTCAAGTGTGGACTAGTCAAACAATGGATAAGGCGAGCGGCAATGCACTCTATAATATAATAAAATAGCCCTTTAAAGATCAATTTTTTCAAACTTGGACTGCTTCACTAAGCAAGTCTGTAAAGTGCCAAATGTATATGAAATATAAAGATTCATTTAAACTGAGAAATACTTAAGAACGCTGCCAGAAACTTTACGAGTTAGCTTGTGTCGTATGCGCACCAGGAGCCATAATTTAGAAATACAACAAGGACGATTTTTAACACTGACAGAGGGAAAGATTCTTATGCGATATGGCGACAGTGGGAGATGAATTCCACTTTCTCCTAGAATTTCCAGCTCTGAAAGAATCTAGGAATAAATACATACCAAATTATTACAGAACACGGCAAACCGAACATACATTTAATTAAATGAGCACAGAATACACACGACTATGCATAAATGTAGCGAAATTTTTAAAGATAGGCCTAAAATTCGTAGACCAAGCGCGAAAGTAAGAAAAGTACATGATAACTTCCCAGTTTTTACACCGGTACACATTTATACTCTTGGGTGGAGAGAGGCGACGAGGAGTGAAGCGCCTATGTTTCCAGAGATCGTCAGTTGGCGGAACAGAGACTCGATCCTGGGGTCGCGAGTTCCACAACTCTGCTCGTTACCGCCTGAGCTTCCGCCACGTCTTGAACTGCACGTTCATGAATAACCCTTTAACTGCACTGCCCTCGTAGAGGAGCGGCCATTTTGCCACTAAATTTCACACCTTTTTCTTTTGTTCCTTCCTTTGTTCTCTTCTTAGTTATTTTGACACTTTTTTTCATTTGATCTCTGCTGCCTTTCGTGTCGGGTTTTCCTTTGAAGTGTACAAATCTCCTCCTTTCTGATGGCTGTTAGATACAGAGTGTGGCCATACGCCCCTCACCATCATTAAATCACGCGACTCCTGTCATCAAATCAGTTGAGCGTAGCGTAAAGATGATTGGGTTGACAAGGGTTAATGCATTGTGTAAGGATGATTGACAGGATACAGGTCTGGACTCGTCTTTTCCGGACTCTGGGAACTCACTCAATCGCGAAGCCCCGGCCCTCGTTAAATCACGTGACTCCTAGCGCCATCTAGCGTAATGACGCTTGGCTAGGGTTAATGAGTGTAATTAAGCGCTGATCTCTTCGAGCCAGGACCCACCCAAGGGTTGATGTATTGCGTAATGATTATTGATTGGTTGCATGTCTGGACTCATCTTTTCCGGACTCTGGGAACTCACCCAATCGCGAAGCCCCGGCCCTCGTTAAATCACGTCACTCCTAGCGTCCTCTAGCGTAATGACGCTTGGCTAGGGTTAATGAGTGTAATTAAGCGCTGATCTCTTCGAGCCAGGACACACGCAAGGGTTGATGTATTGCGTAATGATTATTGATTGGTTGCATGTCTGGACTCATCTTTTCCGGGCGCTGGGAACTCATTCAATCGCGAAGACCCACCCCTCGTTAAATCACGTGACTCCTAGCGTCCTCTAGCGTAATGACGCTTGGCTAGGGTTAATGAGTGTAATTAAGCGCTGATCTCTTCGAGCCAGGACACACGCAAGGGTTGATGTATTGCGTAATGATTATTGATTGGTTGCATGTCTGGACTCGTCTTTTCCGGGCGCTGGGAACTCATTTAATCGCGAAGACCCACCCCTCGTTAAATCACGTGACTCCTAGCGTCCTCTAGCGTAATGACGCTTGGCTAGGGTTAATGAGTGTAATTAAGCGCTGATCTCTTCGAGCCAGGACACACGCAAGGGTTGATGTATTGCGTAAAGATTATTGATTGGTTGCATGTCTGGACTCGTCTTTTCCGGGCGCTGGGAACTCATTCAATCGCGATGACCCGCCCCTCGTTAAATCACGTCACTCCTAGCGTCCTCTAGCGTAATGACGCTTGATAAGGGTTAATGAGTGTAATTAAGTGCTGATCTCTTCGAGCCAGGACACACGCAAGGGTTGATGTATTGCGTAATGATTATTGATTGGTTGCATGTCTGGACTCGTCTTTCCCGGGCGCTGGGAACTCATTCAATCGCGAAGACCCGCCCCTCGTTAAATCACGTGACTCCTAGCGTCCTCTAGCGTAATGACACTTGGCTAGGGTTAATGAGTGTAATTAAGCGCTGATCTCTTCGAGCCAGGACACACGCAAGGGTTGATGTATTGCGTAATGATTATTGATTGGTTGCATGTCTGGACTCGTCTTTTCCGGGCGCTGGGAACTCATTCAATCGCGAAGCCCCGTCCCTCGTTAAATCACGTGACTCCTAGCGTCCTCTAGCGTAATGACACTTGGCTAGGGTTAATGAGTGTAATTAAGCGCCGATCTCTTCGAGCCAGGACCCACGCAAGGGTTGATGTATTGCGTAATGATTATTGATTGGTTGCATGTCTGGACTCATCTTTTCCGGGCGCTGGGAACTCATTCAATCGCGAAGCCCCGGCCCTCATTAAATCACGTGACTCCTACCGTCCTCTAGCGTAATGACGCTTGCCTAGGGTTAATGAGTGTAATTAAGCGCCGATCTCTTCGAGCCAGGACCCACGCAAGGGTTGATGTATTGCGTAATGATTATTGATTGGTTGCATGTCTGGACTCGTCTTTTCCGGGCGCTGGGAACTCATTCAATCATGAAGACCCGCCCCTCGTTAATGCATGTGACTCCTGGCGTCCTGTCGCGTAATGACTATTGACACATGGTAATCTGGTTGCAAATCGTATAAGAGTTTTAAAATCTGGTCGGTCAAGGGTTAGCTTCTTGATTTTGTTTAACGTTCATTATAATTATGAGTTCTGCATATTTTATGGTTTGTGAACTTGTTGATGTATGTTGCTGGTGTTGGTGTACTAATGTAACACTAGAATAGGATACACCATATAAGCGCCAATCGGATCAATATAAGATCAATAGCTAAGTATTAGCTGTAAGATCTTAATACCTCAAAGAGTGGTCTCCCTTGATTGATAAGATGCGAACACGGAAGTCTAGGCAAATTGGTGTATAATAGTAGAAGGGGAGAAACTATGGGTGTATTTGTTAATATCTTGGACTTCAATAAGGGTTATCTCCCTTCAGTAGCACATGTCTATGGCAAACACCATAATTTTCCGATGATGAATGTGAGGATGGGACAACCACCGGTTGTCGATAATATGTCAGATGGTAATAAAGATTTCCGTGAGTGTGTGTTGAAGATGTAGGCCTACCCGAAATAGAATACGTACGGCGAGGGAATAAGAATGAGATTGTCGTCCTTTCAAACGAATTGATAAGGCTTTGTTAAAAATAAATCTGATTTCCTTTTAAAAGAATAAACGTGAATTGCCAAAATGCTGTGAATGGTAATAATAAGAAGAGTAGTAACAAGAAGAATACTGTAAAGACGAAATCTTGTATGTTGAACGTATACTAATAAAATCTAGTTGTTACTTAGCAATGGCAATTTGACCTGACGATAGACACGGGTTAACAGGCAAGACTTAATATGATCTTGGGCCATTTACAGGAATACTCAGTAGCTGAACAACATCGGCATCAGTAATGGAGTTTGAAAGAATTAATCACTATGCGTCTTCTTCTTTTTCTTTTCGTTCGCTGATCATACTGCCAGTCCTGTAAGTGACTATCGACATGATCATAAGCGTTAAGTGCGTGGATCCATGGTTTATTAGAGTGCGCCGTGCGGCCCGGAACCTCCGTCTTCACCACTCGAGGATTCTGTCAGGGTTACCTCACCCTTACCTCCTTTAGTCGCCTCTTTCGACACGCAGAGGATACGGAAGGTGTATTCTAAGCCCCACCTACAGGGCGAATCACTATGCGTAATACTAAGAGACTATACCGGCTTTCAAAAGCAGAATAAACAATATAGTAGAATACCATTGAGTTCTTAAGAAAGCTTTATATGGAACAAGTAATCATGCGGAGGAGAATGATGACACCTTCATGCCGGTCTCCTCCATAAGTATCAACTTGTTGGGGGAGCTAAGTCATCAAAGACTGCGGCCTGACATCCACATACAGAGGCAACTGATTATGTCTACCCTTCTTCAAACAAGAAACTGTGCTCGGCATCCACGGACGACGCAATCTTCCCAGGAGCTTACCATAGCTACGTGGAATGTATGTGGTCTTGAGTGCAACATCAAAGAGGTAAACCTTAGGTGCAGACTGTGAACACTATAACATCGATATTACATGCATTCAAGAGACTAAAGTAGCTAAACACTCAGAGCAGTAACTACAGGCAGGCCATAAGCTAATGCTCATGGAGCAAAAACAGGCCACATACCGGGGCTTAAGCTTCGTAATCGGACTAAAGGTCTTGGATTATGTCATTAGTTTTGGATACGTTGCATTCATCGACCTGGCTATACCTACGCGAAAACACACCACTAAGTGTTGAATTGTCAATGCATATGGCCCAACTACCGAAAAAGCCAAAGAGAATCCAGCAATATTAGATTCCTTCTATGCAGAACTGAGCTCCGCCATTACAATCCCAGCTAGATGTCAACTGCTCGTGTGTGAAGATTTCAACTCCAAGCTGGGTAAACTCAGTATTGTGGACAAAAGTTCAGGACTTGGCTTATGCATGGGATCCTATGGAGAGGGCACACGCAATAGCAATGGATATGCACTGGTGGCATTCCTTAGTTCCAATGGCCTATTTGTCACAAATACGGCTTTCAAACACCCATGCCGTCACTGGACAACATGGACTTGACACCTTACTGATCGCAAAGCCCCAAAAGGGTCTAAGGGTACAACAGCTGTCTTCAACCAAATAGACTTCATACTATGCAAAACATAAGCAAAACCCTTACTCCGGAATGCTCGTTCGTATGGAGGCACAGACCTCAATTCTGACCATAAGCTAGTCATTACACGCCTTCAGATGAACGATCTCTACCTAATATATAAACACCATACCAGGCAAGAGGGTAGAGTCACCTACAACCTACCCAAGCTCATCAGTGACACTGACACTCAAATGTCATACAAAAAAGCCCTCGGGTAGCAGATAGCTAACATCGATGTCTGCTCTGATCCAACCGAAGCCCTGACCAAAATACTGAAATCTATGGAATCATCCGCTACCAGCACCATAGGTATTCTTAAAAAGAAGCAAACTACAGTAGGTATACTGACGACCCTCTAGTAGTAAAACTGTCAGCAGAGTAGAATGCATTACGGCTGCGCATCTATCAAAGTGGCCAAAGTGAAGACCGCACCAAACTACGCCGGGAGCGCAATATTATTCTGCGCCACATTAGCGAATGCTTAAGGGATCTTGCTATTCAGCAGGCAGACTCCCTAGCAGATGAAATCACTGCCATGGATGACTGTTACAAAATGTTTCGGGCAGCCCGAGCCCTGAAGATTGCTGACTACACACCACCACTCACTGTACACAACTCTGAAGGACACATTATCGGGACTGACCAGGGAAAAGCAGAGGCGATCCGAGAATGGTTCAAAGAACAGTTCACTGACAACGATGATGAGCCCTTGCACATGTTCTTAGGAGACACCAGGCCATTACTAACACCAATTAAAACAGCAGAAGTTGAGAAGGCACCTAAAGCCCTGAAAAATGGACGTGCATCTGGACCTGATGGCATGAGCAATGAACTATTCAAATATGCAAGCGACATTATCTCAAAACCGATCATGCACCTAATCAATTCCGCATTTATGCACCACCGTCCCATCGGTGCTGTAGGCCACGGAACCCTTATCGCACTACCCAAGCCCAAGAAGCCACCTGGACCCCCAGCCAATCTGTGGCCCATTGTGCTCCTCAACAGCATACGGAAAGTCCTATCCAATGTTACTCCATGCCGCATCCGAGACAAGATCGATTACTTCACTGGATCATGTCAAAGTGGCTTCAAACGTGGACGCAGCTGCATAGACATTGTATGGGCTCAACGCATGCTTGGGTCGGTAGTCATGTCCGACCACTGGGATTTCCACACAATGGGCATTGGCATGTCATGAGCCTTCGACACAATTAAACGCTCAAAGATCCTAGATGTACGAGGCCAGGCCAGTTGCAATGAAGATGAGCTACGCCCAGTGAGACTACTACTTGCAGACACCAAGAGTGCGAGGCAAGTCAGTGAAGTCTGTAGAGTTTGAGACATCAATCGTCTCCCTGCAGGGAGATGGTCTATCTCCGGTGCTTTTCACCTGCTACATTGCGGTCGCATTGAAATCTCTGTGGGTAAGTTCCACAAGACCAGCCCCCACCCACCCCCAGTGTCAATACTGGGCATGGTGCTAAAGATGGAATATGTCGACGATGTGGACTTCATAGACGAGGAAAAGAAACCCCTTGCCGAACTTCTCCGAATAGCTGCAAGCAAACTAAAAATTGAGAATCTCTGTATGAATGAATCCAAAACAGAGTTCACCCACATACACCTATCGACAAAGCATGACACTATAGAAAATGACCACCCACTTCGTGGCGGCGAACCATGGAGGAAAAGTAAAATCCTGGGCTCACTGCTTTGCAGTACTGTTGACATTTCTGCACGCTGCGTCATGAGGAACATAGCTCTCCAGTCCTTCTGGAAGCTACGGATTCGTAGATCAAAGATGCCCTTGATTAAAGGGCTGCGTTTATACAATGCAACCTGCGTATCCTTGATGCTGTATAGCTGTAACAGCTGGACAGCTCCAAAGGCAGCTCTAGACAAACTCGACGCCTGCCACCGCAAACACCAACGCACCATCACTGGACACCGATGGCCAGACAGCATAATTTCCAACGATGCACTATACAAGATGTGTAATACGTCGCCGCTGTCTGGAAAAGTCGCCCAGCAAAGATGGTCCATGTTTGGCCATGTGCTAAGGATGCCAGAAGAGACACCAGCACAGAGAGCCTTGGAATTCACCATACTCGGAGCCAGCAAATACTATTGAAATTGATAGTCAGAGCGTTTAGATATCGATGGATCCCAACACGAGCTAGGTGTTGGCGGAGCTTAGCTAAAGATGGGCGGGGTAAAGCTAAAACGGTCAAGGTCAATAGCGTCTATAGTTAATCTGAGTTTTGTCTATATTTTCTCGTAATGATGCGAGCGAGCCAGTCTAGGTAAATCTTATGTTGGCAGGTTGCTTCTGGCGGTCCAAACGGCCCACTAGGCTTACACTATGATAAAGTCCAGCCTTTGCTCGCCTGCTGTGTACTGCAGGCTCAATACCCCTCGCTTGTTTATTAGCTGGTGCTCACAGCCGTGGAACACTTGCGGTTACCAGGGAAATATTTCTTAATAAATGATTCACAAAGAATTCATATAGTCTTCCATACGTGACTTCGATCTGCTCACTACAGAGAGCAGTTCACACCTGTATGCAAACAACGTCTTGGTTCTGGTTCCGGTAGTATAACCACCCAAGCTTGCTCTCGACTCACTGTGATACCATTATCTCCTCTAGAGATACCGGTAATGGACTCTTAATCAAGTTCGGGCCAAGAATAATTTTCCGCTATGCTATCTCATTACCGGTAGTATCTTCGATTCTAGGCCAGGCATGTCTTGTTCTGCCTGTCCTTCCTCTCCAGGGTTGCACTCAGAAATTCAGCGGATTGCGTGCTCAGTATGTCAAAATTGCGGTACTTAGGACTTAAGTTGATGGCATGTCACATGTTTTTTTAATCTGCGACGTGAAATTAATACGTATAAACTTAATTAAAGTGTTCTTTATTCATGGTAAGAGACAGCCGAAGATGGCAAAGGTGGGTGCAGAAGAGAATCAGACAGAAAACATGGTTACCCATACAGAGATGAAGACTATCATTAAGTCCCTCTATAGAACACCTCAATCAGAAGATGCCTACCATCATCTCTCGAGGCCAGAGCAAGTGACCATTTTTCGTCTCAGAACTGGACACAACAGACTAAACCAACACATGTACAGGCGGTTCCACCTTACGACATCGCCCGCTTGTCCTTGTGGAGAAGCAGAACAGACCACAGAGCACATACTTCAATGTTGCAGTACGTATCAGCTGCTGAGAGAAGAGATCTGGCCTTTGTCAACCTCTATTCTTGAAAAGCTGTATGGGCCTGTGGAAGAACTGCAGAAAACCACAGATTTCATCTTGAGAACGGCTCTCCAAGTGTGATACCAGCGATCGAAAAGAAGAAGAAGAGACAGCCGAAGTAGGTAGTTGGTCAGCTATTAGTTTACTTTCAATTCACTTTATTACCCTCAGGCGTTTCAACGCCATTTTACAAAATAATTGTGGTGATAGTGTGTTATAACTACAATACAGCTTGAATACAAATCATGCAGTTATTTTGCAATTAAATCATTAGTTACATTAATTACTTATTTATATTTTATAAGTATTCTACCCTTTTAGTTATTATGTATATTCTATTGTGCGATGGGTATAAATATATAGGCAATTTACACACATTTGATTTTCTGACGATAGGACCAAGGCATATTCTTACAAGTGCCTTTGTTTTTGTGCATTTGCAGTTGGGATATAGTACTGTGGTATATATTTTGTCCTTACGTAGTTGGATTTGCTGCAGCCATATAGAAAATGTTTTCGAGATCAAGTTTATTACAAACGATGCATAGTCTCCTTTTCTGTCGGGTTTTTCTCAATCATCCATATTCTCAATTGCCAGTTTATGGTTTAAGGTCTTAAAGTAGAACAAGTTTAATGATCTCCTTAATTGTTAATGTTATTAGATATTTTTCGAATTGAAGCGCTTCCTTGATTTCGTTATAAAATCTAACCTCATAGATGCTTGAAGCTGATTTTTTCCTGGTTTAAATGTACTGCGATTGTAACCTTTCCTTTGTTAGTTTCACTAAATGCCATTTTAAGATAAAATCTGCGTTAATTAAGTCTTCTCCTATTTGCTGAAGTGTCGATTCGTTTTCTGAAAGCATTGACGTTGAAATTACGCTCACTTTCCAGTTCTAGACAGACAATATAAAGGATTGATGATCATTTATCATAACCTGCATTAACCAGATCTACCTAGAGTCGTATCATTTTCATTTTGACCATTATACTCAAGGGATACCTACCCGTTGCCCATACATCATCAGCTCTGTTGTGCTTTTCTTTGCACGTAGCGCATATTTGAATTTGGCAAGCTTCGAACATATCTAGATTTTTGAAACCCAATGTTTTGGACGGATATAATATAACTGATGTTATCGCATAATGCCGAATAAGCTGCTTTGGAGGCCAAATTATATGTCGTGTTATTTGATTTTTCAGAATAACTGGAACATAGTCTTTTTTGCCTGTTAAATATTTCGCTTTCTGTGTGAGTAAAAGCTGTTATTCCCTTTGAAAAGTGGTCCTAATAATAAATACGCATCTGCAGTTTCAATCTGTTCCCATCAGGTAAACTGCCCATCGTCTTAATTGTTAATTTTTGGATAATACCACGACTTTTGCTTTGTTTAAATTTACTGTTAATTTCCACAAATTACTCGATACCACTCTTTAGTGTACTCTGTGCATTGCTTATAGAATCTGCTATAATGGCCGTGTCGTCTGTATATAATAATATTATTCGGTAAAGAAGGAGATTTAATTTGTGTCTGATAATGTGCTTATGGTTTACAAACCTAAAGTATTATTGTCATGTAACCATTCCTCCAAGTCATTTATCAAATTTGAAAAAAGGGTGTATGTTTTTTCTCTGCCTCGCCCCAGTTGTGCAGGGGAAAATGGCAGAATCTATATTATTATGAGTTGCAAATGGCTTTACGCTTTTATATATACACTGAATAAGTCAATAACATTTCGCGCTGAGGTTTGCTTTGATAAGATTTTGCCACGGTCATATTCGCCAACAATGTCCAAAGCTTGTTTAGCGTCGATAAAGCGGCAAAATAATGTTTGCCTGCAACTGAAGTAATTGTATTATTGCATTACATGAAAATATATTATCCATGGTTGATCTGCCCTTCCTAGATCCCGTCTCTGCTTCAGTAAGAAGCTCATGCAGTTCCACACATTTCTTTAAACCATGCTTGAGATCTATCTGAACTAATCTTGAAATGACAATATCATCGAATAGAAATTGTGTAGAGCAATAAAAGAGCATTCAAAATGTTTTTATTGTTGCTTGTTTTACACACCAAACTATATTTGAACTCCTCTTAATTCGTCACTGTCACTATTATCTGCCCAGTCTTCTTCCTTTTCACTATCTTCGTCAGCGGAACTGTATTCCTGCTCATTCTCTTCCTTTTCACATTCCTTCTCTAGAATATCAGCCAACATAGATGGCAGTATTTCACCATCACACCACATGGCTGGAAGCTCTGTTCACTCCATACAGCCCAGTCATTATTCTCAGTGGGTTCAGGGATGTATGGCTTTGGTACGTGGGATCGCTTCCAAATAGCCACCTGATAGTTAACCCTCTTTATGTGCTCGTGGAGGCAAGCTCTCGGGGCAGCTAAGGTGGACAAGTCAACGTTGTTCTTGGGATTGATCTGTCTCTCTGCATCAACACCCCTTGCAATTAACATTGAGAAACAAAGCGTGTCAACGTTTGTTATGGGAGTAATCGTGTACATTTAGCAGATGAAATCCTCTAATTGAAGAAGGAGATCCTCTGTCTCCTGATATCTTGGTTGCTTCTGTAGGCGTTTGATGAGTTTTACTTTGGCTATGCTGTCGGTTGTCATAGTAACAATATTTTATTAAATGAGTAAACCGCTACTCATTATGTTTGACAAATGGTGCCCTTTAATCAATTTTACGCTGCTAAGACTAGAATGTTGCTTTACTGGTGCTTGGTCAGTGATAGCAACATAAAGTTGCTAGATTTTAAGCTATGGCAAAGATGTGTGACCTTTTGACCTCTGCTGACCTCATTATGAAAATGATTTGGATCTAAACCATATGCAATTATAAACGATACTATAAGCAACACTTTGAGTGGTCGATCACCAATCTACAGCGATTCTATCAAAAGATATGTTAACATTTTATATCCATACCCTTTAATATGTATCCAGGTGGGCCCCTCCAGCCCACGGACTATAGATAATTCACACATTGGCCTCGAAGTGATGGATTTTTAAATGTAAAGTTAACTATGAGTGTTTATTCAGAAGAGACTTTGCTTTGCACGAAGTGTTTGTGTTTCCCTGCATCTATGCCAATGTACAAATGGGTATATCCATTTACGAGCACCTAAGCCACTGCATTCTCATTCAAACCACCCACTCTCGCACGCCTTCCATTTCCGTACCTGTCCCCAGTATATTGACTGGCTCATACTGTCCTTACATAGTGTATGGCCTTGTGTAACTCCGTGGGATTTTTGTGTAAATATATGTCACCATACATTTTTGGAGCCGACATATATTCCTGGAAGTGGAAAGTTTTGATGCCAGTTTTTCTTTTGTGCTTTTGGCCAATTTCTCTCAAACTATGTGACGCTTCACGTATGGTATATACAATTTAAAGAAATATTTGATTGCTGTGAAAGTATTATGTCCTGTTGCCATTCAAAATGTTCGTCATAAGATTAATGCAATAATATCATATTTATATGTGGTTTGGTGTGTATGGTAGCATTTGCGGTAGGAACTTTCTACGAATATATAATAAATAAGCTGTAAATTTGAATGACAAAAAGGGCAATGCTATTCTGGCAATTTGCATTTTCTAAAACAGATACGACTAAGTGTAATCAAATAAAGTTACAATAGGAAAATGCTGCTTTATTATTAGAGACCCGTAGTAATGAAGGTATTTAAAAGGTTTATAAGGGGCTGATACATCAATATTCAACTCTTTATATTCATGATCAGATTAATTATCTTAATCGCTATCATCCTCATCACCGTGCATATTTAGTGTAGCCCGTACAGATGGTCATGCAGAAAGAAAAAGTTGGCTCGCATAGAGATGCACAGCTGTGAAGCAGTAGATGAGCCATGCGAGAATATGGCTCTGCACAGCTGCACATCTCTATGCGAGAATATGGCTCTGCACAGCTGCACATCTCTATGCGAGAATATGGCTCTGCACAGCTGCACATCTCTATGCGAGAATATGGCTCTGCACAGCTGCACATCTCTATGCGAGAATATGGCTCTGCACAGCTGCACATCTCTATGCGAGAATATGGCTCTGCACAGCTGCACATCTCTATGCGAGAATATGGCTCTGCACAGCTGCACATCTCTATGCGAGAATATGGCTCTGCACAGCTGCACATCTCTATGCGGGCCAACTTTCTCTTTCTGCATGCGCATCTGTACGTACTGCATTTGCTCTTTTGACAATCACATCGCACTAGCCCTATGATAGCTTCGGGCGCCGGCTTTAAATCAATGATTATCAGGATTTCACTGTCGATAAATCTTTTGTGATCAAAATATCTGTCCTTGCACACCAGAAATGTAGTAAATGCATCGTTATGACGTATTCGCTCAATAACAACCAAGTAGCAATAACTATCGATTAGAAAATACAGGTGAACACACGGGAGAGCTGGAGATCTAATTCAATTCGAATCAATTCAGTTTGAATCGGTAGCTATCGCCTGCCGCCATCTCAGTCATCGTCGTCGCTCACCACATCCTTGTTTCATTGAAGGATAACTAATCCCATCTCTTGATAGCTATTCAGGTGATCTATCACGCCGGTCATAAACTATCCAGGTAATTTTAAGCCTTTTATCACGCCACTAAGGAAAGATATTCAGGATTTAGTAGTTAAATGTTGGTAGATTTCTACACCCTATGATGGCTGTCATGATTTACGTTTCAACCAATCAGAAAAATCCTAGTGTGTCTGCCTCGGTACATACGCTCAGTCATTGAGGCTCCAGCTATAGTTTGGCAATGTGGTATAAAAGCAATCCTACAGGTAAGCTGTTGAATATTTTGAAACCAATTTGATTGGAAATTGTTGCTGCCATAGGATATGTGATGCTTTGGAGCTGACATGACATCGCACACAATAGCTTGAGGAGACAAAATGGTGTCGATCACTGTTCAACATTTACTCGATAATACAAAACAAATAATTGAGATACAGATCAGGGAATGTGACAGGGTATGAATGATATGAAATCTATAAACCATATTCTATCAGTGCAATACAACATTTGAGATGAGATTTGCATCGCTTTGACTAAGTCAAATTGAATTTCCTTGTCAAGTGTCTAAGTGTAGCAAACTGGGTTTTATGGAGAATGTTTTTTAACATGGCAAGTGCATTTCACAGGAATAAAATATGGCAAGAGCTGATTTTTTTCAATAAACTTGTCAGCTCATCTTACTGTTCGCGTCAGTGTTTGATTGGCGGAAAGTGCTATAAGTAGCAGCTAATAGGGAATTATGGGATAGATGGCAATGTGTCCTGTCAAACACGGCGATAATGGCCATTAGTCACAGAGCAATTGCAAATATATTAGCATAACCTGGATTCCTTATCATTGGATTCTTTGATTTAAACATTTATTACTATAGGCTTTGGAGAAAGTGGTAGAGTACAGGTTCTTTCACTTATTTAGTTTCTTTCAAATTAGCAAGAGTTTTTACCAAGCCCAGAAGTAATACTAATCAGATTCTGTATCGATTGATACCGGGGCAGCGTTATAATCTCGATCTCAGCACGAAGATGGTAGTTTATCAATGGCAATGAATGGAAAAGGAAGTATGGTGCAGATTTGGGCAATAATCTGAAATAATGTCATTCTTGCCAGCAGCGTCTTCCGGTTTAATTGTTATCTGGATGGAGGAGCCCAGTTTTACCTTTGCCCGGCCATTCCTAACTAAGCTCCATCAAGTGTTGTGCTGGGATCAATTGAGCACTGCACTCCCTCAATCTCAATTTCCAAACAACTGTACAGGCAAGCTGTTGAATAGTTTGAAACTAATTTTACTGGTTGCTGTCACCACCTATAACAGCAACAGCGCCCAGTCAAAATAGTTTCGAAATATTCAACAGCGTGTTTATTAAATAGAAAAGACGTCGCAAAACGTCGCAATCTACACACAAAAGTAAATATGTGAGTGATGCATTACGTCGGTTTTATTTCAGAAGCAAAAATATGTTGCATGCATTTAACATGCAGGAGATGGGAAGGACCATCCATTCGGAACTGATTCGTGCATTGATCCCCAATATGATCCCTAGGATTAGATCACTGATTGTTCTCAACATATTTAACCGTTGTTATGTCAACAGCACCTCAAATTGCTGAAAATGCTAATCATATAAATTAACCCTTTAATGGGCAATTTTCCAAGCCAGGCCAAGAAAAAACGATTTTTGACAAATTTACCATTGAAATGTACAATTATAGTTTTCTGTTGTCCTGCAACTGGGCATTCCTGAAGACGAGTGCTTGACCGTTAATGGACTACTGATCAAGAAACATAAGTCTTTGCATAGTCAGTGTTCATTAGCAGATCAAGAGAAGATTATTTTAGAAAGTTTACCAATGGAATGACTGCCTCGGTTAATGAGCCAGTCATTCCAGTGGTAAAATTTTAAAAATAGCTCTCTCTCTTTTCTTGCAAATGAACATTCCTCAAGACCATTGCAGATGCCCTTTTGGTCGGACGGACACAGGGGCACTGATTGTTCTCACCATATTTAACATGCTTATTTCATACAGTATCTGGATATGAGCACTTCATGTATGCGGAGTACGATATCTCCATAGACCAAACTTCTTATAAATCATCGATAAATGTGGGTTGGGGCGGGGCGGTGGTGACTATGTTCCTTATTGTTATATGAATGTCGCAAGTGCTCTCAGAGGCAATTTCTAGCATTTCCTGATGTAAAGGTATAACATTTCAGTAAGGTTAATGTTTTAATAAACAAGAAAACATTGCCAACCTTGCATTTATAACAGGCTATTCTAATGAGGAAAAAGCCAAAATATGGAATGAATGCGAATTTCAGGATGGATGTTTGAGAACTGCGACCACACCTAGTTTTGATCGGATCACTACCATACTTGATTTGGACTTTTTTTTAAATATTTTTTCAAAGTGACCGCCATGTGAAAATTTTGGTGAAAAATACAAGTTTTCGGGTTTTTTGTAAAAAGAGATGAAACGTGCGGCGGGTGGGGGGGGGGGGATTTTCTTTTAGAAACTGTTTTTAAATGGCGACCAAAAGTACCAATTTTTGTTTTTTGCAGAAATGATCTCAGGATGCCCAACAGTAAAAATCTTTTCTTTTTCAAAATGGCCGTCAAAATTTAGTTGGGCTTCGATTTTTTGGGAAATTTAGTGAACTTTTATGTGTTATATTGACTCTAGGTGGTGTCAGATTTAATGGTGATCCACCCAACACTTTTCGAGAAATCAGCTTTTCCGTGCCATATATCCCCATAGCCAACCTGTGGGAGCAATATTTGAACAACGTGTTCTCCTAGAGCTTTCTTCCGATTCTCTTCAAACCTGGGCAGATTCTAGAACATCAAGAGATCAAAATAATGTCCAGTAATAAGAACTGGCCTGTGTAAGCATCGTCTTTGTAGAGGTATTTTATTATATTTTTGTTGCAACATCAATATCCGGCTAGAACGGATTATGTGAATAATTTAGCAGGAAATGACACACGGTGGTCAATCATCGCTCGTTGTGCATGGACATAACATTAGTCAAATTATTACCTTTTTTCCATATTATCGCTCTGATATTCAGAGTGAACTAGTAAGGCATCACATGTTTGTTCCGCGCCTTGTCGATATAATACTTTAGGCAATATAACGTATATAGAGAATCTGGAACGAGGTCACTTTTCATATCACTATTATAGACTGAGTTGAAATTATCAATTTGCACGAGCTTTATCGAAAAATATGGAACGGGCTAGAAGGCTTGTTTATATGATAAATTACAATATTACGTCCCACTGTGCAGATTATTCTTAATGCAACTGGCACTGGCGTGTAGCAAAGCCTTTATACACAGCATAAAGATAGGATTTGCGTGATATTGCGTTGTGTTCAAACCACCCCTTAACTGCTCAATAACGCTGCTGTAGCCCACTGCTGACAACTATTTATGGTTCAAAAACCCCAAAATAACAGTCCTTAGAGCTCTGGAATATTTTTAACCCGTAAATAGACGATTGTGAAACGACTGAACCATGCTTCTCGTCATAACACTTCAGTCATCGACTTGGGCTTAGCTGGAGTGCATATATATATATGCCTGAACCCACAGGTGGCCACCGCGAAGTTGTATTGTTTTATAGGTGAGCTTTACTTTTACCTTCTGTCGGATGATAAATCTTACAGTTAAAACGTGATTATCAAAGACACCAAAAGCAACAATCACAAATGTAGTAACTATAGGATACTAGTCACAAAGCTTAGCGCATTATATTACCCCTATTGTACCCATCCTCCTCACGTGCACTACTAGGTGGATTATAGCAATCTTTATACCGTTGAAATCGCCCTTCATGCAGAAATTTGGAGCTATCTGCAGAATTTACTTATGTCACGCACTGGCGTGGAACCCACTGGGAACAAGGAATCTGTCACTTCAGCGGAGATGCTGTGGCGCCCAAGAGGCTGACATCCAAGGCGACGCCGTGCTTTCACAGGAGGTAAACAAAGAATCTGATTCGCTAAGCTGGTGAAGGAGAAGTCCCATAACCCACCCTAAGAGTAAATAAGCTGTTTCACAAAGCGAAATCATCACAATTTCAGGAGGCCGCAGGTTTGTGTAGTGACTAACACTCAGGACTACTTAACTGGTGAACCCGATTCGCACCTGATCCATGCACTATATTGCCGTGATAGAAAACATTGGCAATCTCCTTCGCTTCTTGCCTCTCACCACCCAGTTGGGTAAATGGGTATCAGTGTAAAAGCTGGGGAAGTTACCAATAATAGACTGAAATATAAACCAGCCTAGATATGGCGCGAATGGAACCTGGAATCCGGGACTTGATAAACAAACAATCAAACCAATAACTTCTTCGAAATCAGCACACAGACGATATTCCGCGGGTACAGCCAGGGGAAGCTTTGTAGTTTAGGTCAGCAATGCGGCAGGCCGCTCTTCCGCCTAAAGCCGCCTAAATGGCAAAACTTTAAACTGGTTCCAGTGACCATCTACAAGCCTAAAGGGATGACTCTGGTTGTATCCCGATCTGCCTTGGGATAATCCACCATTGAAAAGTAGAGCTTCCAGACCGTGCAGGTGCATATTGCCATAGACGTATACCTAAAAAAAACACCATATGGCGGATCGTGCTAATTAGTCAGACAGCCGACAACTGCACTCAGTCAAGTAGATGACCTCTCTAATCAGCCAGACAACCGACTGCTCTGAGAACCCAGATAACCGACCGAAGATTCAGTTATCAGCCTGAGCAGGTCCTGCAACAACTACGCCGCAATGCTACGACTGCTCCTGAATCAGACACCTAACCGCTAACAAGCTTTTCAAATTTTTATGACGCGCCAGCGACTACCAACCCGCTTTGCAATCGGTCATCATCTCGAATCGTAAGATAGACCTTCATCACCACATCTTCTTCATCTTCATTCATCAGCACTGTTTCGCCTCATCAACGCAACCGCTACTGAAGTCGGTATACGCTGATTCATCGTTGTTACTTCATTTTTATGAAATGTATTTTGATTATAAACTGTATTACTCACGCCGCCGAATGTCGATGTGAGTATTGCGATTGGTGCCGTTTGTCTGTGTGTGTGTGCGTGCGTGCGTGCGTGCGTGCGTGCGTGCGTGCGTGCGTGCGTGCGTGCGTGCGTGCGTGCGTGCGTGCGTGCGTGCGTGCGTGCGTGCGTGCGTGCGTGCGTGCGTGCGTGCGTGCGTGCGTGCGTGCGTGCGTGCGTGCGTGCGTGCGTGCGTGCGTGCGTGTGTGTGTGCATGTGCGTGCGTGCGTGCGTATGTTTGCATATCTGTCTGCTCGTTTATTCGAGGCATAGCTCGGGAATCCTATGAGGTAGAATCACCAAATTTGGTAAATACATTGATATTATGAGTGGCTACACCAATCTTTAGTTTGGGGGCAATAGATTAAAAGTCGAGATCACGGGGTCATTAGGGGCACTCCAAAATACAAATTTTCAAGCCATAAATCGGGAACGCAAGTAGGTAGAATCACTGGATTTGGCCCAGCCTTTCATAGTATGGGTGGCTAGAACGTCCACGAGTTTCAGGACAAAGCATCAAATATCTAGGTCACAGGTCACAAAGTGCATACTATAATACAGGTGTTGGTCATAACTCTGGAATGCAAGAAAATAGAAAATAGAATCAGCCGATTTAACACACGGCTTAATATTGTAACAACTTTGAGTTTGGTCATCGGATCAGTTACCCAGGTCGTGGAGGTTCACTAAGTGCATCGGTAAGACAGAGAGCAAAGGCGTGAGTCCGCATCTCCGTCCCGTGCATTATAGTTGCCTTCGCTGTTTCATCTCCTGGGCTGTGCCATCTGCAGCCGCTACACAGCATCGACTAGAAACTGTTCTGAAATATTAAATGTTAAATGTGACTTTGTTGATTCCCCAAGTGTTAATTGGTTTACTCATGGACCACCTACCACTTTATTTATATGTGTTCTGCCCGTGTGACCTCTCTTACACGCGCCTTTGAAGGTGCACCCGGCCATGTTCACCTTATTCTTAGACTGTGAAGCGCTAAATCACCGGGAAACTGGAAGTGGGTTCTGGCTACAATCGTGGATTTCATTTCAATAAATCTTTTACTGGGATATTTTTATTGTACATGTATGTCTTCCTCACTTTTTTCTCATTGCACAAGCCTTTGCATTTTTACTATATCATAAGCACTGTACTGTGTACCGCTCTGTAACAACATATTATTCAGTCACTATACCTTACAGGCGGCTTACTGTACCGCTATTCATTGCAACGGCTGCTCGCACTCTAAGTGCACATTGTAATAGGAGGCGGCCACATCATCCCAAATTGTATCGAAGCTCTCCTCTCATTGAGACCATTTAGGCAGCGTTTCCACACTTCCATCCGCTACTTGGAGAACCACTTACTAAACCGCAGCTCACTTGGAATTCCATACTCGTTTCTCGCTGCTCGCCCTGATCAGCCGATCGTAGGCTAGGAATAGACCTGCTCAGCTTTAGCTATTCCCCACCCATCCTTAGTTAAGCTCCACCCACACCTCGCCTGTGTTGGGATCGATCGATCCTTGAAATCCATGACAATCAATTTCCAGAAAACTATCCAGATAAACTATAGATATTTTGAAACTAATTTAACTGGGTGCAGTTGCTGTCTATTGCAGCAACAACGCACATTCAAATTAGGTTCAAAATATTCAACAGCATGTGTATTAAATAGTAGACATACAACTCGTGCAACAGCACTTAGTCCGTCTTCAATTAAGCGTTCGTGACGTACTTATCTACGTCATTCATGACGCCATTGATTATGACGGCATCCTACATGTCACGCAGTTAATTATGACGTCATATGATGGATGGATAGACTGCTACGGTCCATTAAGAAGAATTGGCACTCGCCTGCCGCGCCGGCTGGTGTTCCAACTTTACTTGTCACACTTGTTTAGCAATATTGATGAAGTGTTCCATAATTGTCGAGGATACATCACAAATACAATTTCTGTTTAGGTCAGAAAAAGCTGTAGGCAAATCCGCGGATAATATAAAAATACTCGCATCTCTTTAGCCATCATTGGGCGCTAATGCACACCATTACCTGTCATATTGTGATCCCTGTGCTAGGATAACCGTGGCAAACTCAGTTACCTAATATGCTACTCGTAATGTCATTTGGAGAGGGTCTCGCTTTATGGCAGATAGCTTAGTCTCTGGAGGCACACCAGCGGGCGTTCTTTAATTTCCTCTAAGAGTCATTCCAGATCAAATTAGAATAGAATAGCGACAGACACTTCGATAACATCAGTCTGAGAGTACTAAAGATGATGTCCTGGCTCCCAAAATACTGCAGTATATCACGTTACGCACTGCTTTATCCATTCTTCTGTATATGTCTGATTAAATATCCTGCTGTCTCATCGAGCTATTTGTTGACGCACATGTTCAGTGCATCTGGTATCCATCTATTATATGATATCATAATCAACTACGCGAGGTATAGAATGACATCACAATCAATGACGTCATTATGACGTCATGAATGACGTAGATAAGTACGTCACGAACGCATAGTTGAAGACGGACTGTGCGTTGTTATATGAATTGTATGTCTTTACCAATTAATAAATATCAATAGGCTGCAACATCACCAAGTCAAATTAGTTACAAAATATTCAACAATTTAGCTGGATAGTTTTCAAGAAATTGATGGTCAGAGCATTTGGCAATCGAGCAATCCCAAAACGAAGTGTGGGTGGAGCTTAGCTAGCGATGGGCGGGGCATAGCTAACACTGGAAAGGTACATTACAAGCTGTTCGCACACACAAGCTGTTGAACATAACGAGACTCCATTGATTATGGTTACATGTTTAATCTAAGTTGACTTGTCAGAACCAATCATAACATGGTATACAAATTACGTGTTTGATCCAAGTTGACTTGTCAGAACCAATCATAACATGATATACAAATTACATGTTTGATCCAAGTTGACTTGTCAGAACCAATCATAATATGGTATACAAATTACATGTTTGATCCAAGTTGACTTGTCAGAACCAATCATAACATGGTATACAAATTACATGTTTGATCCAAGTTGACTTGTCAGAACCAATCATAACATGGTATACAAATTACATGTTTGATCCAAGTTGACTTGTCAGAACCAGTCATAACATCGCCAAGCTGTAATGAGCATTATGCTACTAAAGCCGTCAATGGTTGCTTCTTTATCACGAACCACACGACCGGAAGTGATATCTTCGAGTGCAGCCCCGCCTGGTGGGCGTTTCTTCCTATCTGCCGGGTGTTGTATGCCCCTTATTAGTTCGAGAGTCACATACTTGCTTAATTTGACAATTTGAACGCTGGATTACACGAATATAAACTTCAAGATAATTACCCTCGCTGTGTAAGGGGAACAGGGTCTGTCTGTCTGTCTGTCTATAGGTGCATGCGTGCGTGCGTTCCAGTCTTTGACTGTGATCTGGGTACAAGAACCCAGTCGGGATTAGATCGAATTCTGGATTTATATCGGAAAGTACTCATCCGATTGTGTACAAATTTGAACATAAGAAATGCTGAGCCAGTACGCTAGGGAAAATTCATAAACCTACGAAATTCCGAGAAATTATCTGTTGTGTCTCACCACAAATACTAAATAATTGATAGTAAATATTCACAAAAATACCATGCATATAATTAGTATGTCTGCCAAACATGGTGGCGATCAATGACACTCGTTGTATGAGGAGATACCACAAATAGCTATACATACCCGTCAACAAACGAATCCACCCCACCCCCATCGCCTAGAGAACAATCAGACCCGATGCCCATCAGGCAACCTACCTAAGTACACAATCACGCATACAACGACACACATAGAGAAACAGGCAAACATACATTCACTACTACTGAGTCATAGTAAGATTATTCTATGATGGTGTTTCTGTTACAAGCATTCTGGAAGGTGCCATGTACTGGTGTCCGAATAGCTCTGCACACTGATGTTGCTATGGTAACATCATCCGTCGTGTCCACTACACATAGCTGATAGAGTATAGTGCAATGGAGATTTCCGGTTTTAGATATGACCCTCCCATCTCTAGCTAAGATCCACCCACACCTCACTCATGTTGGGATCGATCGATCTCTGAACACCTTGACTACCACTTTCCAAAAAACTACACAGATAAGCTGTTGAATACTAAGGCAGCAACAGCGCCCAGTCAAATTAGTTTCAAAATATTCAACAGCATGTTTATTAAATACAGTGGGTTGCAAAAGTATTCATACCCCGAGAAAAACCACTACTTTGTGAATAAAGTCAACCGCAGTTGAACTCCCACACCTTTTTAGAAAGTAAATTATATACCTTAAACCGAATAGTGTACACAAATTTTGCTAAACACCATTGGTCTTAAGAAAATAGCAAAAATCTCCAAAACTATGTTGCATAAATATTCACACCCCTTAGTTAAACGAGTAAAAAGTACCTTGCAGTAATGTTACACTCTAAATGTGTCGCTTTATCTTGATACAATGGATTATCTATTCATATGCAAATTAGCTAGAAAAATCTGCAATTGGTTTCTCATATATGCTGCACAAAAACATGCTGTCTACAATCGCATTGTGGTCATTGCGTAAGCAACACATGCAGCATAGCCATGAAGTTCAGCGAATTATCAGAAGATTTGTGAAATAAAGTTATAGAGAAGCACAAGTGTGGCGAAAGTTATAATTCTATAGCCAGTTCATTAAAACTAGTGAAAAGTACTGTTGTGTCTGTGATAAAGAAGTGGAGGGATCATGGTACTACTGCAAATCTTAAAAGGTCAGGCGTCCCTCTAAGATGACAGCAAGAACCAAGTCAAAATTAATCAGACAGGCCAAGGCCAACCCTTCTGTCACTCTTGAAGAGCTGAAGAAGTCTGTTCAAGGTGTTGGTGTTACAGTGCACAAGTCCACAATATCCCGCACTTTGCACAAAGAGGGGCTACATGGACGTGTGGCAAGAAAGAAACCGCTCTTGAAAAAGCTCATGTCAAAGCTCGTTTAGAGTATGCGTCAAGCCATCTGAAGGACTCATCCGCCACATGGGAAAGAGTTATCTGGTCAGATGAAACCAAAATAGAACTGGATGGTCTCAATTCCAAAAAGTATGTCTGGCGCCGACGGAACACAGCTTATGATCCTGCCAATACCATACCAACTGTAAAGCACGGAGGTGGTAGCATCATGCTATGGTGCTGCTTCACAGCCTCTGGGCCTGGAGAGCTTGTCCGTGTGCAAGGTATTATGGGCAGTGCCAAATATATAGAAATTCTGGAGGAAAACCTCTTTAAATCTGCAAGAAACATGAAACTTGGAAAGAAGTTCATATTCCAGCAAGACAATGATCCGAAGCACACGTCCCGAGCAACTCAAGAATGGCTTCGGAAAAGAAAAGTGAAAGTGTTAGAGTGGCCAAGTCAAAGTCCGGACCTCAACCATATTGAAAACCTCTGGAGAGATCTGAAAATTGCTGACCATCGAAGGTCACCAACAAACTTGCCTCAACTTGAGCAGTACTGCAAAGAAGAGTGGGCTAAACTTTCAAGTGAATATTGCAAAAGGCTTGTTACCGGTTACCCAAAGCGACTGGAAGCTGTTATTGCAGCTAACGGAGCTGGTACGAAGTATTGACTAAGATGTGTCAAGGAGGTGTGAATAGTTTTGCAACACCGTTATATATATATTCTTTCAGTTTTTATGAATTTAACGTATACTGATTTTTTTTAATATTTCATTTTACTTTGAAATGCAATTTATTCTCAAAATTTGATTGAATTGATTATATTAATTAGTACAACTCGTACCTTTGCTAATAAATGTACTCTTCCCATAGGGGTGTGAATACTTTTGCAACCCACTGTAGCAAAGAATTGCAAAGACATACAATTCATACAACGTGTCGGACTTTTTGAAATTTGATGGCGGTCTATATAAAACCCTTTGTGACGTATCATTAGAACAAGGCCATGTTACAACAGATCCCAAATGCGCGCATGAAAGAACATTCAGCTTTACGCCAGGATGATTGAGATGTTCTAACGAATTGCAGGCGTGCCCTTTATTTCTATAGGAATTGAGAATTATCCCTCGATAGGTTTATATCACCATCTTAAAATTAACAAACTATGCGCAAATTCTCAGTCAGCCTCTAGATCATTCCATTCGACGGAGACTACCTTGGTAATGATGCAAACTGATATTTTAAAATCATTTGATAAGGGAAGTTTATCTACCAGAGCTATGATCGATCTCTCAGCTGCATTTCATGTCATTGGCCGCCAATTGGGGAATTCAGTTTTAGGTTTGCCGTACCCATCTTTAGTTAAGCTCCATCCAGACCTTTTCGCGTATTGGGATCGATCGAACCCTGTACTCCCTGACTATAATTTTCCAGAAAACTATACAGATAAGCTGTTGAATATTTTGAATCTAATTTGAGGCAGCAACATCACCCAGCCAAATTAATTTCAAAATATTCAACAACGTGTTTATTAAATAATAAAGACATAAATTTATACAACAACGTTTAGCCCGTCATCAATTAAACGTTCGCGACGAAGTTAGCTACGCCATTCAAGATATAATTGATAATGACGTCATCCAACACGTCAGGTAGTTAATTATGACGTCATATGATTGATGGATGAATCATAATCATCCGTTGTTACTGAGATGCGTGGAACGACTTTGTGGAATGATAGGAAATGTACTAACACTGGTGTGCTCTTATCCGTGCTAGCGTAATAAAAGGTAAGGCGTCAAAGCCGGTACTGATTTAACATTGTGGCCAGCATGGCTTACTTCTTAGCACTAAAGTATAGGGCATGTAAATGAAACCACTTGGTGATATTATTCCTTGTCACGGATAACCATATCTTATCTGTTGTATGCGGATGACGTACAGCCATGCATACCGTGTAAAAGGAAAGAGGAACAGGCCCAAGTTTACATGCTGACACATTTGAAAACGTGGCTTACTTGCATACGAAACTGGATGACCACAATGTGCTGAAGCTCAATCAGGATAAGACTGAGTTCGTGCTATTTACAACTAAGCACAATTCAAAATGTATCAACAATGGAGTAATGGACCTTACATCTTTAGCTATGTCCCGCCTATCTCTAGCTAAGCTCCACCCACACCTCACTCGTGTTAGGATCGATCGATCTCTGAGCTCCCTGACGATCAATGTCCAGAAAGCTATACAGGTATGCTATTGAATATTTTGTAACTAATTTTACTGGGTGATATTGCTCCATATGGCAGAACACCTTCCAGTCAAATTTGTTTCAAAATATTCAACAGCATGTTTAATAAATAGTAGAAACATACACCTCGTACAACGTGTCAGCCTAGTAAGAGTTAAAGACAGTTATGACGTAATGATTATGAAGTCAATATTAAAGCTGCTTAAGCTGATATAAAGTCTTGATGCGCACATTTAAAGCATTACACTAACATTTCCCACAATGCATCACACATCTGTTTGAGGTATACCAGCGAAATACAACATTGACGTCGCAAGACAGAGTACCCCTGACATTGACACATATGAAGACACGCACGCACGCACGCACGCACGCACGCACGCACGCACGCACGCACGCACGCACGCACGCACGCACGCACGCACGCACGCACGCACGCACGCACGCACGCACGCACGCACGCACGCACGCACGCACGCACGCACGCACGCATACACACATAATAATTATGGCCTGCAAGTTGTCTAGATTTTTTGCGATTTTAATACGCATATAACTAAATTAAATGGCTTTTTTAGCTTTTTATTTAGGGCTACTAATAAATGCGCAAACAAAACATGAGGTAGTTTATTAAAATACAGCTATTTTAAAACACAGTTGTATTTATTTTCTAATGTATTAATTGTATCTATTTCATTAGGGATATAGTCGTAACATGTGTAACATAGTTAGCAGGTTTTTATTTAAGGTCAAAATTAGTTTTAATAATTATAAAGCATTTTGAACATGATTTAACATGTATTGGTATATATCACATAAGTGTGATATATAATAATACTTTTATTTTATTAGGTTATGCTTCAACGAGATTAATTATGTATTGTCCATACCTGGCTGCCCAGTGGTCTGAACAGCATGATACATGTGGAAGAACTGAACCATACAACCTGTATTCCTATTGTCGTTTAGATTATGGAGGCAAATATAAGGATTCACTTCTGCTTCATCTTTTTCTTATTCAGTCTGAGCACCAACTTATCTCAATTGATAATGGACCGTTCCAATTTATCCATCCATCATATGACGTCATAATCAACTATGTTACGTGTAGGATGATGCCATGATCAATAACATCATGAGTGACGTAGATAAGTACGTCAGGAACGCGTGAAGACGGACTATGCGTTGTTGTACGAATTATATGTCTTTACCATTTAATAAACATGCTATTGAATTTTTTTAAACTAATTTGACTGGGCGCTGCTGTTACCATAGGCAGAAACAGCACCCAGTCAAATTAATTTCAAAATAATCAACAGCTTGCATGTATAGTTTTCTGGAATTTGATTGTCAGGGAGTTCGGTGATTGATCAAACCCAATACGGGCGTGGTGTGGGTCGAACCTAGCTAGATATGGGCGGGGCATGGCTCAAACTGGAAAGGTCCATTGTGGCTCGATGTGTAGTAAACATGCGTGTAGAATATGGTAGAGCTAAGATAAATCCAAAATACAAGTGGAGGATGATAAGATACACAGTATTTCACATTCCGCATGGCTGGCACTTTTCCGTGTCACAGGAGTATATTGTACCATAGTGTAACAGTGTCTTGAAGTGCGTGTCTGGGGGACATTAGGAATATACAAATTTGAGAAATGTTATTCTCCGGTTCAGCAGACGCATGATCCGTAATCTATTTTCAGTTCCTGTAAACGAGGTTTCATTTAATCCTAGGGCTGTTAGAATGTCCATTACCTCGCGAGGCGATAAGAACATCGGACACGTAATGTTGTTAGGATAACGTCTAATGGCGGAGTGTTGGTCTGAATCCTAATTACAAACCAATGTGTCTGACATAAATACATAAGGAAATTACAGAAAATGACCACTAAGGATTTCTCAGTCTAATAATGAAAGTCAGCTATCATACGTAATGTATTCTGGAGCCCAAATAAATGTTGGTTGTTCTGAAATACACGAGTTCGGTAATAGCATCGGCATATAGCTCTAAAAGGCAAATTATTTGCTTAGTGAGTTTGGGTTCGCGTGGCAAATCTAATTAGGAAGAATCGCTAGTACATGCTTCCTTAGATGCTCTGCTTGCTGATTTCTAACTCGACATTGTGGCGCGCTCAATATCTTAATAGCATTAGTAAATGCATCGTATATGCCATAAACAATGGTGATATGCAATCCTAACAGCAACAGGTAACCGTTTAAACGCCGTTCTGGTGAACGCTGGCGTTCGGTATTGTTAGTGTATCGGATCATCTTCTTGTGGCTTCCATAGGCCTACACGATAAAGCTGTTACTCAGTACCTGATACAATACATTCACCGAATTGAGCTTTAATTAGGATTTGGATAAATGGACAATTTCACAGGAAACTAGAATATGTATGTTGGTTGTCTTGACCCGGCCGAAGGTGGTGGACTAGAGGTTCGGCCATAAGATAAATATGCAGTATGTTTTGAGACTAATTTTACTGTTTAACATGCTTGCTACATTATGAAGGGCGTTTGTATATAGTCTTACAACCTCACATCGGTAAATAGCAACCATCACATCTCTAGTTACATCTAAACAATTTCCCCGTGCTTATTAGCTAGAGATGAGTGGGACATAGTTAAAGCTGGAAAGATACATTTCTGCCCCCACCCCCTCCCGTTATTAGAAAGCAATACTTGTCGTCCGTTGGTTTGCTGAACAGGATTAGATGGCCCAGTACCACGTTAGAGTTATTCAAGTGTTGGAATGAATACGTATAATGGATACACAGATGAATGTAGTTTGGCAATGTATTGAGGCGGAATTACACAGTAACCTATACTGCAGTAACTCACTGATACGTCCAGGCACTAACTGTCTACGAGCTAGCATACATTCACACCGCAATGCATGCTGGTATATAAGTACAGCTAATAAATATAAGTTAACATGTTTCCAAAGGAAAAACAAAAACATGTTAATGGACCTTTCAATTTTAGCTATGCCCCGCCCTTCACTAGCTATGCCCCGCCCTTCACTAGCTATGCCCCGCCCTTCACTAGCTATGCCCCGCCCTTCACTAGCTATGCCCCGCCCTTCACTAGCTAAGCTCCGCCTACACATCGATCGTGTTGGGATCGACTAATCTCTGAACTCCCTGACTATAAATTTCTAGAAAACTCGACAGCTTAAGCTGTTGAATATTTTGAAACTAATTTGACTGGGTGCTGTTGCTGTCTATGGCAGCAACAGCGCCCAGTCAAATAATTTCAAAAAATGTAAAAGCATATTTATTAAATAGTAGAGACATACAATTCTTACACCGTGTCTGACTTTTAAGAGTTAAAGACTCTTGCCATCCTAGGGCATAGAATCATTTATGCCGTAATGATTATGACATCATCATACAGGCCGATTAGCTGATTATGACGTCATATGACGCCATTACTTTGGAAATGTAAGAAATGTGATGTTGAATATTTGGAATATAATTGGATAGGAAGTCATTGCTGCCTTAGGCAGCAGCAATGTCTTCCAATCCAGTTCTGTTCAAAATATTCAACAGTACTTTATATTTAGTTTCGGAAACATTCTATGATATTTCTTGGCTGTACTGTAGATACATCAAACCTGTTAGAACGACAACTTTGTCCATCAGAGCTGCAATATTCTGATTTTATGGCGGGTGCTCAAACGAACACCTATCTTAAAGAGGCATCACCCTGTAGCACCAAATGCAATCATATAGCACGCCATTTGTATGGATTGATCGGAGCTATCTCTCAAATAGCTGACGTCATAATCGAACATGTCATGTTAGTTGATGTCATAATCAAAATATACGTAAGTCCGTCACCAAAGCCGAAAGTGATTGCGTATAAATTGTATGTTTTTGGTGCATCTACAATGTAAAACACATTATGTTGAATAGGCAGCAACATCCATCAGTAAAATCAGCTGCACTATATTCAACAGCTTACCTCCATAGTTATCTTGTAATTTAGATTCAGGTTTCACAATTTCAATTCAATTTTAACACGCGTACAAATGGACGGTGTTTTAGCTGGAATTAGGTGGGCCGTGCTAGAAATGGACGGTGTCTTAGCTGGAATTAGGTGGGCCGTGCTAGAAATGGACGGTGTTTTAGCTGGAATTAGGTGGGCCGTACTAGAAATGGACGGTGTCTTAGCTGGAATTAGGCGGGTCGTGCTAGAAATGGACGGTGTCTTAGCTGGAATTGGGTGGGCCGTGCTAGAAATGGACGGTGTCTTAGCTGGAATTAGGTGGGTCGTGCTAGAAATGGACGGTGTCTTAGCTGGAATTAGGTGGGTCGTGCTAGAAATGGACGGTGTCTTAGCTGGAATTAGGTGGGCCGTGCTAGAAATGGACGGTGTCTTAGCTGGAATTAGGTGGGCCGTGCTAGAAATGGACGGTGTCTTAGCTGGAATTAGGTGGGTCGTGCTAGAAATGGACCCCGCTCTTGTTTGTGGAACACATGGTTGTAGGTTTTAACATGTTTTCTGTGGCTGAAATGTGCATTGGCATAAGTACGCAACTTGCCATTCACAACTTGTCTATTACTCCATTAAATATATAGCGCAATTGTTCCTTGTGGCCTGTCATTACAACGGTCCGTTCAAGTTAACTGAACTGTTCGTGTTAACGCGCTCTCTTATGGTAAAGAGGCAATAATTTAAACAATAATGACCAGGGAATTATCACCTGGGCGTTTAGCGTGCTATGACTTATCATCGGAAATCAGCTATTCTTCAAGCTTAAAGGAGGATGCCGGTATTTGGAGAGCAGTTATTTGGCTGGAAGTTAGGTGTAATTGGCATGCACTTTGCTGATATTTATTTACGTGGCAGTTCAATGAATGGATGATTCAAAATGTCATGTATGCTTTGTTTTGAGGCGGGTTGTCGCTAAAGGATCAATAGAGTGAAGATGTCAGGAAACGCTACACAGTGACTTTTATGAGGCAATCATTTATTCGAGGTAATGACTCTCTTATTCCTCTTTCCTTGTTGTGTGCCTCATAACATTGGTAAGAAATTCATAACAAATAAGATACAGAATCGAATGCATAATTATTCGTTAAGTTTTTACCAACACAGCCTTGAGAGCGGTAATTGCATAAATAATGCCAGCCTCGTTGTCCAGATAGAAACGTCTCTATTACATGAGGTTGGCTGACACTGATATAGTATTAGATAATAGTATCATTTAGAGCCGCAGAGACAGTTGGACGGAAAAGAAGAGCTTTAATCTGTACAACAAGTCTCTGCATAGTAGGTGTGTCTATTGGATAATCGTGGGTTGGAAGGAAATGCATATGTATGATTACTGTATTCTGCGGCTGTAGTAGTAGAAACATCCTACTGCTGCAGTTAGTCCTTCTTCGCTTTTGCCCACTGTGTCATGTCCTCAGCCGAGATCCTTATCTTCCTAAGGTCCATTCTTGACTTGAGTGTACCTAGTCCTGCTTTCTTGAAGTCACCTCGTAGCACGCTTAGCCGATTTATGCAATGACGTCCTCTCCTGACTTTGTATTTGCTGACTCCGAGTAGAGCGTATTCCAAGGCTCTCTATGCTGGTGTCTCTTCTGGCATCCTTAGCGCATTGCCCAACTTGAATCATCTTTGCTGGATGACCTTTACAGACAGCGGCGACGTATTACACGTCTTGCATAGAGCATCGTTCGAAATTACGCTGTCTGGTCATGGGTGTCCAGTGATGGTGCCTAAGTGTTTGCTGTGGCGGGCATCGAGTGTGTCTAGAGCCGCCTTTGCAGTTGCCCAGCTGTTACAGTTATACAGCATCAATGATACAGAGGTTGAAGTCTGTGTTCCCCACGACACAGCGTGCAGCAATGTCAGCAGTACTGCAAAGCAGTGAGCACACACTTTTACTTTTCCTCCATGGTTCGCCGCCACGAAGTGGATCGCCATTTTCTTTAGTTTCATGCTTTGTAGATAGGTATATGTGGGTGAACTCGGTTTTGGATTCATTCATAAAGAGATTCCCAATTTTTAGTTTGCTTGCATCTTTTGGGAGAAGTTCGTCAAATGGTTTCTTTTTCTCATCTATGAAGTCCACATCGTCGGCATATTCCATCTCTAGCGGCATTATTGGGACTGGGGGCTTTGGTCTTGTGGAACTTTCCCACACGGATTTCAATGCAGCAGCAATGTAACAGGTGAAGAGCACTGGCGATAGACCATCTCGCTGAGGGGAACCGTGTGATGGCTCTAACTCTACATACTTCACTGACTTGACTCGTACTCTCACCGTGGTGTCTACAAGCAGAATTCTCACTAGTAACTCATCTTCAGTGCAACTGGCCTGGCGTAGTACATTTAGGATCTGTGAGCGTGTAATTGTGTCGAAGGCTCGTGTCATGTCAATAGCCATTTTGTGGAAATCCCGGTGTTTGGACTTCACTACTGACACACGCATGCGTTGAGCCCATACAATGTCTGCGCAGCTGCGTCCACGTTTGAAGCCACTATGACATGATCTGGTGAAGTCATCGATCTTGTCTCGGATGTGACATAGAGTAGCATTGGATAGGAGTTTCCTTATGCTGTTTAGGAGCACAAGGGGCCGCAGATTGGCATTTTTCAGGGCTTTAAGTGCCTTCTCAACATCTGCTGTTTAATTGGTGTGGGTAATGGCGTGGGGTCTCCTAAGAACAGTTGCAAGGGCTCATCATCATTGTCAGTGAACTGTTCCTTGAACCATTCTCGAATCGCCTCAGCTTTCCCTAGTCAGTCTCGATAAAGTGTCCTTCAGAGTTGTGTACAGTGAGTGGTGGTGTGTAGTCTGTAAGTCTCAGGGCTCAGGCTGCCTGAATCATTTTATGACAGTCATCCGCGGAAGTGATTTCATCTGCTAGGGAATCTGCTTGATGAATAGCAAGATCTTTTAAGCGTTCGCTAATGTGGTGCAGAATGTTATTGCACTCCAGGAGTAGTTTGGTGCGGTCTTTGCTTTGGTCACTTTAATAGATGCGCAGTCGTAACGCTTTCTGCTCTCCTGACAGTTTTACTACTAGAGGGTCGTCAGTATACCTAGTTTGGTTGTTTTTAAGAACACCTATGGTGCTGGTAGCTGATGCTTCCATAGATTTCAGTATTTTCGTTAGAGCTTCGTTTGGATCGGATCTGACGTCGATGTTAGCTATCTGCTCCCGGAGGGTCTTTTTGTATGACATTTGAGTGCCAGTGTCCCTGATTAGCTTGGGTAGGTTGTGGGTGACTCTACCCTCCTGCCTGCTATGACGTTTATATATTAGGTAGAGACGTTCATTTGAACACGTGTAATTACTAGCTTATGGTCAGAATTGAGGGCTGTGCCTCCATAGGAACGAGCATTCCGAGTTTGGCATGAATGACTAAACTTGTAAAAAGATGCATCATAGCTCTTATGGTTAGTCGATTGTGCTTATCCCTTTAATGGCGAAACTTTGTCAAGAAAATCTAGATATCTGCTTATTGTGTGGCAATTTGCAAGCCAAGTGAATACTATTTTTGATAATGTACGACTGGAATGACTGACGCCGCTGGTTTATCTAAAAAATAGTCTTCTCTTGGCTTGAAAATGAACATTCAATTAGCAGATATTTAGATTTTTTCTTTGCCTGCAAATTTGCATGCTTCGTGGAACACTGAATTCTTAGAATCCCATTCCCAACGCACTTATACAAATAACCTGTGACAGCAACAGCGCCCAGGGAAATTTGTTTCAAAATATTCAACCGCATGTTTATTAAATGCAACTGAGAATGGATTTCACACTAACCTTGATAACCGTCCAAATCAGTCCCAATTTGCAATCAATCAACGCTTAGCAATGATGTTCACATGGTTCGGATTTAGATAAAAGATGGACTACGTGAATTTAGGTGTAGTCCATCTACAGGTGTCAATTCCTTATGGTCCAATAGATGGGGCTGATGTGCCGCGCAAGTATATAACGCTTAATAATAATCAGTCAATTACGTCACGTTTAGGCTGACGTCACAATTATAATACTTAATGAATGGCGTATCTAGTTCCACCATCAATAAAATGTCCGTAATGTGTACGAAGTGTATGTCTTTACTATTTGATAAACATTCCGTTGAATATTTTGAAACTAATTTGAAAGGGCATTGGTTTCAAAATTTTCAACAGCGTTCTTGAAATTTTGATTCTGGGTTCAAAGTATATAATTCGATGGTAAAATCATGGGCTAGAAATGGATCCCTCTATTGTTAGCAGACTGTAGCAATAACAATGACAAGAGATGTGTATCTGACACCTAAATGCACGTGAATGCAGCTTTTAGCTGGATCTTATGATGTGGTACATTAATTTCAGATGTGTTGCTAGTCATAGTGGCATACTCCTACTCTGTGGATACCGGCTCCCTAAAGGTCGTGAGCCAATCTGGAGATGCTTTGTCATTTGAATTGCCATGAGGATTCCTACACTTATTCACCAACTCGATGACCCTTTGATGCATGCTGGAGATGGAAGGCTTGCAAATGAGAAGATGTGGGCGGCTTAAATGACTAAGTACATAATACTTAATAACATACCTCTACTTGAACAATGCATAACGGTCAGCATATTCTCATATCGGCGGTTAGTAACTTAAACGGTATCTAACAAAATTGTATGTATAAAGAATAGAACGAGAAGAAAAGCAAAACAATTCCTCGGAAAGCAATCGCACGCTATATTAAACGGTCAGTTAGATGGCTGTCCATGACATTGGGTTGCTTACCTACAACTGTAGTGCAAAGATTACTACAGAATTTGTCAAATGCACATGGTTTCCAAAAAGGTCATTTCGAAGAACTGATGGCTCTAATGTGTCATGTCCCACTCCCCACCCACCCCACCCCACCCCACCCCACATCTCTATGCTTTTAGGAGACTACTGGTATGTGTCTTCCCCTAAGAGTACGCCCACAATGTGAGACGGTATACAATAAGTGCAGTCGAATTGAACCAACTGACACCAGAATTGCTGTCTGAATTTCGGGCTGGAGAATTTGTCATTAAGCAATCAGATTATCATTTGAAACAGGTGCGTCACCGCTGTAATATGGAGTGACTCACTGCCAAAAGTATGACGAGTGGTTGTATTCTAGGTATCACAGGGAACAATCATAATACTCAGGGAATGGATACTGCCATTCATTTTAGCTCGTTTAGCTTCCCATGTCAATAACAAATCTTATGCTTGCAAAGGAAAATGAATACATATACGGTGAACTCATCAAATCCAAAATAATGAATCAACTATGAAGACAACTGTGTGACATTTCTCCGCCATTTCAATGAATTAAACACCTAGATGGCCTGGAAAATAGTGTATCAACACAGCTGAAGAGAGTTAGGTGGATTATACACGCTACCAAATGTTGATGCATGTGACAAAGTATGTGTGCGTGCGTGCGTGTCGTTGTGCTGGAAAGCCCGTCTCCATGACGTGCTACTACTCGTGTTCAATGCAGCCCGTTTCCATACTTAAAAATAATCACACAGCAGGTAAATGAATCTATTCACCGATACTCATTGCGAGTATTTATGGGATTGGCATAGATTGTGAATTTCTTAGCCACAGTATTATGCACACAACAACGAGGAAAGGCTAAACAGGTTATTGCCTCAAATAAATGACCTTTATTTGTCAATGTGTAGCGGTTACTGACATTTTCACGCTATTGATTTTTATCACCAGCCGTTTCAAAACAAAACATAGACGACATTTTGAATCATGCGTGAACTGGTCTTTCATAGAACTTCAGCATAAATCAATATCAGCACAGTCCATGCCCGTTAGAATTAAACCACATCCATATAGCTGTTCAAGTGGCAGCCAACATCCTATTCTCACACGTTTGGCGAATAGCTAATTTCCGACAAGTCATGGAACAGTAAATGTCCAGTTGATAATTCTCTGTGCATTGCTCCCTATATCATGGCTTTTTGAGATATCGCATCTAACATTCAAGCATCTATCAATACATGTTACTTCACCATTCCAGAGTATCCATCCATCGTGTTACCCCGTATGACGTCATAATTAGCTCAGCGCCTGTATGATGACGTCACAATCATTACGTCACAAATGGTTCCATATAGACCTCATCAAGTCTCAAATAGTCAGACACGTTTTATGAATTGTATGTCTTTGTAATTCTTTGTTATTTAATAAACGTGCTGTTGAATATTTTTAAACTAATTTGACCGGGCGCTGTTGCAGCCTTAGACAGCAACAGCACACAGTCATGTTAGTTTCAAAATATTCAACAGCTTACCGGTGTAGTGTTTGTGAAATAGGTAGTCAGGGTGTTCAGCGATCCATCGATCCCAACACGAGCTAGGTGTGGGTGAAGCTTAGCTAGAGATGGGCGGGGCGTAACTAAAACCGGAAAGGTCCATTGAGTGAGAGAGAAATTCGATTTCTTGAAGATTCTTGACCGTTAAATGGTTAATTGATATAAGTATCATTTTGAGGGCGTTGAGCAGCTGCTGGTACACGATGCGTTAAGACTGGGGCTCGGTTTCACGCTGTCTTAAAGAATCAGTATCGTTTGGTTCTGATAGGGAGGTGGTTTCTCGGGCAGGTTTCATGTACTTATACACGTGTATGCATTGAGGTGTGAGTGTGTTCTAGCTTCCAGCCAATGAACGCCTGGACGTATCAGTGAATTAATGTAGCGTAGCTTGGAATTCCAAACCAATACTTTATTATGATACGGATGCGTTCCTCTGTGGATCCATTATTCATTGTAAGACTTATAAGACGTCTTCCGTGAAAATAATGGGTCGTATAATCGTGTGCATAATTGTGCCCAAGGTCAAGTATTGATTCATAATAATTATTGAGAAATTGTTTAACAGTTGCTAGAGTCAGAGCAATTCAGGAGAAAGCTTAACCTGTGAGATCAATGTGGTATATATCACTCTAAACATGAAAGAATATATGCGAATTTTCATTCATAATGTATGAAACAAGTGAGATGGGGACAACACGATAAAGTATAATTAGTTTCAGAAATGAGCTGTATTAGAATTTAACTTCTGAAGATGGTTGGACGTGTAAGGCGAAAACCTGTAAATAGACTTATTCCACTCTCTCAAATTGCCCATTTTTCCAAATCACCATTAAAGCTCAATTCGGTGAATGTATTACATCAAGAGTAACAACTTTATAGAGCAAGCTTATAGGAGCCATGAGACAATAACCCATTGCAATGACAACAGCAACTGCCAAATTTAACCAGAACGGTTTGAAAATCTTTACTTTTGACAAGAATGTTGATAATGGATGTTGCAGTCAATATTACATATCACTGTTCTTACGAGAAGCTTCTGCTATTAAGAAAGTGACGTAACAATTCAGTAGGTACGGTCACAAATGACGAGGTTCTCATCCAGGAAAGATTGTTCTGGCGATTCTTCTTAATTGTATTTGTCACACAAACTCAAACTCGCTAAACGGATAACTTGCCTTTTAGGGCTACATGCCAATCACTGTATTTAAAACCAACCGACGTTTGGCCACCAGAATATATTTCCTCTGGCAGCTGCCGTGAATTATTAGACTGGGAAATCCTTAGAGGTCATTTACTGTAGTTCCCTTACGTATTTATTCCAGAGGGATAGATTTGTAACTAGGATCCGGTCAACTCTCAACTATTAGGCGTTATCCCTGACAAAATTACATGTCCAATGTACTTAGCGTCGCAATAGGTAATGGCCATACTAGCAGCCCTAGGGTTAAATTCCTCCTCAACCGCCTTCAGGCACGCACTTCAAGACAAGCAACGGATACACTACCGTCTATGAAACCACAGAGCAACATGATGCCAGGTAACTCTGCCAGCCTTGTACAACGTGGCGTAATGTGTATCTTATCACCTTCTGCATATACAACACATGTCTCCAGTTGATATGGATAGGTCTATGGACCGTATGCTGGGCTGGAACATGACATAAACCACGTTAGGATACTCACATCCATATATATATATATATATATATATATATATATATATATATATATATATATATATATATATATATATATATATATATATATATATATATATATATATATATATATATATATATATATGTATATTCATAAGGTCAGAATGTGCTAACAGTTTTGAAGAAGCTAATTTTCAATAACACTATATTGTGTATATTACAGCTTTCCTCGGAGGTAAGGGTTAGCTGTTCTGAAAGCAACGGTGACAAATGTTCCACCACCTTAAATATGAAACAAAGCAAATACTTTCATCACACATGCTAGGCTCATGCTAGATGCAGTTCACAGATGGAACTTACAATAATATGCTCCTCCATGTTAAACTCGACTACGAACAGGAAGACAATCACACAGTATTTCTAGGAACATTGCTAGAGGTAATTAGTGGATTCTCACTAGTAACATTAACATTAGAAGTTTTGCATTACACTGCTCGTCATCTGAGATTGCGTTCCCGTGTAACCATAAACAGTGTATATGCAATTATTCTGTTTACATTCCTCAGACTTGTGTTAAAGTACAACCTTAACGAGAGCAAAACCGTAACGTTTGACGACAGATGATCTTCGATGGGGTCACAGGCCTGCAATAACGTTTGGAGGCACATGTCAGCGCCAATACATGCGTCTCTGGAATACATGGTGCTGTTACGTTATCTTCTATCAGCTTGGTGTAGTGGACAGAGCGCAGATGATGTTACTATAGCAACATCGTCGTGTAGAGCTATTCGGATATCAGAACGTGTCACCTTTCGGAATGCCTGTAACAGAAATATCATCATAATGCAATACTAACCATGCGCTAGATTAAACAGAGAATGCGGTGCTTATGAAGGACGAATGGCAACATTCAGTTAGGAAATAGCTTGCTATTGAGGCGACAATGAAAGGATCCGAACTCTCAGTCATGTATTTGACGTCACAATCACAAAAGAGCGTAGCTCTGTCACGAAAATCGAACAGTCCATCAAGAAAGTGTATGAAATATGTCTTTACCGAAGTTAGTTTAATAAGCATTATGTTGAATATATTGAAACTCATTTGACCGGCAGCTGTTGACGTCATATACAGCAACAGCCCAAGTCAGATGATTTTCAAGATATTCAAAAGCTTGCCTCCATATTTGCCTTGGAATTTATATTTTGCGAATTCAGGTTTCAAAGTTTCAAATCAATCCCAGCACATGTAACTGGTCGGAGAAGCACGGTGTAGCTAGAAATGGGCGCGGTGTAGCTAGAAATGGGCAGGACATATCTATAAATGGCTGCCTCTATTATAGTTATGCTTGGCATCATTTAGACTGCCACATTTCCCCTGAGTATGCAGGTTACTGGGCCTGTATAGGGCCAATCCTGTTCCAATGCGTCCCGCTATCAGGGACAGTATGATTTAATGGCTGATCTTTTCCTATCTGAATTTAAACAAAGAACTAGATTGAGCGGTCGATGACGCGTCATACCAAATCCCCACTTTCACCACTTTGAACTTTTGACACACACCCCCCCCCCACCCCACCCCACAACCCACCCCCCGGGCGGAGCCAAATGTCAATGTCCTTTTGCACATACCAAATTTGGTTGAATTTCGTCCTACAGTGTCAGAGGGGTTGCTTTGCAAATAATTTCATGATCTTTTGACCCCATCCACTCCACGTGGATATGGGTAACTCACAAACCAAATTTGGTTGAATTCCGTACAATGATTTCGGAGGAGATGCATTACAATCAATGTTCTTACCTTTGACCCCTATCCACTAACCACCACTTGGGGTGGGGCTAAATGTAAATGTGCTCATGGACTCCACATTGATATTGGTAACTCACACACAACGTTGTTGAATTCTGTCCACGGTTTCGTAGGAGATGTGTTACAATCAATTTCCGCAAGTTAAAATTAGACATTTTGATCCATTCCCCGCTCCCTGAGGTTGGAGCCAAATGTAAATGACCTCTTGCACTCCGCAATCAGCTGGGTAACTCACATATCCCATTTGGTTGAGTTCTGTCTAACGATTTCGGATGAGTTGCATTATCATTAATTTTGTGACCTTTTGAGCCCCATTCCCCACCCACCCCTGGGGGCGGGGCCAAATGCAAATGTACTCCTATTATATGAGAAACTCACATACCAAATTTCGTTGAATTCTGTCCAATTGTTTCGAAGGAGATGCGTTACAATCAATTTCCGCAGGTTAAAATTTGACCTTTTGACCCCTCACCCGCTCCCTGGGGGCGGAGCCAAATCTACTTACCCTATTGCACTCCAGAATCATATGGGTAAATCACATATCAAATTTTGTTGAGTTCTGCCTAACGGTTTCAGAGGAGTTGCGTTACATTTTGAACTCTCCCCGCCCCCACCACCCCCACCCCAACCCCTAGGGTGGAGCCAAAACTAAATATCGTCCTGCAAGCGGAATCATATGAGTAACACACATACCAAATTTGGTTGAATTTCCAACCAACCCCCCCCCCCCCCACACACCCAACCCCGTGACGGAGGGATGGACATGCAGACGGAGGCGATTACAATATACCCGACGTTTTATTTAAACGTGGGGATAACTAGTTATGCCCAATACTGAAGATACGGTTATGTATGTGCTAGAAAATACAGTCAAAGGTAAGCACATTGTGTACGTTATATCTGTATGAAGATACGTTTATGTATGTGCTAGAAAATACAGCCAAAGGTAAGCACATTGTGTACGTTATATCTTTATGAAGATACGGTTATGTATGTGCTAGAAAATACAGCCAAAGGTAAGCACATTGTGTACGTTATATCTGTATGAAGATACGGTTATGTATGTGCTAGAAAATACAGCCAAAGGTAAGCACATTGTGTACGTTATATCTGTATGAAGATACGGTTATGTATGTGCTAGAAAATACAGTCAAAGGTAAGCACATTGTGTACGTTATATCTGTATGAAGATACGGTTATGTATGTGCTAGAAAATACAGCCAAAGGTAAGCACATTGTGTACGTTATATCTGTATGAAGATACGGTTATGTATGTGCTAGAAAATACAGCCAAAGGTAAGCACATTGTGTACGTTATATCTGTATGAAGATACGGTTATGTATGTGCTAGAAAATACAGCCAAAGGTAAGCACATTGTGTACGTTATATCTGTATGAAGATACGGTTATGTATGTGCTAGAAAATACAGTCAAAGGTAAGCACATTGTGTACGTTATATCTGTATGAAGATACGGTTATGTATGTGCTAGAAAATACAGCCAAAGGTAAGCACATTGTGTACGTTATATCTGTATGAAGATACGGTTATGTATGTGCTAGAAAATACAGTCAAAGGTAAGCACATTGTGTACGTTATATCTGTATGAAGATACGGTTATGTATGTGCTAGAAAATACAGCCAAAGGTAAGCACATTGTGTACGTTATATCTGTATGAAGATACGTTTATGTATGTGCTAGAAAATACAGTCAAAGGTAAGCACATTGTGTACGTTACATCTGTATGAAGATACGGTTATGTATGTGCTAGAAAATACAGTCAAAGGCAAGCACATTGTGTACGTTATATCTGTATGAAGATACGGTTATGTATGTGCTAGAAAATACAGTCAAAGGTAAGCACATTGTGTACGTTACATCTGTATGAAGATACGGTTATGTATGTGCTAGAAAATACAGCCAAAGGTAAGCACATTGTGTACGTTATATCTGTATGAAGATACGGTTATGTATGTGCTAGAAAATACAGCCAAAGGTAAGCACATTGTGTACGTTATATCTGTATGAAGATACGGTTATGTATGTGCTAGAAAATACAGCCAAAGGTAAGCACATTGTGTACGTTATATCTGTATGAAGATACGGTTATGTATGTGCTAGAAAATACAGTCAAAGGTAAGCACATTGTGTACGTTATATCTGTATGAAGATACGGTTATGTATGTGCTAGAAAATACAGTCAAAGGTAAGCACATTGTGTACGTTATATCTGTATGAAGATACGGTTATGTATGTGCTAGAAAATACAGCCAAAGGTAAGCACATTGTGTACGTTATATCTGTATGAAGATACGTTTATGTATGTGCTAGAAAATACAGTCAAAGGTAAGCACATTGTGTACGTTACATCTGTATGAAGATACGGTTATGTATGTGCTAGAAAATACAGTCAAAGGCAAGCACATTGTGTACGTTATATCTGTATGAAGATACGGTTATGTATGTGCTAGAAAATACAGTCAAAGGTAAGCACATTGTGTACGTTACATCTGTATGAAGATACGGTTATGTATGTGCTAGAAAATACAGTCAAAGGTAAGCACATTGTGTACGTTATATCTGTATGAAGATACGGTTATGTATGTGCTAGAAAATACAGCCAAAGGTAAGCACATTGTGTACGTTATATCTGTATGAAGATACGGTTATGTATGTGCTAGAAAATACAGTCAAAGGTAAGCACATTGTGTACGTTATATCTGTATGAAGATACGGTTATGTATGTGCTAGAAAATACAGCCAAAGGTAAGCACATTGTGTACGTTATATCTGTATGAAGATACGGTTATGTATGTGCTAGAAAATACAGTCAAAGGTAAGCACATTGTGTACGTTATATCTGTATGAAGATACGGTTATGTATGTGCTAGAAAATACAGCCAAAGGTAAGCACATTGTGTACGTTATATCTGTATGAAGATACGGTTATGTATGTGCTAGAAAATACAGTCAAAGGTAAGCACATTGTGTACGTTATATCTGTATGAAGATACGGTTATGTATGTGCTAGAAAATACAGTCAAAGGTAAGCACATTGTGTACGTTATATCTGTATGAAGATACGGTTATGTATGTGCTAGAAAATACAGCCAAAGGTAAGCACATTGTGTACGTTATATCTGTATGAGTATCCATACTACTTATGTGCTGGTGATAGCTGGAATGAACAAAAGATTGTATTTGTTTAGCACTTTAGTACTTTAGCACTCTAGCCGGTCAACACGGCTCATGCAGACATCTTGTGAAATATTCATTAGCAGATTAAAATAGAATTTTTCAAAGTTTAGCATTGGAATGACTTGCTCGATAACTGAGCCTGCGATTCCAGAAGAAAAATATTAAAATCTTCTCATGGTCTGAAAATGGAGATTTTTTATGAGAAAATTGAAATTTTCCTGAGCAATTGTGAGAGTGAAACTGTTAGAAAAATCCATATGCAAGCAAATGGTCCGTAAATTAAGTAGATAAGTGACTCACGAAATAACAAGGGGCAGACAACGCCCAGCATATGGGAAGAAACAGCCCCCAGATATCCCTTCCGGTCGTGTGGTTCGTGATGAAGAACCATTGACGGCTTTGGTAGCATAGTGCTCATTACCGCATGGCGATGCTTTTGTATCATGTTGTGATTGGTTCTGACAGGTCAACCTTGAACAAACATATAATCTGCATATCATACTGTGATTTGCTCTGAGAGATATCCATAGATCAGGTAATGGACCGTTCCAGTTTTAGCTATGTCCCTCCAATCTCTAGCTAAGCTCCACCCACATTTCGCCCGTGTTAGGAACGATCGATCCCAGAACTCCCTGCCTATCAATTCCCAGAAAGCTATACAGGAGTCAAAGGTCAAATTGATTGTAACGCAACTTCTCCGAAACTAAATTGTGTATGTGAGTTACCCATGTCAATGTGGACTGCATTGGTACATTTAACTTTGGCCCCGCCCCCAGGGTTGAGTAGCGGATGGTGGTGAAAAGATCAAGAAATTAATTGTAATGCAACTCCTCTGAAACTGTTGTACAGAATTCAACCAAATTTCGTATGTAAGTTACCCATATTAATGGGGAGTGCATGAGCACATTTAGGTTTTCTCCACCCCAGGGGTGTGTGGGTGTGTGGTCAAGTCAGGAAATTGATTGTAATGCCATTCCTCCGAAACCACTGGGCGGAACGCAACCACATTTGGTATGTCGTTTACCCATATCAATGTGAAGTGGAGGAGAAAAAGTTATATTTGGGCCCTCCCCACGGGGTGACTCAAAAGTTCAAAGCGGTGAACGCGGGGATTTGCGATGACGCATAGTCGAGCGAGCAATGGAGTTAACAATGAGCCCATCAAGTGTAGGCTTACATTATCACTATATGTCCTGCCAGGATATTTCATTCTTATCTCACATATATATATATATATATATATATATATATATATATATATATATATATATATATATATATATATATATATATATATATATATATATATATATATATATATATATATATATATATATATATATATATATATATATATATATATATATATATATATATATATATATATATATATATATATATATATATATATATATATATATATATATATATTGTGTGCTGATGGACCGAAATTTGTTACGCATATTTTTTGCCACTTCATATAGGAAGCCATCCATTTAACCGCGCCAGGGAAATAATTTAGCTTAAAGCTAATCCAGCCCTGGACAGCTACGCAGAAACAACGTCCAGCATAAGGAGCAAGAACCTTGAGCCCTCTTACGTTAATGAATAATGACTGTTGGAGATTAATTGTTATACATCAATCCATTTCCTCAGTCAATTATATGACGTCATAATCAACTAAGTACCGTGTATGATGACGTCATACTCATTACGTCACGAATGACGTCATACTCATTACGTCACGAATGACTCAATTTAATTTTAGTCTGTCTTAAATGCTTAACAGTCCATCAGGAATTGTATGAATTGTATGTCTTTACTATTTAATAAACATATATATATATTGTGTGCTGATGGACCGAAATTTGTTACGCATATTTTTTGCCACTTCATATAGGAAGCCATCCATTTAACCGCGCCAGGGAAATAATTTAGCTTAAAGCTAATCCAGCCCTGGACAGCTACGCAGAAACAACGTCCAGCATAAGGAGCAAGAACCTTGAGCCCTCTTACGTTAATGAATAATGACTGTTGGAGATTAATTGTTATACATCAATCCATTTCCTCAGTCAATTATATGACGTCATAATCAACTAAGTACCGTGTATGATGACGTCATACTCATTACGTCACGAATGACGTCATACTCATTACGTCACGAATGACTCAATTTAATTTTAGTCTGTCTTAAATGCTTAACAGTCCATCAGGAATTGTATGAATTGTATGTCTTTACTATTTAATAAACATGCTGTTGAATGTTTTGAAACTAATTTGACTCTGTGCCCAGTCAAATTAGTTTCAAAATATTCAACAGCTTATCTGTAGAATTTTCTGGAAATTATTAATCGTGGAGTTCAGGGATCGACCGATCCCAACACGGCGAAGCGTAGGTGGAGCTTAACTAAGGATGAGCGGGGTATAGGTTAAAGTGAAAAGGTCCATTACGCCCATTCGTATAACCGTCACGATCATAATGTGATGAACGAATGTGAAAAGCATCACATCGCACCCACACAAATCTTAGATGACAATTAAATATGTAAAAATGCAATAAGTTAGTAGTCGACGGAGGGTCTATATTATTTACATCTAGAACTGCAGGAGAGGTCACCTGAGAGCACACAGATTCAGATGTTTGAGCGGTGTCCTATTTTCATGCACCCATATCCCCAACAATTCCGGAATCTGTGTCTGGTACCTAGTTTAACATAACGCTTTAAATAATTATTAAAAAAATTCTCTGCACATGGAATATGTCGCTGAACATTTAGAAACTAATTTCACTCGTGTTTGCTGCTCCCTATTGCTTTACTGACCAGTGGTCGTGCAACTGAGATACTAGATTTCTACAGTTTGCAGTGGTGTAACTTAACATTTAGAGATGAATGCCATCAGGGCATGCTAAAAATTGAAACAGGGTGCCCTCATTGAACTCTATGTCATATAATAAATTGATACACACACTTGCATTGTTAGGAAATATTGCATGAAGATGCTATTTATCAAGCTTCAGTGATAATCATTCTGAAATTGTATTTGTGTTACAATAAAAATAAAATGATAAAAATCAACAAACTGCTCTGATATGTTTCCTAAGCACGAAAAATTATCATGCTGATGAGGACATCTGACTGTTGAGATCCACATGCCCTCAGTGATTTCAATGGACCTTTCCATTTTTAGCTATGCCCCGCCCATCACTAGCTAAGCTCCACCCACACCTCGCCGTGTTTGGATTGATCGATCCCCGAATGCCCTAGCTATCAATTTCCTGAAAACTATACAGGGAAGCTGTTGAATATTTTGTAACTAATTAGACTGGGTGCTGTTGCTGCCATAGGCAGCAACAGCGCCCAGTCAAATTAGTTTCTAAATATTCAACAGAATATTTATTAAATAGTAAAAGCAAACAATTTGTACAACAGCCCATATAGCGTCATCAAATATGCGTTCGTGGCGTACTTATCGACGTCATTCATGACGTCATTCATTATGATGTCATTGTACACACCACGCGGTTCATTATGACGTCATATGATGGGTGGGTACTCTGGAAAGGTGAATTGCATTTGCATCAGGGCACTCACTAAGTTACAGCACTGGTTTGGAGAATTTGGCATTAACCTTTCAAGTTCAAGTTCAAGTTCAAGATTATTTATTTTGATATAGTAAATAGTCATTCATTCATTCATTCATTCATTCGCCTTTCAAGACCACATACCCTAGAGATAGACTTCTCCAAAGTACGAAATATGAGTTGAATATTTAGAAACTGAAATAAGTGGAGGCTGTTGCAGAAGTTGATCGAAATAACTTCCAATCATTAGAGGCTCGCCGTAGTCAACGGTTTACCTCTGGGCGGCTTGGAGTCGAGATAGTTGCACATCAAGATTGGCAGGGTTACAAAGATTGCACATATGTAATGAATATTATGTGCCAATAAATAGCTTACCGAGACATCACGGTATATCGACACGGAAATAGACTGACGGAAGGCTAATGTAAAAAGCATAACCCGAAAAACAGATTTGAGTCAGTGCATCATCCTTAGTGCTCCTTGAACGCTGATATCTAAGCGCCTTGGGTGTATTGTATTCCAATTTGATCTCGAATGAATCTTTAGAAGAAAATTAAATAACACCCGCTGGTGTCCCCAGAGACTAAACTAGCTGCCATAAAGCGAGATCCTCTCCAAATGGCATTACTAGTAGCATATTATGTTGCCAAGGTGACTACCGTTATCCTAACACAGGGAGCGCGATATGACAGATAATGGTGTATATTAGTGCTTAATGATGGCCAAAAAGATACGACTATTTTGATATCATCCTTAAGTTCGCCTACAGCTTTTTCTGACCTTAAAGGAAATCTTATTTGCGATATTTTGTCTGCATTTTTGGAACATGCAATCCACATTGATTATCTTATAACAAGAGGCATCTCAAGTAGCGATGATAACATTTCAAGATTAACTCTT
>CM067361.1:72376641-72629141 GCA_034401795.1 Chaetoderma sp. LZ-2023a | reverse complement strand
TCAATTAGTGACAAATAAAAGCCTGCCACATAACCAAACGAATTACATTTAGGTTTTTATCACCCCGCCATAGAACTTTTTATTTGTGGAAAGAAGACCTTTAACGCTTTCAATGAGTTTGTCCCTCTGGCTCCTGGTGGTGGAATGGCGGGGATTATACAGGACAGCCAATGATGCTGAAAAGGTTAAAGGTTGCGTCATAAATAGGAATAAACATTGTCAGCTAGCACGGGCGTATGTTGGAGGATTTCAGAACAGCACTTTCAAATACGGACGCCATTTACATTATACGAAATAATCTGGGCTATATCGCAACTATTGTTCTCTGCTTGGTTACTTTGCAATTCAGATAACTTAATTTGATTGGTGAATGTGTTAATACATATCGCAATAGACACGATCATCAAACTAGGTTAGCAATGGTACATTATCCTTTTAATTACTAAATTGCTTCGAAAAATTAAAATAACTACTTATTCAATGTCCATTTGCAGGCTAAGAGAAGACTATTTTTTTAAATTTAAGGTTACCAAGCCAGTCATTTCAGTGGTAAAATTTAAAAAAATAGTCTTCTCTTGGCCTGCAAATTGGCATTATTCAAAACCACTACAGAGGCCGGTTTCGTCACGAAAGGGTTATAAACTGCAGCATTGTAGAATGGTGGGATAAGTAAAAAGACAGGGTGAAGGTGGCATGTCTACGCTCAATCGGCTACATGAATGGCATCCTATATAGACTACTTAGGAGAGTGAGAAGATGCATATATGCAGATAAGCTTTGTAATCATAAATATATGTGACAAGTTCTAACGTCAAAGATCAAGATGTTCATTAAAGTGAAGCATGTTTCAAATAGTGATTCAGTAAATGAAAAAGAAAGAACATCGAACTAGTATCACTACAAAAACATAAACACTTGAACGGAGATTCACACTGTTCATTTGAATCACACAGGATCGACAAATAGTGATGAGACGTCTGTTTTATCAGTGAAGACCATGGCGGATGGGAATTGATATAATTCTTTAGTTGGCTACAAAATTCAGACGTTCAAAAAAGCCATGAATGCGAAGGATAATCAAAGTTTTCAAAGATATATCGGACACTTGCAGGTAGATTGAAGACATGTGGATAAGGCAGGGACATTACCAATGAGGTCGTGTGAACTGTAAATGCTGACAACACATATAATACATGTGTAAGGCTCGTATTGTTCCACCTCGGCTTGGGTACAAATGACTGTAGTAAAGCACAGGCTACAGACACGCAATTGAAACAATCGAGCTCCATTGAATGATAATGGAAAGAAAGCATGCGCTCTCTTGCACCTAGCAAATATATGGATACAAGACTGAATTACCCACGACGACAACGGTGATGAAGGGAACGATTCTTTAATCCTTAACTTCATACATTTTACATACCTTCCCATTTATCAACGACGGAGACTGTTCGGTTCTCTGTCATTGTCCTTGTATGTATCACCGTCGTTTGCAGAAGCAGATACTTGTGCCGCACGTTACAAGCCACAGAGCAAAGGTCAGATTGAGTGTGGACATAGAATGCAGAGAGCATAGGTACATAGAGTGTCCTGTAAAAGATATAACCACATTACTAGAGAGCATAGGTACATAAAATGTCCTGATAAAGGTACTACGGCATTACTAGAAAGCATAGGTAAATAAAATGTCCTGATAAAGGTACTACAGGATTATTAGAGAGCACATGTACATAAAATTCCCCTGATAAAGGTACTACGGCATTATTAGAGAGCATAGGTACATAAAATGTCCTGATAAAGGTACCACGGCATTATTAGAGAGCATAGGTACATACAATTCCCTGATAAAGATACCACGGCATTATTAGAGAGCACAGGTACATAAAATGTCCTGATAAAGGTACCACGGCATTATTAGAGAGCACAGGTACATAAAATGTCCTGATAAAGGTACTACGGCATTACTAGAAAGCATAGGTAAATAAAATGTCCTGATAAAGGTACTACGGCATTACTAGACGGCATAGGTACATAAAATGTCCTGATAAAGGTACAACCGCATTACTAGAGAGCATGGGTATGTATTATTTTTCTCATCTAATCCCTGAAAAATATTCTAATCAATAATGTCAGATTAGATTTTTCACTGATGCTATTTTTGTATACATAATAAATGAGAATACACATAAAATCTCCTTATTCAATAGATATGGTATGCTGTACAAAGCTGGGGACAGGAAGATGAATTTTGGAATGCGGTCCCCAGAAATTTCAAGTACACACCTGGGAATGCGCATGCCACATATTGTGTTGACTGTGTCTTCTTGCAGAAATGTTTGAGAACTATACATCCCGGTCTGAAAAGTAAGAGTTTAAGTGGCATAATCTATACCACATTTTACCAAGAAAGGGTACGTAGTGTGGCCAAGCATGGGTTTTGAACACGCTGACCTGTTCCAATTTGTGCCAGCACCGAGAATACACACAAATTAGCATCAGTATTAGGGCTTTTTTGTAACAAAGATCATCTTAAAACCACATTTTATTCAATTATAGGCTACCATGCATGCCTGTGTTTAACGAACACAACGCAATTAGTCTATGGTTATCCCTGCTATACTAATCTGTCTTCTCATGGCTGCAAATATAGAACTACAATGGAAGGCATCGCACACAATATTCACATAGGCGAATGAGTGAAAACAGGAAATGGATCGGCCAACTCGCACAATAATTTTATTTGATTATCAACAGCTAAAAAACCTCAAATATGTGTCCACAGACACAAGACGTACTCTGTTCCGATCTTTGATTATTAATTTGGTACAGCATCGGAAGATATAATGGTATTCACCAAATCTGGATATCATCTATTTAACACTAATAGCGTACCTTACATATTATTTATTAGTACTCAAGATAAATATCTCGAGGCAAATTGTAAATAAACACACAGTTACCAAGCAGGTGACCGTTGAAGCTACACTATTTATACTTACCAGTCTCTATTAGAAGGCGCTCGAGCATCGTCCACGAGTGCAAATACCAGCTCCGGGTCATATGAGAGACTTCCGGGTCGGTCATCAAATAGGCCATATAGTAACGGTGGATTAAAGAAACACTTCGCCCATGAAATCACGGAGATAGGTGAAAGAGGTGTGTCCATGTCAATTATCAGTTAAGTTTGCATCGAAAGGTCACAAGTCATTACGTGTTCAAACTGCAAAGTGAATTTGAAAGAAAAAATGTGTGATAATTTGTAAAGAATAGGAACTTACTGTACCGGTAGTACCTTAATTGCACAACCTCAAGCTAAGTCCCATCGATGAATCAAGACCCATACAACTCTCTGGTTCAGCTTCTTCAGTTCTATAGCTTTACACATTATGTGCATCCAATTCATGAGCTCAACTCCAACAACTGGCAGCCACAGATGTGAGGTAACAGCATGCAACACCATATGTCGCATGCAGTAGATTATTCTGATGGGGTGTCCTACGTTACATAGGTGCTGTGCCTATGTAAACAGTCCCATGAGCACATGGACCGGTTGATTACGACAAGTCCATACGGATGGTGTATGTCAGAACATCTTGCTTTGTTCGTACTATGTGTATGTGCATATTTCATACAATGGGTACATCCTGCATGGCTCAATACTCAAGTGATATTATCAGAGATCGTGGATAGTCCAGTCATCATTGTTCTTGGGGGAATGTGTACCATCTGGTTAGGGAATGAGTTTCCTTCCACAAAGGCGATGTTCCGTAAATAGAAAATCTGGAACGAGGTCACTTTTCATATCAATATTATGGACCGAGTTGAAAATCTTCAATTTGCACGAGCTTTAGCGAGTGCAAAATTAATAATTTTCAACGAGGTTCATAACAGTGATATGAAAAGTGACCGAGTTTGAGATTTTATTTATCATATAAACTGTAATTTTGAAATATTTGCCAATAGTTGCTGATGTGACTTTTATCTGATTTCTCATTGCTGATTTTCGTGAAATCGATACCGCCGCTGTGACGCACCACTACTTGATAACAGATATTGAATGCACAACAAAATATAGTGACAAACACAAAATCTGGCGATGTCAGCCGTAAACTACACTTTTCTTCTAAGAATATCGCAAAGCCACGGCCATCAATCGTTACTTCGCTGCCGACTGATAAACTGTCAAACAATGACATTTTGCGATAACGTTTCATGAATGACAAACGGTAGTAAACAAATCGTAGTAAAACAGTATCGTGTAGTAATCCCTATGCGTCATGCTCATATCAATCGATGTTTTAATTGGTCGATTTAAATGGGTTGCGCACCCAACAGCCAATGAAAATACTCTGTTGAATATGGCATGTGTGCTCATATCGAAAAATATGGAACGGGCTAGAAGGCTTGTTTATATGATAAGCTACATTATCTCCATTAGAGTTAAACGGTGTATAGAAATAGCTAACCTTGTCGGAGTTGGTTGAAGCGTTTATGTGAACAAGCACAGAAGCACTCGATATTCTGGAAGACATTGTCATAAAGTTGGTGCTTTGGTTATACAAATTGTATCCGGTGATGCTTTTCGGACAAAGTATCATCGGAGTTGGAGAGGGCTGGGGTTGGGGGTGGGTGGGTTGGGGTGTTACCGCAAAAGGGACTATATTTAAATAAAAACATGCATCTTCTGGCGAGATGTAAATGTAAACTGTAAAATGTGTTTACACTAGTGTGCTCGAGGGTTCTTGCTCACTTATTTGGGCTTATTGAAGAGATGATTGGTTGCCATTCAGTTCTTGTGGAGAGGTGAGAGGAGTGCATGTCCCAGTTTTCTATCGATGCCCGTCTGAAAAATCTTATCTCCAGAAGCCAACCAGCAAATCCTTTTTGGACATCTATGTTAAAACGAAAATGATAGAAAAAGCTCAGCGAAATCTGAGACAAATTAAAGTATATTACTGGAAGGGAAAGGCAACACTATGAGCATTACTGTAAGCATAATCTCATTTGGAAACTGGAGAGAAAGGGAACTTGGTGCAAATTGAATCAATGGCAACCAGTTTTAGAATCGTACCATTTTTACTGTCATTGTTCCAGAGGACGAGATATGAAACTGCATATAGATTGAGCTATCATAACATGGAAATAACACCAGGTCGTGGGGGATGACGAAAATGTTGTTACGATTTCGTCTTGGAAGATTAAATATAATAGATTATGAATTTTTGCTAACCGTGATTGCCATTATTGTTTGAAACATTAGAACTGCCGATATCCCTGCAGAATATATAGAAATCCAGACCAGTCTTGGTTCATATCATCAGCACATAACGGCAACAAAATGACACGTACGGAGAGGGTGGAATATGGAATGAACAGATGTACGTCTGTTCATTCCATATGTGGACGTACGTGAGCTGATAGCAACGGTAATTATGGCAAACTGGTCGATGATAGCGTGAAGCTCAAAACCAAGCCCCTGCACGAGTTATTAGATATTTACAGTTAATTACAATACTTAATAACTTGTAGCTGATAGCTGAAACTTACTGCATAACATGCATACCACATTGTCCTTGTACGGCATCGTTTATAAATTAGACACGATCCGGTGGATTATATCCTGATTTGTCTAAATAACATTTATCCAACGGATTTAGACTCTCTGTATTATATAGGACACGACTAACATGTGGATCCATGAATGGACCTTTCCGGTTGTATCAATGCGTCGCGCGTGTTTGGATCAATCGATCCGTGAAGTGACTGACTATCAATTTCCAGAAAACTATACATGTAAGCTGTTGAATATTTTGAAACTAATTTGACTGGGTGCTGTTGCTGTCTATTCGTACAACACCTGTTAGTCCTTCACCAAGTATGGTATGGCATATGGCAGTAGCAACGCCCAGTCAAATCACTTTCAAAATGTTTATTAAATTGCAAAGACATACAATTTGTACAATGTGTCGAACTTTAAGTTTTAAGACGGACTAAATCGAGTCATTCATACTGTAATTTATTATGACGTCATCATACGCGTCACGTAGTTGTTTATGACGTCATATGATGGATAGATAAAGTGGAAAGATCCATTGGCATTGTCATATTAGTTGTTATGCTATGAAGGTACTATTGTTGATTCTGATGTAGCCGTGACCACTTGGAATAAGACTTAATAAGACGTAATCTGCATTAGGACAATAGCTGTGGCAGTTTAGCAGTGTGTGGTAATACAGATAACTGTTGTTCATTTATCATTATTTAGAGAGTTAGTTATGGTGATTGGTTTTGGGTTATGGGCAGTTTATCTTACGCATATAAAAGTGCACCTGATCTGACAAGCTCTGGTAGGACACGGAGGAGAAGCATAGAAGCAGGATACCAGAATACATTATGGTTTGGGACTGGCGTCCCTCATTAAATCATTTGTCATGGTTTCTAGAGAAACCTTGGTTCGATTCTTATGTCTTTGATACTGAGTGTAATCCTCATATTTTGCGTTCCATTAGAATGTAGTGTGTAAACTTCAAACAATTATCCTATAAAACTAGCTGTTAGTTCTGACGTGCATCCTTCCTGCGACCCAGAGGCAATGCCACCAGGCTCATAACGAGAAATTTTGATCCAGTCGTTTCGTGTATCCACGACAATGTCAATGAGGGGTTGCTACGTGCGCCAGCGAGATTTAATAAATAGTTCGAGAATATTTCTGAACTCTATGCTATTCTTGCCGGTTGAGATTATTTGAGTCAAATGTTTACGTCAATTGGTGTAAACTGTTATGAATTATTTAAGCCCTCTACGAATGCATCAAGCAGATATTTATAGGATTTAGAACACACAATTTTGCGCAAAGCCCCGCTTTATCTGTTGTGTAAAATGATTTTGCTACAGCGTAACGACTGCTTGTTTAATAATAGCCAACTTTAGCATCTGCGCTTTGGGACAGACTTCTGAAATAAGTGCTAAATTGTTTATAGTTAGATCACTGATGCATGGAACATGTGTGAAATGTCGTACCAGCTCGATAGCAAAGAGACATCAAACTAAATATCAGAGAGATTGTGTGGGATAAAGTAATAATATTATGAAAATCATTTCCCAATGCTACAATCAATCGTCGATCAGCATTGTGTCTGTGCCTTTCTGTGTTAAATTATTCACGTATTCGGTTCTGCCCAGATATTGATGCTAAAAATATAATGTACAAAGAATATGGGGCACCACAAGATGACAGGTAATAATAATAATAATAATAATAATAATAATAATAATAATAATAATAATAATAATGGTGGTAGTGGTGGAGGTTGTTGTTGTTGTTGTGGTGGTGGTGGTGGTGGTGGTGGTCGTAATAATAATAATAATAATAATAATAATAATAATAATAATAAAAATAATAATAATAATAATAATAATAATAATAATAATAATGAGAGGGAAGAGGGAGGGAGATAGGGGGTGCGGAGGGGAGGGGAGAGAGAGAGAGAGAGAGAGAGAGAGAGAGGGAGGGAGGGAGGGAGGGAGAGAGAGCGAGAGCGAGCGAGAGAGAGAGAGAGAGAGAGAGAGAGGGAGGGAGAGAGAGAGAGAGAGCGAGCGAGCGAGCGAGCGAGCGAGAGAGAGAGAAAGAGAGAGAGAGAGAGAGAGAGAGGGAGAGAGAGGGAGAGAGAGAGAGCGAGAGAGAGAGAGAGAGAGAGAGAGAGAGAGAGAGAGAGAGAGAGAGAGAGAGAGTAATGAAGAGGCCATGCTGTGACTCTAGTATTTGATATCATGTATAAAACCTATATCCTTGTCCAGGTTCAACACTATATTTCGATTTTAAAAAGCTGTTGCATGGCATCTAGGCCCTCAAAGAACTCTTGCTGCCAAATGAGTTGTTCCACAGCTTACCTACATACTCACCTTAAATTTGATATTCAACATGGACGGCGCTTTAAGGAAAATGGGCGTGGCATAGCTAGAAATGTGCTCCCACCAGTATACGCATACCGTATCTTAAAACACAGGCGAATAAACGGATGATTAGTTGTACGTTTGGGCCGAGACGTGGTTTGCTTGTGCCAGTCTGGATTATAATTAAACGCTGGCATAGGCTCCAACAACTAACAGCCAAAATCTATGTAAAAACAGTTATTAGGCAAAGTAATTTCAACATATTCAATAGTTTTACGCATATTTTATTGGACTTCAAGGCAGGGTTTATTTCTCTCACCAGGAAAGTAAATTATGTGAGAAGTCATCTTCTGCATGTAAAATGCATGTAACATAGTTTTGCCACCAAAGTAAAAAAAATTGTATTAGGTATCTCTCACACATTTACCTTTGTTTGTAGATTTTACCATTTCTCAAAATCATTCCGGGATGGCCTTTCGGGAATCTCACCCCACCCTCATCAGGACTACGCAGCAGAGAACATTTTAACTGGAAGCCGCTGCTGGTAGCAATAACAGTATGCCAGATTATTCATGTGTTATTGCTTTGCCATTGAAAGGCTCAAATTTACCAAGATTATAACCATGTCGTCAATCAATAGAGAATCCAGAGACACAGAACCAGAGTAATTATTCATATTCGATAACGCGCGCATCATGGTCAGTTTGAGCCGGTTAAGCTAAATATATTTGCCATTGTGTTGTGAGTAAGGGTCATTATCGCGGTGTTTGACAGGAAACGTTCGCGTCTATCCCATAATTCCCTCATTAGCTGGTACTTAGAACACTTTCTGTCAATCAAACATTGAAACGAACATTAAGCTGAGCTGACAAAAACGTTGAAAATGTCAACTCTTGCGGTATTTTATTCCTAGGAAATGCAGTTGTCATGTAAGAAATATCTCTTCGTCAAAGGTAAATCGTTAATCATAAACAATTGAGAAGGAACTGCAATTTGGCGTAGTCAGTGAAACAAGAATATAGTGGGCGGGCCGATGATAGGAATACCTTGCACCGATAGATATAGACCCAACCTAGATCAGTATTCCCGCGTCATTTGTCTGTCTATTCAAATCTAGATATATCACTCCTTGTCCATTACTGAGTGAACGAATCATGATTTTCTATAAAATAAATCTCTGAAGTGCGAGGTGCGAGGTTCTGGTCACACAATTCATATTATGAGATTTCTATGATGGTAACTGTCTGATACACATTTCAAAAACAGTTTAGACAAAACAGCGAGCTCCACCACAACGCATCGTACTACGAAGCATCACACTGTGTACGATACCTCACTACATTGCATGCTAGAGACCAACAGGACGTCATCCAGTAACTCTACATGGATCAGACACCAGCAACACCACATAACGCCACACGACACAACATCACTACCATAACAACATCAAGAAAAACTACATTGAATTTTCACATGAGATGCTTTTCTCCTTCTTAATGACTAAATAAATATATATTTGCTTTACGATGCACTATTTCTTTAATACTGATACTTTATTGTTGCGAATCATCCACGCAAAGTTAAAGAAATTGGGTCCTAGATATAGACACTTAATAATATACAGAAACATGTTCATAAAACTGTTCTCGTGGCTCAAACTAGCAGCCCAACTTCGGTCACTGTGTATCGAAGAAAATTCTAATTCCGGTAGTGTGATAATAATGCTAAAATGATTTTAACAGGGATATATGTTTACTAAACGATGTCCTGATGAATAGCGCAAAACGTGCACAGAGTAAGTTTACCTAACATTAAGGTAGTTATTTCTCAAGTTCGTTGTGTCATCCTTGCCTCAACCTAATATAAGTTTAGTCAACCAAAGACATAACCAAATTGTAGGATAATGAGAAGATTGATGTGAAGTCTTGATAATTGCTTCTGTGATCGATAAAATCTCAACCGAGTTGGCATTTCGTATCACACTAGTTTAGTGTGATCTTAGTCTACGATAAAAGAACACGGAACCTGGATGGATTTGTGTGTATCTCGCCAACTACATATCCGATTGGGCACAAATTTTAACACAGGAAATTCTGCAATCATACATTAGGGTTCCACAGCTTGGGTGCGATCCGAAAAAATCTTAAAAATCTGAAAGAAGCCGCTACCGAGATTCTATCGAGGTTATCTTAAATATCGCGATAACCCAATCATCCAGAAGAGGCCATCTTGGTTTTCAGCTACTTGGTTTGCCTGTGCATTTATATTTCTTGATTGCCCCAAATATTGTGTTTAAAAGATCATCACTAAATCAGCGTGTGACCTTCAAATAGGGGGACTCATTTTTAGCTAAGCCGCGCCCATTTCTAGCTAAGCTCCGCCCACGTTTTACGCTTGCTTGGATTCCCTTTAAACCCCGAATTCCCAGAAATCCAATCTTAAGGTAATGGTACAGGTAAGGTGTTGAATATTTTGAAATTAATATGACTGTGTGCTGTTGCTTGTTGCTGGCAGCAACCGCTACCTGAGAAATTAGTTTCAACATAATGTTTATTAAATAGGAAATACAACAAAGCCATACAAGTCGTACACCTGTCGCACTTTTCAATGTCCATGATGGAACTAGATATGTCATTCATTACTCATTTGATTGTGACGTCAACCTACACATGCCGTAATTGATTGTTACGTCATTAATTTGCATGAGAGATCCGATTCCTCTATTAAAGTCGGATCAACCTATGTGTGATCCATTTCACAGGAACCGATGACATTGACAACATTGGCTTGGATTACCTCATAACCTATTGAAATCTCAGTATCTCAATTTCAAGACATGTATCCAAAGATTATGCTGAATATCTTGAAACTAATCTGCCTGAAAACTATTGCTTCTCTAGGTAGCAAAATGTGCCAGTCAAGTTAGTTTCAAAATATTCAACAACATATTTGCTACATCATACGGAATTTGCTATTTCTGGCTTGTAAGGGTTCAAGTGCTCAATTAGTTGGGGGCTAATGCATTATGCACTATAATCACCACATGAAAGAATCTTGCTTAGCAGGTAACTATGATTTCTCACACGTCAATTCATTCCTCGATGGTGGCTCTCCTTTTGTAACAAACCATATCCCTCAATTGTTCTCACCCTCAATTCGCGATTCATCCAAAATGGTTCTAGCAACGCGGCTAATATTACGTATGTATCTTTTTCCCCAATTTAATTGATGAATAACAAAAGGCCGGTTCCGTACATAAATGATTACAAGCACTACAGCGGCGGAATGCCAGCGCCTCTCATGCAATGGATCTTTCCATTTTTATCTATGCCCCGCCCATCACTAGCTAAGCTCCACCCACACCTCGCCGTGTTGAGATTGATCGATCCCCGAATGGCCTAGCTATAAATTTCCTGAAAACTATACAGGGAAGCTGTTGAATATTGTGTAACTAATTTTAACCAGTCAAATTAGTTTCAAAATATTCAACAGAATATTTATTAAATAGTAAAAGCAAACAATTTGTACAACAACGCATAGACCGTCTTCAAATATGCGTTCGTGACGTACTTATCGACGTCATTCATGACGTCTATCGACGTCATTCATGACGTCATTCATTATTATGTCGTTCTACACATCACGCAGTTCATTATGACGTCATATGATGGGTGGGTACTTTGGAAAGATGAATTGCAAACATGGCAGTTGTTATACTAAGTCACTAACGCATAGCAACGTGCTGCCGTTACACCGCCACGCGTGTGTTGTGAATTCCAGACCGAACGACAGCCACAGTAACTAGGAGTTGTCTACTGAATGGCGGCAAAATCTTTATCTGACTGACCAAGTTATTCTCGCGCGCCACCGATGCTGCTGCTGCCACTGCTGCATCTCATTGATATGGTCCGCATCTTTCTTCAAGCGTCATTAGCTCAATACATCGTCTGTGTAGCTCTGGCGAATGGACAACCAGACATCGACGGCATGATCAGGGAATTCTCATACTCCTACATCACTCGGATTTCATATGACAACTGTTATGTATTCTGGAATCCATGCTGATGTAAGCTGTCGCTATGTATGGCAGCACCAGCCTTTAGCAACTAGGGTGTCAGGATAACGTACAGCAACCCTGTTCTTCTACTGACTATAATATAATCTAATCAGCGCTAATATGGGTAGATAATGATGTTATCTAGTCTAACGCTCTCAAGGGTAATATATCAAAGAGGTGGAAAGAAACAATAAAAGTTGAACGCATTGAATTGATTGATAAATAGAGCAGTATTTACATAATTCCCATAATGATGTTGCTGGCAACATATGCATAACACGATTCACTACATCTAATTCTTAAGCGATTGCTTGGTTGGTTGGTTTGTCTGTTGGTTGGGGAGTGGTTGGTTGGTTTGTTGGTTCTTTGGTGTGTTGGTTGACCGACTGTCTGGCTGTCTGGCTGCCTGGCTAGCTGTCTGGCTAGCCAGCTGTCCGGCTGGCTGGCGGGCTAGCTGTTGAGTTAGTTGTTCGTTTGTTTATTGTTTAATAGGTTGCTTAGTTAGTTGGTTGTTTGATTGGTTGCTTTGTTGGTCATTCGTTGGATGGATGGTTAGCTGGTTGTTTGGTTGGTTGGTTGGGTGTGTGTGTGTGTGGGTGGGTGGGTGGGTGGGTGGGTGGGTGGGTGGGTAATCGAGCAATCGGTCGGTCACTCACTCGGTCGATCAATCAATTGATTAATTGATTGGCTCCTTGAGTGGTTGAATGATCAATAATCTGTTGGAAAAAATACTATGATTTATTATCTGACGATTGGAATACCGTGAAATCATTTTCATCAACATGTTCAACAACAGTGGCGATGTTGACCGTTTCTGCTTAGCTTGAAAAATCCTAGACCACCATCATGAAAATGAGCTCTGATGAAATATAATGGTACCAGTGAATAAGACGGGTGGTCTGGTTGGTGGTTCTTATGGGGATTGAGCTCACCACCGTCCCGACCCGCGTGCCGACCGGGTTCTTCCTTCTAGAGGAGATAGATGGGACGGATGACACAATGCTGTATTCTATTAATGATGACTCGTTTACTGAACTTTCTCAATCCTATTGTTTACAAATATAATTCCAAAATGTGTCGCTTACGTATTCTAAACCTATTCTATTTAACTGCAGTCGATTCCTAAGAGAGAAGTATTATAATAAAATATAACAAAGTTAACCTTAAGCACTTATCTGTAGCTAACCAGCCAGCTAACTACATTCTAACAGTCTCACTACTCACTTGCCGTCACTAGCGGTCAGAGACCGCTATCGAAGTCTGTCCGAGTCCGTAATCGCTCACTGACTAACTGTCCCTAACTGTAACTGTCTGTCGTCAACATTCACCCACTCTTAAATATGATGCTGTCGTTATGTTAACAAATGTGTGTGTATTAAGTGATGGCAGGCATGTATGCGCGTGAATGTGACCTATGAGTATAATTAACTAATTTGACTAATGCTAATTAACGTATATAATACAATCGTATAGCAGGATATTGCAACATGGTTACATTGAATTACAAGAGTTATACTCTGCACGTGTCCATTCCAACTAATAACTGATTGTTCCATTGTGGGCGTGTCGATTAATAGTCTATGCATAGACCTATATTTGTCCATTTATTGCTGTAAGGCTCGCGGCCTGTCTGTTCTAGTTGGTCACGTGTCACCTGGCGTGTCCGTCATTCAACATATTCCGTAGTCGTGTCGTCGCGTGTGCGTGTCTGGGCGTGGCTATTGTCAAGCGTATGCGTGCGTTCGTGCGTACGTTCCTGATGCAGATGCGTCTGTGTGTGCGTGTGTCTCTATGTCCGTCCATTTGTGTTGGTGTGTCCATGTGGGTGTGTCCCTGTACCATATTTATTGAAATAACAAAGTCTAGCAATCAGGCAGTTCTAGTGACATATCCGTAACTGTAATATGTACATAGGCTTAGGAAATGCCAACATCAATATTAATCAGGTGGCCACAATGTGGAAGTGGTGTTGGATGTGTGACGGGAATATCTGTCTTAGAAAACCACCATAAAACATAAATGGTTACGGAAAACACATGCGCGCGCGCATACACATACGCACACGCCACCCGCCCGTTTGCACGCACACACATACGCACACACGCATCGTATGCACGCACACACGCACGCAGACATGTACACGCCCGCACAGACAGGCACACACACACACACACACACACACACACACACACACACACACACACACACGCACGCGCGCGCGCGCGCGCGTACACACACACACAAACGCACGCACGCACGCACGCACGCACGCACGCACGCACGCACGCACGCACGCACGCACGCACGCACGCACGCACGCACGCACGCACGCACGCACGCACGCACGCACGCACGCACGCACGCACGCACAGTCCCAGTGGCCGATGGCATGCTCTAGCTAGTATAACATATCTCTATACTGAATTAAAAAGCAGAGTTTTCTCACGGAAAGTCTGTGCCAGAACAACTTAATTTGGGCAGGATTCAATATAGTTGGATACTTGCAGATATGCCACCTGCTATTTACAATGATTGGCCATCTTACACACATTCCCGGTACACATCTGGATTCAATCAATCAAGCCGTTTCTTCTGCTATGTATTAATCATGTTACTGAAAGATGTTGCAATCTCAGAAAACAGCAACAAGCTTTAACAACAAGGTTTTCTTGCAATCATATGTTGCAAGCTAGTAATGAAGCTTTCCAGTTTATCCTGTCATCATATGACGTCATAATTAATTACGCGACGTGTACAATGACATCATAATCAATGACGCCATTAATGACGTAGATAAGTACGTCACGAATGCTTTTAAAGATGCACTAAGCGTTGTTGTACGAAGTGTATATCATTACTATTTAATAAAGATGCTGTTGAATATTTTGAAGCTTATTTCACTGGGCGCTGTTGCTGTCATGGGCAGAACCACCAACAAGTCAAATTAGTCTCAAAGTCTTCATCAGCTTACCAGCATAGTTTTCAGGAAATTGCTAGTCAGGGAGTTCAGGGATCGATCTATCCCAATCCATTACTGTAGTGAATCTTGTTCCTCATTAATGATGATTATGGCCATCATCACAATTCCAAATCAATATAGATTTCATAGGACTATCCACGGCCATGGATTTTGGAAAATCTGTCACGACATAAAAATTACATTAGAATATGCAATTCAGAACTACATTAATTTTAACTGATTCACCTGTATGCTGTTTCAAGTACCGCACGATGCTAACTACATGAGAGGTACGGCTTAGCCTCTCTTGTGTCAACAACGCATTAAAGCGCTCAAAATACTATTTATTTCAATTAACCATTTAATTGCTAATACTTTTCAAGGAAATCTTCAGCCAAAAAGATAATTTTTGTAAATCTGTAACGAAAATCCTTCAAATGGACATTCGTCAAAAGTGTAATGGTCAGAAAAATTCAGCTTTCTGCTTAGCTAGTGTCCCATTGGGAAACAAGAGGAATATTTACCACTGGAATGACTAGCTCGGCTACCGAAAAAGTTCAATTTAAACAATACTCACACAGCAGGTGAATGAAACTATTCACCGACGCGCATTGTAAGCATTTATGGGATTGGCATACATTGTGAATTTCTTAGCCACAGTATTACGCACACAACAACGTTGAAAGGCCAAAAGAGTTATCGCCTCAAATAAATGACCTTTATTTGTCAATGTGTAGCGGCTACTGACATTTTCACTCTATTGATTTTTTACAGCCACCCGCTTCAAAACAAAACATAAATGACATTTTGAATCATGCGTGAACTGGTCCTTCATAGAACTTCAGCATAAATCCATATCAGCACAGTCCATGCCAGTTAGAATTAAACCACATCCATATAGCTGTTCTCCACGTGGCGGTCAGCAGCCAATTCCCACACGTTTGGTAAACAGCTACATTCCGATAAGTCATGGAACAATAAACGTCCAGGTGGAATTCTCTGTGAATTATTCTCCGAATCATGATTTTTTTCGTCGCAGAAGTTCACTTTAGCTCCAATAGTTCAGTTTATTTGAGTAGACCGACGCAGTTCGGCGGCCAGAGGGAATCAATGCGCTATGGAATTGATGATGAAATAGACAAATCGCGAGGCTAGCTTACCTACGTATTATGTTGTGTCAATAAGCTGGCTCGCGTATAAACTGCAGAAACAACATCGAAATTGACAAACACAGGGACAGCAAGCAATTGAGGTATCGCATCTATCACTCAAGCATCTAGCACCACATGTTAGTTGACGTCACAACTAAAATGGCGTAGCTCCATCACGAGAAATCGAAAAGGCTAGGAATTATGTGTATGACTTTGACGAATTGACAATTTAATTTCTCTTGTGTCAAGAGCACCTCAAATCATTTAAAGTGATACTTGATATGCCAATTTAACATTTTGATGGTCAGTATTTTTCAAGATATTTTAATTTTAGAAGACTATTTTGGGAAATTTACCACTAAATATTTTTTTCCGGCCTGATCATTAACGGGTTCATGGTAAAGAAAGCTACAGTTTTTACTGCCGGTGTCTATCTGCAGGCCGAGAGAAGAGGAATTGTTTTTTAATTTACCACAAGAATTGACCTTTCCATTTTTAGCACACACGATGCTAATTACTTTGTACCAGTATTCTGTTTGAATTAATCCATTTCAGGAACGATAGCGATTTGGTCGCTGTGACCAAAAGCTGTATATAAACTGAATAGTGTTATGCTTGCATGCTGCCAATACTGATGCTATGTACCACCTGCGAAATAAGACCTCTATCTTTAGGATGGGTTAAGTATAAAATGCGGAATAAGGCGTTGGGCGGCAAGGCGTTGATAGATTGGATACGAGGATGTCTTGAGGATGTTTCATCGGTAAATAATGTATCAATATCTTGCAAGACGAAGCTTTAGATGATTATTTTGAGAATCAAACATAGTATTTGGCTTGCTATAGTAGCATGCTTAATAAAACCAGTTCTGTTTCTGATAACTTATCGAGATGACGAATTCAGACAAGCACTGCTGGAGCGTTAGGGGAATTTTATGACCACGTCCATCAGCACGTGACGGGTCAGGGATCAGATTACGGTGTAGCTTGATGGATAAGGACCGTTGGCAATGGTGGCTAAATACGCGTATGCATCGCTATGAGGCAATCATAATGATTTAGGATTAAAGTCATCAGCAGTGGTGTCACAACAAAACAGAATTCGAAGAATGTGAACGTATGACTGGTATGCTTGGTTGACAAGCTTGTCAAACTGTAAATGTTTGGAGAAAGCCGTCAATCTTCACCACTTTCAAACTAGTTAGAACCACTTTGATCTGATCGATTTACATGTGTGGGCGACCAATCAAATCTCTGGAAAAGTAGGGAATCACAGGGGAAGCCCAGTTTGACGTCATTATAGGGTGTCACGCGCCTACTCAGTTCGAGTCCTATATAATGCCTATGCACCATGTATGTGCAACCTTTTACCATCTCGGTTCCGTAACGAACAGTACGAACGTTTCGTGAGTATTAAGTTAGAGATCTAGTTTGTTATTCTTACAAGTATTATTTTGATAAATTGTACAAGCCTTCAATACGGCCATATTATTATCTGTTACAAGTTTAATAAAAAGTGATCGTTTTATATATAAGTTAGAACAGTTCTTTGTTATCTGTAGATATAAGAGAGGGAATTCCTTTCCGAATTCGAATTAATTTGAGTAGATTTAGGAGTGTCAGATTTATACGAAAGAGCACCCGAAAAACTTCGCTTGACGGTTTAAAGGTGAAATGGGGCAAACACTGCCTCTGCATTGGTCTGGAGGAATGTTCATTAGCAGGACAAGAGAAGGCTATTCTTAGGAAAAGAATCATTGTAATGACTGGCTCGCTAACCTAATTCAGTCCAGTCTACATTTTCAAACAATAGTCTTTACTTGGCCTACAGATGGATACTGACTAAGCACACATTTTCATTGTCTTGACAATTAACCCTTTAATCGTCAAGTTAATCAAAACATCATCTTCAGAAAGCGATATTTGTAAATTCTAGTGGTACATTTACAACAAAGCCATCTCTTGCTTTGAGCAGTTGTTGGCACACGAGGGGTTACGACAGGTGCTCGTTTTCATGCTGTCTTAAAGAATTCATGACGTAATGATTATAACGTCATCCTAGGCGTCACTTAGTTAATTATGACGTCATATTGTTGACTGAGGAAATGGATTAATGATTGGTCTGATTCGCTACAAGGTTTTTTAATCCAGTTCAATGATCAACGTGTGGAAACGCTCTTTCTCAATAGCAGCGTTTGAAGGTTGAAACTTAACCAAATCGAATCAGCATTTTAGATGCAGCTGCAGACACACACGCACGCACGCAGTCACGCACGCACGTGCGGACACACCCATACATACCAAAATATGACTATGTGTTACCATTGTCAACTGCAATGAATGTACCCTGTGCAAGGATGCTATTGGCGGTCCATGTTAGTGGCTCACAACACAATGGGTATTTAAGGTCATTGAACATTCGACAACTTCATTCAGAACAGTTAACTCGAAAAATGTGAGATACACAATATAGAGTTATTAAAACTTAACTTCCCCACAACTCTTTACATTCTGAACGTGTGAATATCTGTATATGGATGTATGTAACCTAGCGTGGTTTATGTCATGTTCCAGCCCAACACACGGTCCGTACACGTATTCATATCAACTGGAGAGACGTGCTCCATAAGCAGTAGGTGATAAGATACACATTACGCCACATTCCACAGGGCTGGCATTGCTCCCTGACACAATGTTACTCTGTAGTATTGTATACTATAGTCAGTGCCGGATTAGGTTGTTGCGAGGCCCTAGGCGGGATAACCAACGGTGGGGAGAGAGCATAAGACATGTCCCCTCTCGTCGGGGAAGTACGGGAGGTCCCCTGGAAAATGTGTAAATCTAGATGTTATGAGGTGCATTCAGACGCGTAATTTGGCATAATATTAGTAATTATTATTGAGGACAAAATGTGGTTTTAACAGCTTGCCGTTACGTAGTATATAGAAAAAAGCCTAAAATGCCTTTTGGTTTAACCCTTTAATGTCTAAATGTGTCAGAAAAACTAAACAAATTTCTTATAAGAATGTCCATTTGCAGACCACGAGAAGACTATTTTTGAAAATTTACCACTGGAATAACTGGCTCGGTTACCGAGCCAGTTATTCCAGTGGTAAATTTTCAAAAATAGTCTTCTCGTGGTCTGCAAATGGACATTTCTCAAGACAAATATAAACGCTGTTCTTGGCTGGCTTAGGCAGAAAATGATTAAAGAGCGGGGCCCCCTTAGGAGCGAGGCCCTAGGCTGCAGCCTAGTTAGCCTAGTGGTTAATCCGGCCCTGACTATAGTGTAACGGTTGCTTGTCTTGAAGTGCATGTCCGAAGGCCGTTGAGAATATCACATTGGCAGATTAGAGACATCTTATTCACAGGTTCAGAGGACACGTGACCCATAATCAATTTTCGCTTCATGTAAACGAGGTAGAATTTAATCCTGATCCTCTTAGTATGCCCATTAACTACCGAGGCGCTAAGAACATTGGGCCTGCAATGGTGTCCGGGATAACGCCTATTGACTGAGAGTTGATCGGATTCTAATTACAAACCTATCCTTCTAGAATAAATACATAAGGGAACTACTGAAAATGACCTGTAAGGATTTCTTCGTCTAGTAATGCAAGGCAGCTGCGAGAGGAACCATATTCTGGAGGCCAAATGGCTGTTGGGTTTAAATACACTGTTCTAAAGCAGCATCGACATAAACGGCAAGTTATCTATTTAGCGAGTTTGAGTTTGCATGGCAGATCCAATTAAGCAGAATCGCCAGAACGATCTTTCATGGATGAAAATCTCGTCAATTTGTGACTGTGCCTGCTGAATGGTTACGTCACTTTCTTAATAGAAGATGCTTCTCGTAAGAACATTGCTATTTAATCTTGATAGCAGAATCGCCAGAACGATCATTCATGGATGAAAATCTCGTCAATTTGTGACTGTGCCTGCTGAATGGTTACGTCACTTTCCTAATAGAAGATGCTTCTCGTAAGAACATTGCTATTTAATCTTGATAGCAGAATCGCCAGAACGATCATTCATGGATGAAAACCTCGTCAATTTGTGACTGTGCCTGCTGAATGGTTACGTCACTTTCCTAATAGAAGATGCTTCTCGTAAGAACATTGCTATTTAATCTTGATAGCAGAATCGCCAGAACGATCATTCATGGATGAAAATCTCGTCAATTTGTGACTGTGCCTGCTGAATGGTTACGTCACTTTCTTAATAGAAGATGCTTCTCGTAAGAACATTGCTATTTAATCTTGATAGCAGAATCGCCAGAACGATCATTCATGGATGAAAACCTCGTCAATTTGTGACTGTGCCTGCTGAATGGTTACGTCACTTTCTTAATAGAAGATGCTTCTCGTAAGAACATTGATATTTAATCTTGATAGCAACAACCATTTGCAACATTCTTGTCAAATGTAACAGTATTCAATCCGCTCTGGTTAGATCTGGCAGTTGCTGTTGTCAGTGAAATGGGTCATAGTCTCATGGCTCCTATAAGCTTACTCTATAAATGTGGTAGGGGGGGGGGGCCCTACTAGTGATGTAATACACTCACAGAATGGACCTTTCCATTTTAGCTATGCCCCACCCATCACTAGCTAAGCTCCACCAACACCTCGCCGTGTTGGGATTGATCGATTCTCGAATGCCCCTAGCTATCAATTTCATGAAAGCTATACAGGAAAGCTGTTAAATATTTTGTAACTAATTTGACTGGGTGCTGTTGCTGCCCATGGCAGCAACAGCGCCCAGTCAAATTAGTTTAAAAATATTCAACAGAATATTTATTAAATACTAAAAGCAAACAATTTGTACAACAACGCATAGGCCGTCTTCAAATAAGCGTTCGTGACGTACTTATCGACGTCATTCATGACGTCATTCATTATGATGTCACTCTACACATCATGCAGTTCATTATGACGTCGTATGATGGGTGGGTACTCTGGAAAGGTGAATTGAGCTTTAATTGTGATTTGGAGAAATGGGCAATTTGGGAGAGTGGATTAAGTCTATTCTCGGTTTTTCGTCTTAACACGTCTAACCATCTCCAGCTAAATTCTAATACTGAGAATAATTTGACTGTATCGGGACGTCGCCATCTCACTTGTTTAATACATTATGAATGAATAATTCGCATATATTCTTTCATGTTCACAGTGATATATACCACATTGGTCTCACAGGTTAAGCTTCTCCTGAATTGCTCTGACTCTAGTGACCCTTAAGCAATTTTCTGCCGGCTAATAGACATTCCTCAAGACCAATACGGCGGCCGGCTTGGGCTGTCTTCGTCATGAAAGGGATAAACAATTTCCCATTAATTATTGTGAAGCGATACTTGAACCTCAGTACAATAATGCGCAAGAGTAAATAAGCCATTATTTCCGCGGAAGATGTTTTACACGTCTTAGCTTACAATGAATAATGGATCAACAGAGGAATGCGTTTTAATAAAGTTTGACGCAGAATTACAACCTACTCAGTATTAATTCACTGGTATATTCAAGTGTTCATTTTTCTGGAAGCTAGAATACACTCACACTTCAATGCGTACACGCACATAAGTACATGAAACCTGCCCGAGAAACCACCTCCCTATCAGAACCAAACGATACTGATTCTTTAAGAATGCTGGAAAACGAAAGCCTGTCTTAACACCTTATGTATCAGCAGCGGCTCAAAGTGCTCAAAATGCTACTTATATCAATTAAACATCTATTGGTAAAACAAATCTTCAAGAAATTGAATTTTTCTCTCACTGAATTGATGGACAAGACATGATGTTTTTGTAAACGTACCACTGGAATTTACAAATATAGCTTTCTGAAGATGATGTATTGTTTAACTTGACGATTAAAGGGTTAATTGTGAAGACAATGACAATATGTGCTTAGTCAGTATCCATCTGTAGGCCAAGAAAAGACTAGTGTTTGAAAATGTATCACTGGACTGATTGGCTTGATAACTGAGCCAGTCATTCCAGTGATTCATTACCAAAAAATGGACATTCCTTCAGACTATTGCAGAGGCTCTTTTCACCCTATTTCACCTTTAAATTATCAAGTTGACATTATACCGGTTAAAGAACCACCGTAGTTTGACCCCATAGTTCAAAACAACGTTGCAGTGGCTAATGAAAGCCCGAGGCAATGGAATATTTACCACTAGAATGAATGGCTAGGTAGCCGAGACAGAAACCTGAATTTCCAGAATCTAAATCTCAAGATACACGTATGTTTTTGAATATTTTGAAACCAATTCTACTTGGCGATGCGGCCAGCACTGAATGGTTATTAGCCCCTCTTGTGTCAACTGAACCCTTTAATGGTCAATCTGACCAAAAAATCTATTTAGAGTATTTTTAAACATTTACCACTAGAATGACTGACTCGCTAACCGAGCCAGTCATTCTAGTTGTACATTTTCAAAAATACTCCTTGCTCTGCCTGCAAATAGACTCTGGCTAAGTAAAAACTTTAATTTTCTTTACCATTACGACTTTAACGGTCAAACCGGGGGAAAATCTCAGTGGTAAATATGCAAAAATAGTCTTCTAAAATTAAAATATCTTGAAAAAATTTGGCCATCAGAATGTTTAATTGGTATATCAAGTAGTATTTTTGAGTGCTTTGAGACGCTGTTGACACAAAAGTGGTTAAATTGTCAATTCAGCAAACGCATACACATAATTCCTAGCTTTTTTGATTTCTCGTGACGGAGCTACGTCATCTTACTCGTGACATGGATTAACATGTGGTGCTAGATGCTTGAGTGACAGATGCGATACCTCCATTTCTTGCTGTCCACGTGTTTGTTAATTTTGATGTGGTTTCTGCAGTTTATACGGAGCCAGCTTATTTATACAACCGAATAAGTAGATAAGCTGTCATTCACGAGTTGTCTATTTCATCATCAATTATATAGTGCGTTGATTCCCTCTGGGTGGCGAACTGCGCCGGTCTCCTCAAATAAACTAACCTATCTGTGCTAAAGTGATCTCTTGGGACAAAACAGGTGATGATTTAAAGAACAACGCGCGGAGAATGCGACCTAGACGTGTATTGTTCCATGACCTATCGGAAATTAGCTATGGTCAAACGTGTGGGAATAGCCTGTTGGCTGCCGCTTGGAGAACAGTTATATGGAAGCAGTTTAATTCTAACTGGTTTACTGATATTGATTTATGCTGAAGTTCAATTGTGGAACAGTCCAGGCATGAATCAAAATGACATCTATATTTTGTTTTGAAGACGGTGGTTGTAAAAAATCAATAGAGTGAAAAAGTCAATAACCGCTACACATTGACAAATAAAGGTAATTTATTTGAGGCGATAATCCGTTTAGCCTTTCCTCGTTGTTGTGTGCATAACGCTGTTGATAAGAAATTTGCAATCTATGCCAATCCCATAAATACTCGCAATGAGTGTAGGTGAATAGTTTCATTTACCTGCTGTGTGATTATGGTTTAATATGGAAATGGGCTGTATTGTTGTAACTTCATAGAGATGACCTTTGCAGCACAGCAACACACAACCTTTGTCACGTGTGCTAACATTCCATAGTGTGAATAGTCGACGTACAAACTTCTCTGCTGCTCGGGTGGGGCTAACACTTAGTTCACCATTGCCAAGTCTGGTGGATAATTCCATGTTAGTGTTCAAACACATTAAAAGCTATATGTTTGCCGTGTCCGCCAAGGCTTGATATGCTATCACAATATGCAGCTACGTGGGAAGCCTGTACGCATTGAACATTAGCTTGAGTTGAAATCATGCTCATTTGAGCATCCTTCTTTCGTGTCATCGAGACCTTTCCAGTTTATCCATCACTCATATGGGAACTCTGTTTTGGATTCATTCATAAAGAGATTCTCAATTTTTAGTTTGCTTGCAGCTATTGGGAGACGTTCGTCAATGGGTTTCTTTTCCTCGTCTATGAAGTCCATATCATCGACATATTCCATCTCTAGCACCATACCCAGTACTGATACTGGGGGTTTGGTCTTGTAAAACTTTCCCGCACGGATTTAAATGCAGCAGCAAGATAACAGGTGAAAAGCACCGGAGATTGACCATTTCCTTGTGGGGAGCCGATTGATGTCTCACTAGAGGAACATTGGATAGGATTCTCCGTATGCTGTTGATGAGTACAATTGGCCGCAGATTGGCTGGGCTGTGGGGTGGTGGGTCTAGGTGGCATCTTGGGCTTGGGTAGTGCGATAAGGGGGCCTTGGCCTACAACGTCGATGGGAAGGCGGTGCATAAAAGCTGAATTAATTAGGTGCGTGATCGGTTTTGAGATAATGTCACTTGCATATTTGAATAGTTCAACGCCCATGCCTTCAGGTCCAGATGCACGTCCATTAATCAGGGCTTTGAGTGGCTTCTGAACTTCTGTCCGTCACCATCATGTAATAAATTTATCTATCTATCTATCTATCTATCTATCTATCTATCTATCTATCTATCTATCTATCTATCTATCTATCTATCTATCTATCTATCTATCTATCTATCTATGTATCTATCTATCTATCTATCTATCTATCTATCTATCTATCTATCTATCTATCTATATATATATATATATATATATATATATATATATATATATATATATATATATATATATATATATATATGGATAGATAAATAGATAGATAGATAGATAGATAGATAGATAGATAGATAGATAGATAGATAGATAGATAGATAGATAGATTTTAAGAGATTCGCGTACATTTTAAAACATCAATCTTAAACGTTCTCAAATCTGAAATAATAATATACTGCGTTTCCCACCATATTTTATTGTTTATTGCACCGAACTCTTAAGAATGAAGCTATATGGAGGACAAATCCATAATGTAAAATGGCATGGAAGTGACCGAATTGAATGCAAAAATGAGATATAATAGACTATGGGATAAACAGAATATCACACGCGTTGACATTTTCTGTCCACTTTATCGATATCATTTAAAAGTCGCAAACACTCGTTCCAACTGTAATTTTACTAAACGTGTGTGGTGAATTAAAGATGAGATGGCAGCGGAGTTTAGATCGTCTTTTTTCCTCTTTTGATCAACAGGTGCTGGATTGATACAAACTAATTAAAGATTAACTTATGCAAATGTTTTATAGCATTGTGTTCCTTAGTGCGCATTTACACATGACTTTAGACAAAGTAATTGACAAACCCATGTTTAATACAGCGAGCACGATTCATTGCAACATCAATTTCCTGTTTCCCGTTATTTTGAATTCTAGTCAATTGTGCAAATCACAGACTGACAAAGTACACGATGACTCCCGCCAATCATCCACGCAATAGTTAACAACATTCTGTTGCTTGTCAACGTATATCTACATTGTCCCACCAAACACAGCATGTCCATATATCTGCTTTTGCTCAGGTAATAGGTGAACATGCATATATACAGGGTTAGCCACAGTACTCTGTACATCATGAGGCAAGTAGGCATTGCTAGTCTTACCGGCTAATCACTGCAGGTCTTCCTGAGAAGTAGTTACAGGTAAAACTACAACAACGCAATAGATTACGCTTATAACGCATGTCACTGGACAATACCGGACTAATAGGGTCCAATGCCGGCCCAGTAACTTGCGTTATCAGGAAACGCGGCGTTGACGGCTAATGTATGGTAATTCATTCAGGCAGGTCGCAACACTAAAATAGTGTTAATACGTATTCACGGCAAATATTCCCTTTTGCAAATTGTATTGTTAATGTGTCGGTGAATGTATTGCTTAATTAATGACTGCCGTGATATCTTTGTAGCAGAGGACAGAAGAGGCAGCAGGTTTCTGGTTACTACAGATTAGGGTGCGGTTTGAGAAGTGTTGCAAATGACAGGTGCTTTCAGCCTTGAATACTGCCATTTCATTATAAAGAGCATTTGCTATTTGCCATGGTTATTGTTATGACACAAACAGTAGTCTCGCTCTGTGAAGGTCTCCTTAGTGAGCTTCGTGATAGGATTTATCATGAAGTGTCAAACTTGCCTTTACCAGATAACCGGCTCTTTGATGCCAGCCTATTGGGGTCAAGAAATAAAGACTAAAACCACAGTTACTATGACAACAGCGTTGCATTCTGAAGCAGTTCATCTTGGACAATACCATGCTGGAACGGGTCATTAAGATGTGGTTCACTCTGGTTCCATCAGCACACGAGGTCATTATCGTTTACTGTCTAGTATTGTTAGTAGCTAATTATCTAATGGTCACTTTCCAATGATGTTAGTGGCTCAATATATGATGGTTAGTATAACCGTGCAAGAATGAAATGCTATAAAACACAGATGCTACTAAATCATTTACGGCCCAGCAATTATTATGAAGCGCTAAGATATATAAATACTAAATTTTGTCAATATTTACCTGCTTTGACGTCTTCTTCTTCTTTTCGTTCGCTGATCATACCGCCAGTCCTGTAAGTGACTATCGACATGATCATAAGCGTTAAGTGCGTGGATCCATGGTTTATTAGAGTGCGCCGTGTGGCCTGGAACCTCCGTCTTCAGCTTTGACGTCATTATGATGAAATTACACCCACTCAGCAATCAGTGAGAGCCTTCGATTTGCTGCTATCGTCAACGGCGAGCAACTGAGACACATTGAGATACCTTAAGACACCCTGCCCATTAAACAGTTCCTATGGTACCCAATAATTCATGATTTTAGTCATACTTTATTTATATATTTTCACACGTTTGATGTGTAATCAATTACGTCACTAGATATATGACGTCACACTCATAAGGACGTATCTCGCTCCGTCATAAGCATATCAATCTCCGCCAGATGTATGAATTATATGTCTTTAATAGCTTTACAATTTAATAAACATTTTGTTGAATATTTTGAAACTAGATTTGACTGAGAGTTGCTGCAGCCGTGCGCAGCGACAGCTCCCGTCAAATTAGTTACAAAGGATTTAGCAGCTTTCCTATATAGTTACCTTGAAATCGGATTTCTAGTGATTCAGGATCCAATGTATGTGCCTTAATTCTGGCGCACGTACAAAGTGGGCGGGGCTTGGCTAGACATTATCGTTGAATAGCTAGAAAAGGCTCCCTATAGTGAGGTTGTTGATAGTGATGAGAAGAGCATTATTCAGTACAGCTTGTTAAATACTTGTGAGAAAACGCATGATCCAATGGATGCATCCAGTCTAGCTACGCCACGCCCATCTCTAGCTAAGCTCCACCCACACTTGTGCCCGTATTGGGATCGATCGATCGATCTCTGCACTCCCTAAATCACAATTTCCAGAAAGCTATGCAGGTGATCTTTTGTATAGTTTGAAACTAATTTGACTGGATGCTGTTATTGTCTATAACATGATCTGGTAGTCGATGTCTGGTTGCATCAGAGCTACGCAGACAGTGTATTGAGCTAGTGATGCTTGAAGTAAGATGCCGACCAGATCAATGAGCTGCAACAGTGGCAGCAGCAGAGGCAGCATCGGTGACACTCGAGAATAACTCAGTCAGGCAGGTATAAAGATTTGGCGACATCGGTCTGTAAACAAACCCTGGCTAGTGTGGCTTTCGCTCTGCCAGGAATTCACAACACCCGTATAGTTGTGTAACGACAGCACGTTGTTATGTTTCCGGTGAAGTAGCGTAATAAGTCTAACTATTATATTTGTAATTAACTGACTGGATATTCAAATTTAGACCAGTAGAAATTGACGAGAAAATAGGTGCACCCGGACATTTTAATTAACATCCACATTTTGGTGTCAGATTTTTCATATGACTGTCCTAAGTGCACACAGAAAACTCTCACAAATTCTCACTTGGGGAAACATGGTTTTTTAACCCTTATAACATGACGTGCGAAATACGAAAAAACATGTATGATTTAGTAAGTATTCTGTTAACTACTCCTGAAATTAGTCTTACCGATAACTATTGGTGCTTACAGTAACCCATGCTGTATTGCCGTATTTGACACACTCTCTACTTAAAATAATTTCATGTATAATAAAACAAAATGGATTTTTAGCGTTAAACATCTATATAGTAGCAACCTCTGTTTTTCTGGCAAAACGAATGCCTAAGAATAGCGCTATATGCAGCGATTTTAAATGTTTCTTCAAATATTTGACGGTCAGGCGATCAGACGTATTTAAACTAGTTACTGCCCGAAGCTAAAAGATGATTAACATAAATATTCCTGATATTATTACGTTTATTTTTACAATAATATATAGACCTGGGTATATTTAGAAAGTGGTAATCAAAGTAAAGTGAAAAGCACTTTTGATTTATAATTCGATCTATCGAATCTAAATACTTATTCAATCAATTTTCAAAAGAAATTAACTGTGGCTGACACGCGGCATGAAGAGATTTGTGTCGTTTGTAATGATTATAATGCTTGCAGGTGTAGAAAAGTTGGTCCTAGAGGACTTTCAACACTGACTGACGCGTCAGAAAGGCGTGGAGATGATATTTGTTTCAAATTATCTTTGTCGAATGAACACGATAAATGTTATAAGAATTTTTCAGAAATATCGCAAAGGCCCAAAAGACTGTAGACAGAGACAATGAAAAATTACGAGCATCCACGCAAACACTGCGATCAGAATGTACCCCATATGACTATCATACACATTGCTTAATTTGCACTAATGAACTTGATTTTGATACTGCTCAGCGTCACCCTGAACGACATTCTCCCATCAGCAGCATAGAATTTATCGGAAAAGATAAACACAGCATAATCCAAGAAAGCTTGCTGAAAACATGCGAGAAAAGGCATGTCCAAATAGCAGACGATTTAAAGGCCAGGATATGTTTTGCTGGTGATCTCTGTGCGGTAGAGAAAAAATACCATGACAGTGCATGCAAGATTTCATATCTTGTAAAAGCATCAGCTCATGTGGCCTTTCATTGTCTAATAAACGGAATTTCGATGACATAAATTGATGCAGCATTCACACATCTGTGTGCTTGGCTAACAAAGCCAGAACAGCAAGAGCAACAGTTTACATTGCAAGATCTTCGTTTACAGCTAATCAGTTACTTGCCGACTGGTGTCCCCGGATACAGCATAAAGCACATCCAATGCCGTCTTGTTGATCATTTTGGAAAAGACGTGACAATAGCTCAGGTTGAAGTCCGTACAAACGTAGTCACACTAACGTATGCAGCCTCATCTATCATACATGATTCATATGATGCAGCATCAACAAGTAATGATCAAGATGAGAATATACGACTACTCAGACTGGTGGGCTCCTTGGTTAATCAAAGTATCAAGGATATAGATCAAAATACTGGTGTGTATCCAGAGCCGTCGAGCTTAGACTTAGAAAAGCTTGAGCGTGAGGTACCAGATACCCTAAAATAACTAATTTCATGTATATATCCTGAGCCTAGCAGCGAATCCGCTAAGCTAAAAAAGAAACTGATGCTGGTGTGTGTATGTCATGTTATTATGGAAGCATCTGGGAAGCAATCGTTTATATCACCACTACTGTTATCCATTGGCTTGTTTATCCACCAATCTACCAGGTCCCGCGTGATCATTGATATACTTTCGTCGCTCAGACTAAGCGCATCCTATGACCAAGTGATTGCTTTCCAGAGAGCTGCAGTCGGCTGCACATCTGTTGAGGAACTCTGTCCTGGGCTCATAGAGAAGGGGAAAGGGGGTGGGTTCTGCCAATGAGTTGCTGACAACTTTGATTACAACGAGGATACCATTTCTGGTCATGATACAACTCATGTGATGGGGCTTATTGCATGTCAAACAGTGACTGAATGCAGAGCAGGTCCTGTAAAAGCAATATGTCGTAGAAATTTAAATGCTGATGAAATCAAACAAGCCGGGGATTTTGGTGCTTTTATTCTACCATACCAATGTCCAACTAAATCACTAATGTCGGATGTGAAGATCAAATAAGTTAAGCCTATCAGCTTATCTACTGATAAGTATAGCAATTTAGACACACTGTGGCTGTATTCTAGCATTCTCACAGCTCAACCACCAAACTGGCAGGGCTTTATGTCTGAAGTAAATACAGTTGACAATTTCCACTGTACTGCAATAGTTTACACCCCCATGGTTCCTTTTAATCCAGGAACAAATGAAGCTATTTATAGTACTATGATGTGTGTGCAGTCACAAGCCAGAAAAGCGGGGATGTGTTGTGCAACCATAACACTTGACCAACCGTTGTACTTGAAAAGCTACAAAATTAAGCAAGACAACTCCATCCAGTTTGCGAATGTGCATACGTCTGGGTGGTTTCCACCAACTAATGTCTGTTCTTGGCGCTGGCTGTAAGATCATGGATGGGAGTGGGCTAAATGATTTGTGGGCAACTGTCTACGCTAGGAACTCTCTCCCCAAAATGATGGAAGGAAAAGCTTACACAAAGGAACTGAGGGCATGTCTCATGACAGATGCCGCATTGCATCTTCTGTTAATTGAACCACAATATGATGGAGTTTTTAACGACGGTACAGCTGACAACATCTCATGTAACACATATAATGAATCTGTACTCTCCGAGTTGCCAGATGAAGACAGCGACGTTGATGAAATTGCTACAACACATGAAACTCAAAACCATATGGCAACAGATGACATGTGGGCACAGCTACACAATCTATGTAACGAACTCATGTCAGATGATATCTCACCAAATGATGTTTGTAACAATGAACATTTGCAAAATCTATGTAAGCAAGTTTGTGATTTGAGGAAGAATATAGAAAAGTCCAGAACAGGCAAATTATGGTCTTTATTCATGGACTTTGTAGCAATTGTAAGGTTGTTCATCAGAGCTGAACGTACTGGTGACTGGCGACTCCATCTGAAAGCTACACAGCTAATGTTGGCATTCTTTGCTGCCACTTGGCATAACAATTACACGAAATGTTGTCGCCTTTATCTTCAAGATTCTCTTGAACTATGCCCCTGCCTTGAAGGACCCATGCACGAAGGATACTTTATTGTCCGTAGAAATGAAAAGGTGTATTGGAGTGGTACATGGTTGGATATGACCATTTAGCAGTGCCTTATGAGAGCTGGAAAAACTCAAGGAGGATTGATCAACATAACACACAAGGATTCTGATAGAACAAAATGGCTCCTCACAGCACATATCATAGCACAGTACACACATGCTCTGCGATCGTTGACTGACACATTCACGGAAACATGGTCAGACCAGGATTGGGAAATTCACCCAGCAAACATGAAACGCGATCTACAAGACGTGAGGAAGCTTAAACTGTTTCTTATGGAACACAATCCTTTCACAGTTAATGAGCATCAGTTGAGAAACATTGCTATAGGATTAATTGCAGATCATTGTGTTACTGTTGATGATGCAATTAACATTGGCCAGAAAATTCACGAGAAGTTAAATGAAAGAAAGTTTGGTGATATTATCCTAAAGACAACAGACCAAGCTGTGACTTTTGCTGTCATGCGAAAAGTGGTCAAAGTCGGAGGCGAAGACGTTCATCTGTCTTCTCAAGAACTCCGTTCCGGCCCTCTAGATAAATGTATATTTGAATATGAACTTGCCACAGTATGTCCAGCCCTTTTCCACGATGATGGTACTATGAGGAAATCCCAAAAGTCACAACTGGCAAAGTACATAGTTGACATGGACACTGCGATTGTACAGCAACTGATCCCAGAGCCAGAAGCAAGAGTTTTTGATGATTTCGCACTTTTACATCGGATAGGTTGGCCAAAGATCGGGACGATGGAAACTGTATGTAGCTCATTTGTGGCTGCGGTTATACATTGTAGAGTGGTTGGATTGCCGATATGCGTAAACTTTGATAGCTATAATGCACCAACAACAAAGGACCAAGAATAGAAGAGGCGGCGAGTTAATCAACCAGATTTCCCCGATGTGGCGGTTCAAAACAACACACCTGTTCCAGGAAACAAGGCTGGATTTTTGTCAAACACACACAATAAGCAGAGCACCATAAATTTGTTGGTAGAACATTTAACAAATGCAGGTGTTGAGGTAGAGCATGTTGGAGATGAAGGTGATGCTGATGTTGTGATCGTAAGAAAGGCATTAGAACTGTCACAAGCAGAGCGACCCACGATAGTTGTTGCCGATGATACGGGTATTTTGATTCTGCTACTCTATCACGCAAGCATGTCTTCAAATATCTTCCTACAAACTAGGCAACAAAAGATATGCATTGCAGTGGCTAAAGATATTTTAGGTAGAGAGCTGTGCATGTGTCTGCCATTTGCCCACAGTATGTCTGGTTGTGATGCTACATCAGCTTTGTATGGCATGGGTAAGGTAAAGCAACTTAAAACGCTTCAGTCTTCACCGAAGTTGCGAGAGGATGTAGTTATATTTGGTGACATCTCCGCATCAAAGGAAGTTGTACATGTAATTGGAGAAGAATTCATTAAAGTTTTGTACAGTGGAGGGTCGAAAAGTCAGGGGTTAGACAATCTCAGATAACTGAATGCCATTTCTTCTAAGCATGTGCCGGTTGAGCGCATGCCACCCACCTGTAGAGCAGCATATTTCGATAGCCTTCGTGTACATCACCAAGTCAGTACATGGCGCCACCTGAAAACTGTGTTGAAGAAGGAAGAATATGGATATAAGGTAGAAGATGGAAAAGTGTCCTCAATCATCACCGACAAGGCGCCAGCACCACCGGCGCCAGTTATAGATATACGATGTCAGTGTATTAGCAGTACACGTTTATGTGTATCATGTAGCTGCTCCAAGAAAGGCATTGCCTGTAGCATTCGCTGTAAATGCGAAGGTCACTGCCAAAACAGCTCAAACCATGATGAAGTATGAATCATCCGTTATGTATGGTTTCATTGTATTTCCTAAGTTTATTGAGAGGTTTTTGAGAGATGTACACATAAAAGTTGCTTAGTTTGTATTTATCACACAGTTTATCATTAGTTTAAAGTAATTTTCTATGGTAAGCCTGCCGAGAATTGTCAGGTCTATCTAAATGACATATTCCCTGAATTTTAACCCGCATTTTGGCGGCCATTTTTAATTTGCCCTAAAAACATATTTCCCCAAGTGCGAATTTTTGAGAATCTTTCTGGCAGCTATTTTAGGTCATGCTGATGTAATTAAAACAAAAATTGGACTGTTAACTAAAATGTCCGGGTCCATGTCAATTTCTACTGGACTAACTGCACGCGACGTGCTGGCATTCCGCTGCTGTAGTGGCCGTGATAATTTATGTAGTGTACCAGGTTTTTTGTAATTCATGAATTAAATAAATTTTTTTAATTAGATATTATTAATATTAGCCGCGTTGCTAGAACCATTTTGGACGAATCGCGAATTGAGGATCACTAGAATTAAGAAATAAATTATTACAATTAACAATCATAGAATAATTTATGTATCCGATAGTGACAGTGTCGTATCCAGTATACTGTTAGTATATTTCTTGCTGTATTCATTAATAATATGTTCTAATTGCCTAGTTTATGCCAACCTCCATCTCAGGCAATAGTACCAATATATCTCCGAGCATAAATCTAATCCGTTGTTTTGGTTTGGTACAAAGGAAAGCGACCATCAAGGAGTGATGTCTTCTGAAAGAAATCATAGGTAGCTGCTAAGCAAGATTCATTCCTATGGTAATTATGGTGCGTATTGCATTGATCCCCAACTAATTGAACATTCAACCCGTACAACTTAGCAATGACAAATTCCTTGTGATGTAGTGGATATGTTGTTGAATATTTTGAAAGTAATTTGACAGGTACAAGTTGCTGCCTAGGGAAGCAATAGTTTTCAGTTAAATTAGGTTCAAAATATTCAACATAATTTTTTGGATAAATGTCTTGAAATCGAGATATTGAGATTTCAATAGGTTATGAGGCAATCCAAGCCAATGCATGTTGTCAATGTCATCAGTTCCTGTGAAATGTATCACACATAGGTTGATCGTAACAATCAATTACGTCATATGTATGTTGACGTTACAATCAAAATGAGTAATGAATGACATAGCTAGCTCCATCATGGACAGTGAAAAGTGCGACAGTTATACGACTTGTATGGCTTTGATGTATTTTTTATTTAATAAACGTTCTGCTGAAACTAATTTGACAGGGAGTTGGTGCTGCCATAGGCAACTCACAGCACACAATGAAATTAATTTTCAAATATTCAACACCTTACCTGTATCTTTACCGTAATATTGGAGTTTAGGTAATTCTGTGAACAAAGTCGATCCAAACAAGCGTAAGACGTGGGCGGAGCTTAGCTATAAATGGAAGCGGCTTAGAAATGGATCCTCCTATTGAAAGTTCGCACACTAAATTAGTGATTATCTTTTAGATGCAATATTTGGGAGCAATCAAGAAATATAAATGCACAGGCAAAACAAGTAACTGAAAATCAAGATGGCCCCTACTGGATGCTTAGCTTATTGCGATATTTAAAATAAGCTCGATAGAATCTCGGTAGCGGCTGATTCCAAATTTTTACATTTTTTTCGGATCACGCCTAACCTATCGAGTCCTAATGTATGGTCGCAGCCTTTCCTGTGCTAAAATTTGAGCCCAATCGAATCAGTAGTTGCCGAGATACCCACAGATCCATCCAGGATTTGATCTCATCCGAATCCGGGTTCGTTTATCGTAGACTAAGATCATACTAAGATGGTGTGATACGAATTGCCAACTAGGTTGAATTTCTATCGATCACAGAAGCAGTTATCAAGACTTCACATCAATCTTCTCAATCTCGTCCAATTTGGTTATGTCTTTGTTTGACTAAAGTTATGTTAGGCTGAGGCAAGGATGGTGCAACGAACTTGAGAAATAACTGCATTAAAGGAAAGGATCAGGGAACTAAGATATGCTTTTTAATGACTATAATAATCAACCTATAGCTCCCAGTAAAAAGCTGACACAAATCAGAATAATTAGTCAAAAGCAGCTAAGTACCATTTCTGTCACTATGGCGGGAACCAATTAGTGACACAGCTGGACCTATGTGCGCTGGTGTATACCGAGCGAATAAATAATACCCTCTATAGCCGATCATATAAGCTCAGTTATATTTGCGTTAAGCTGCTTCCTGTAGGGAAAATACCGTCTAATTTTAAAGCAATTTGACTGAAAGCCGTTGTTTCCAGAGACAGCCTCTACATTCAGTCACACGAAATTCAAAATCTTCAGTAGGTATCATATTGTGACCTTGGAACCAGCAGTGTATTTTGAAATCATTTTGACCGAAACTTATTGCTTCGACCATAAATAGTTACTAAAATATAAGGTTTTCAAAAGGATTAATATTGAATTAGCAGTAGCGAGTTAATCACTCTACAGGTATACCTGCACACATAAAAACAACCCGCACACACAGTTGACACACGGCGGAGCGCGAAGCTTGATCACTAATTGGCTCGAAGTTAAGTGCTCCTAGATTTAGTATGCTTTTTCTCAAATAATCCCGATTCATTTCTAGTTTTACCGATGGTAGTTTATTTAATATTGTATGAAATTGCCAATAAACATCATTTGTTACTTCTCTTTTCCGTTCCTTTAACGTTAGGTAAATCTGTGCACATTTTGTGCTGTTCATCAGGACATACCCATGGCAATATCAGTTTAGGATAATTATCACACTATTGGAATTTGCATTTTCTTGGATACATAGTGACAAAACGCGGAATGCTAGTTTGAGCCACAAGAACAGTTTTATGAACACGTTTCTGCATATTATTAAGTGTCCATATCTAGGACCCAATGTCTTTAAGTGTGCACGGACGAATCTCAAGAATGCAGTATCAGTACTAAAGATATGGTGCATCGTAAAGTAAATATATGTTTATTTAGTCATTAAGAAGGAAACTAGCGTTCCATTTGAAATTTCGACATAGTGTTTCTTGCTATTGTTATGGTGATGTAGTGATGCTGTGGAGTGCGGCGGTGTGTGCTGTTGCTGGTGTGTCATGCATGTAGAATTACTGGATGTCGTCATGTTGGTCTCTAGCATGCAATGTAGTGAGCTATCGTACACTGTGTAATGCTTTGTTATTCGATGCGTTGTGGTGGGGCTGGGTGTTTGTCTACTGAACTGTTTTCGAAACATATATCAGACAGTTACCATCATAGAAATCTCAGGATATGAATTGTGTGACCAGAATCTCGCACTCGCACTTCAGAGATTTATTTTATACAAAATCATGATTCGTTCACACAGTAATGGACACGCAGCGACATCTATAGATTCGAACAAACATACGAACGACGCGGTAATACGGATCTAGTTCGAGTCTATAGCTATCGGTGCGCGATATCCCAATCATCGGCGCCGCCTAGGAATAAAATACTGCAAGAGCGGGTGTTTTCAACGTTTGTGTCAGTTCAGCTTAATGTTCGCGTCACTGTTTGATTGACGGAAAGTGCTCTAAGTACCAGCTAATGAGGGAAGTATGGGATAGATGCGAACGTTTCCTGTTAAACACCGCGATTATGATACTTACTCACAGAACAATTGCAAATAAAGTAACTTAACCTGCTTCGAGCCATTAAGTGCGCGTTATTGAATAAGAATAACGACACTCGTTCTTTATCTCTGGATTTTCTATTGATTGACGACATGCTTATAATTTTGGTCTTAACAAAGAAATTCCAGCCTCGCAATAGCAAAGCAATTTCCTGGATGTTCAGCAACATCCTTCAATCGAGTATTCTCGTCAACGTTAAGCAGCATCCTTCAGTCGCGTATTCTCATCAATGTTCAGCAGCATTCTTCAGTCGAGTGTTCTCATCAATGTTCAGGGGCATTCTTCAGCCGTTATTCTCGTCAATGTTCAGCAGCATCCTTCAGTCGAGTATTCTCATCAGTTTTCAGGGGCATTCTTCAGCCGTTATTCTCGTCAACGTTAAGCAGCATCTTTCAGTCGAGTATTCTCATCAATGGTCAGCAGAATCCTTCAGTCGAGTATTGTCATCAATGTTCAGCAACGTCCTTCAATCGAGTATTCTCGACAATGTTCAGCAACATCCTTCAGTCGAGTATTCTCGTCAATGTTCAGTGGCATCCTTCAGTCAAATATTCTCATCAATGTTCAGCAGCATCCATCAGTGAGTATTCTCATCAATGTTCAGCAGAATCCTTCAGTCGAGTATTGTCATCAATGTTCAGCAACGTCCTTCAGTTGCGTATTCTCATCAATGTTCAGCAGCATTCTTCAGTCGAGTGTACTCATCAATGTTCAGGGGCATTCTTCAGCCGTTATTCTCGTCAATGTTCAGCAGTATCCTTCAGTCGAGTATTCTCATCAGTGTTCAGGGGCATTCTTTAGCCGTTATTCTCGTCAATGTTCAGCAGCATCCTTCAGTCGAGTCTTCTCATCAATGTTCAACAACATCCTTCCGTCGAGTATTCGCGTCAATGTTCAGCAACATCCTTCAATCGAATATTCTCAACAATGTTCAGCAGCATCCATCAGTGACTATTCTATTCAATGTTCAGCAGCATCATTCAGCCGAATATTCTCGTCAATGTTCAGCAGCATCCTTCAGTCGAGTATTCTCGTCAATGTTCAGTGGCATCCTTCAGTCAAATATTTTCATCAATGTTCAGCAGCATCCATCAGTGCGTATTCTCATCAATGTTCAGCAGAATCCTTCAGTGGAGTATTGTTGTCAATATTCAGCAACGTCCTTCAGTCGTGTATTCTCATCAATGTTCTGCAACATCATTCAGTCGACTATTCTCGTCAAGGTTCAGCAGCATCCTTCAGTCAAGTATTCTCATCCATGTTCGGCAACATCATTCAGTTGAGTAGTCTCATCAATGTACAGCAGCATCCTTCAGTCGAGTATTCTCATCAGCAACATCCTTCAGTCTAGTATTTTCATCAATGTTCAGCAACATCCTTCAGTCTAGTATTTTCATCAATGTTAAGCAACATCCTTCAGTCGGGTATTCTCCTCAATGTTCAGTGGCATCCTTCAGTCGAGTATTCTCATCAATGTTCAACAGCATCCTTCAGTCGAGTATTCTCATCAATGTTCAGCAGCATCCTTCAGTCGAGTATTCTCGTCAATGTTCAGCAGCATCCTTCAGTCGAGTATTCTCGTCAATGTTCAGCAGCATCCTTCAGTCGAGTATTCTCATCAATGTTCAGCAGCATCCTTCAGTCGAGTATACTCGTCAATGTTCAGCAGCATCCTTCAGTCGAGTATTCTCGTCAATGTTCAACAGCATCCTTCAGTCGAATATTCTCATCAATGTTCAGTGGCATCCTTCAGTCGAGTATGCTCATCAATGTTCAGCAGCATCCTTCAGTCGAGTATTCTCCTCAATGTTCAGCAGCATCCTTCAGTCGAGTATTCTCGTCAATGTTCAGCAGCATCCTTCAGTCGAGTATTCTCGTCAATGTTCAGCAGCATCCTTCAGTCGAGTATTCTCGTCAATGTTCAGCAGCCTCCTTCCTTTAGTCGAGTATTCTCATCAATGTTCTGCAACATCCATTAGTCGTGTATTCTCATCCATGTTCAGAAACATCATTCAGTCGAGTATTCTCATCAATGTTAAGCAACATCCTTCAGTCGGGCATTCTCATCAATGTTCAGCAACATCATTCAGTCGAGTATTCTCATCAATGTTAAGCAACATCCTTCAGTCGGGTATTCTCATCAATGTTCAGTGGCATTCTTCAGTCGATTATTCTCATCAATGGTCAGCAGCATCCTTCAGTCGAGTATTCTCATCAATGTTCAGCAGCATCCTTCAGTCGAGTATTCTCATCAATGTTCAAGGCACCCTTCAGTCGAGTATTCTCATCAATGTTCAGCAGCATCCTTCAGTCGATTATTCTCGTCATTGTTCAGCATCATTCTTCAGCCGAGTATTCTCATCAATGTTCAGCAGCATCATTCAGTCGAGTATTCTCCTCAATGTTCAACAACAACCTTCAGTCGAGTGTTCTCATCAATGTTCAGCAGCATCCTTCAGTCAAGTATTCTCGTCAATGTTCAGCAGCATCCTTAAGTCGAGTATTCTCGTCAATGTTCAGGGCACCCTTCAGTCGAGTATTCTCATCAATGTTCTGCAACATCCTTTAGTCGTGTATTCTCATCCATGTTCAGAAACATCATTCAGTCGAGTATTCTCGTCAATGTTCAGCAGCATCCTTCAGTGAAGTATTCTCATCCATGTTCGGCAACATCATTCAGTTGAGTAGTCTCATCAATGTACAGCAGCATCCTTCAGTCGAGTATTCTCATCAATGTTCAGCAACATCCTTCAGTCTAGTATTTTCATCAATGTTCAGCAACATCCTTCAGTCGAGTATTCTCATCAATGTTCAGTGGCATTCTTCAGTCGATTATTCTCATCAATGTCCAGCAGCATCCTTCAGTCGATTATTCTCATCAATGTTCAGCAGCATCCTTCAGTCGAGTATTCTCATCAATGTTCAGCAGCATCCTTCAGTCGTGTATTCTCATCAATGTTCAGCAGCATCCTTCAGTCGAGTATTCGCATCAATGTTCAGAAGTATTCTTCAGTCGAGTATTCTCGCCAATTTTCAGCGGCAATCGTGTCCTGGCCAGTATGGATTAGAGCGATCCATTTCTAGCTATGACACGCCCATTTCTTGTTACACTCCACCTACATTCTACGCGTGTTAGGATAAATTTATATATTTTGAACCCTCAACCATATTGAAAACCACACACAATGTCTCGCACCACAATAAAACAATTCTTGAGCTGCAACGTACCTCTAATCAGATCAGAGCTGGCACTCAAGACTATGAAGTCACAATCAATTACGTCGCATGTAGGCTGACAGTACAACACATAATTTGACTTGGCGCTTTGAATAGGTATCAAAACCACCATGTCAAATTATTTTCAAAATATTCAACATTTTACCTGTATAATTACCTTGCAATTGGAATTCGTCTGGTAATTTAGAGTTCAAAATATATTAATTGATTCCAATGCAGATACAAAGTGGGCGGAGCTTAGGTAGAAATGGGCGGGGTATAACCAGAAATGGGTTACTCGTTTTAGGGTCCACCATCTTTTTTAGATTGATGTTATCGTGTAACTTGCATTTTAAGACGTCTTTGGATTTTCTCCTGAGAAGCGATTCAAAGCAGAGATGCATCTCGTTATCGGAAAAAGACTGACATGGCTGAAGAGAACAATCGAACGAACACACGCGGTGGGAAAACTGGATATGATTTAAACACGGAAATCATGCACTAACTAGGCCATTTCAGTTAGTTTATATACAGTTACCCATCAATAAGATGATGCAAAATAAAATGAACAGTTTTCTATCCCAATGGATGAATCTGATCTGTCACTCAAGTATATGGCATCATGATCAATTACTTCACACGTAGGCTAACGTCACAATCATAATTGACAGAGGATACTCCGTCGTGAAGCTGGGATAGTCCGTCAGGTGTACGAATTGTATGTCTTTGATGGAATTACTGTGTAATAAACATTACGTTGAATATTTTGAAACTAATTTGACTTTGCGCTGCTGCTGCCATATATTCGCTATTGTTGCCATAGTCAGCAACAGCACCGGGTCAAATTAGTTTCAAAATATTAAACAGCTTCCCTGTATAGTATCTTTGAAATTGGGGTTCTGTGAATCAGGATTCATAGTGTATAAATCGATCCCAAAATGCGCAAATCGTTGGCGGAGGTTAACTAGACATGGGCTGGTATATCTTGGAATGGATCCCTCTATTGGTCTGATAGAATAATTTTCAATCAAATGTTTATTAAGGTATTCGGTAGTTTACGCCCAATCACACGTGTCTCGTAAGGTGTCGCAATGCATTGACATTTACATTAAAGCCGGATGTTGAAGGTCCAATACAACACGTGTGGTACGGGTAGGCTCTCGGGCTCTCCATTGATATTCTAACCACTGCCCGCTTCAAAACAAAATATAAATGGCATTCTGAGACAGATTTAAACTCTCCCTTCATTGAACTTCAGCTCTAAAATCAATTTCTGAAAAGTGCGTGGCAGTTAGAATTAATGTACACCTATATAACTGCTCTACAAATTGCCGTCAATTACCACAAAGCTTGACCAATACATAGTTTTTGATAAGCCATGGAAGTAAACGTCCAGGTAATAATTCTCTAAACATTATTGTCTAATTCATTACTTTTTGTTACAAGAGACCACTTTAACTCCTGAAGTCTTGATTTCCTGAAGAGACCGGCGCAGTTAACAGACCGCAAGGAAATCATTCTGCTATTTAATTGATGAATGAAGTAGGAACATTGTGAATGGTGAACTACGTATTTATCGCACTGAGTCAATGAATGGACCTTTCCATTTTTAGCTATGCCCCGCCCATCTCTAGCTAAGCTCCACCCACACCTCGCTCGTGTTGGGATCGATCGATCTCCGAACTCCCTGATTATCGATTTCAAGAAAACTATACAGGTAAGCTGTTGAATATTTTGAAACTAATTTGACTGGGTGCTGTTGCTGCCTATGGCAGCAACAGGGCCCAGTCAAATTAGTTTCAAAATATTCAACACCATGTTTATTAAATAGCCAATAATTACAACGACATACAATTCATACAACGTGTCGGATTGTTTGAGAACCCATTGTGACGTAATGAGTGTGACTTCATCATACACGCGCTGAGCTCAATACGAGGTCAGATGATGGATGGATACTCTAGAAAGGTGAATTGGTTTCACTTAAGCTACAAGAAACGCATCAATACTGACATCCACGTGGATCACAAACAAAAGCAGGATCCATCACTACCTAAGCTCTGCCAACTTTGTAAGTACGTTGGAATTGATTTGAACCTTTGAAACTGAATTGTTGGCATCGTGTTTGATGGTAGCTGAAGTTATTGGTTTGATTGGCGTCAATCGAGTCCCTGGTTCTATCCCCCATGCATGCCATATCTAGGAATTCGCAGGATAGCTACAAGCAGAATGCAATTTGTCTCGATAAATATAATCTGTTAGTGAAGTGAATCTTTGAGCATGTATATGAGAAAAATCAAATAGAAGATTGGTAAACTGAAAGATGGCAGGTCCTTATTTGCAAGACTCATGATTATTACCAGCTCACGTCCAGAGGAAGTTCGAAAAAATATAGTGCAGTATATGAATGAATGCACTGCATTACCACAGCACCGGTTTACACCAGACAGTTAATTGTTGAGACGCAATGTAAAGATAAAATTTGTAAGAATTCTCGAATTTCTGTCAGATGAAGTACAAAGCCAGGATGGCCTCGAGTCATTTGTAATTTCACAATAATCACCACAAGCTATAAAAGTTGTTGATGGAATGACAATGGACCTTTCCGGTTTTAGCTATGCCCCGCCCATCTCTAGCTAAGCTCCACCCACACCTCGCTCGTGATGGAATCGATCGATCTCTGAACACCCTGACTATTGGGATCGATCGATCGCTGAACACACCCTGACAATCAATTTTCTAAAAAACTACACACGTAAGTTGTTGAATATTTTGAAACTAATTTGACTGGGCGCTGTTGCTGCCTTAGGTAGCAACAGCGCCCAGTCAAATTAGTTTCAAAATATTCAACAACATGTTTATTAAATAGCAAAGAATTACAAAGACATACAATTCATACAACGTGTCGGACCTTTGAGATTTGATGACGGTCTATATAGAATCCTTTGTGACGTAATGATTGTGACGTCATCATACACGCGATGATATGATTATGACGTCATACGAGGTCAGATGATGGATGGATACTCTGGAAAGGTGAATTGTTCACGTATTTCGGAAACCTTCAGAGGTAAAAGCCTGAGCTGATTTGGCGAACTCGTTATTAATAGATTACGCCAAAAGGGTAAATAGTTAAAGCATCCAATTTTTAATGAGCAGTGTTAAGAATTCATGAAAATGTCTATAAGGGAGCATCAACAGAGGGAACTCAAAGAATGTGTTTTCCATATTACAGACTCAATGTCAATGGGCAAGATGACGGCAAAACATTCCATGCCAAGTGCTCAAACAAGAGATGAATTGAATATGTTTCTTGCTAATCAAAGCCTGGAGTAGTTCAATGAATCTTCAACAGCTATAGTTGTTACTGCACAGGAGATTATACAATAACCTAAATATAGATCATCTGAAAAGTAACCACGAAGAGGCTGACACAAATGATGCACGCTATTAATGCAAGGGGCCACCATTATCAGTATCCAGAATTCACCAGACACGGATGATTATTGAACGATAAACATGTGACACCCCAAATGCAATGCAGGTGTTCGTTATAGACAGGCTTGGCTTTATTATGCTTTATGACATCTATGATACCATCAGTTAAGACGTATTAGACACATACATTTATTATTTATAATGCACATTTCTTATGAAAGTTTCCTGGCACTTGTTCATTAAGCAAAGTCGATGTAAATGCGGTATCTTTAAACATGTTCGTGGTCGCTGATATGTTACTAATGCTCCTAATGGATGATTAATATTTATGATTTTTCAACCTGTGAGGTATTTCCCTGGAATGGCGTGCATGAAGATTTATCATATATTATTCAATTCTGAAAAGTATCTACTGTGAATGGTAATATTGTCTGTCATGCTAAAGGTCTATTTTTGCATGTATTTGCACATAAAATGAAAAACGGCTTGCAAATACCCTTAAACGGACAGAAAGAAATGGCAACGTTATAGTGGGCAATACAATTCTAATAGTTGTTTGCTTTATACCAACAATGTCCACGGATTGGAATAAGCTCCCGCACTTCAGCGTGTAGTTTAAGACGTCTTTGAATTTTCTCCTGAAAAGCCATCCAATGCATAGATGCATCTAGTTATCAGCAAGAGACTGACATCGCTGAAGAGAAATCTATATTCAATAAGGACAGGGATAAGATGAATGACAACTTAAGATTCTGGAAACCTTTCCAATACAAGAGTTGCATAGCATGAATGTATCTAATCTCCTAATATAGCGCAAATCTGGAGTTATAGGTTCGGATGCGGAGAGCATAATCACAGGATTGAGTGTTGTATTACACCAATCGAAAGAGCACACAAATCGGTATAACTGTGTTTGTGCCAGGCACGACTATCATGCACTAACTAGGATACTTGAGTTAGTCTATATACAGTTACGTATTAGTAAGTCTATGCAAAATAAAATCAGCAGCTTTTTATCGCAATGGATGAACCCGATCTGTCATTCAAGTATATGACATCATAACCCACCCACCCTCAGCTAAAGTTACACTCACAATTGACAGAGAATATTCCATCATGGAGCTGGAATAATCCGCCAGTTTTACGAATTGCATGGGTTTAATGAATTTACTGTTTAATACACATTATGTTGAATAGTTTGAAACGAATGTGATTTGGCGCTGTTGCTGCTGTTTATAATACATAAATTGATCACAACACGCGCAAAGTGTTGGCGCAGAGTAACTAGAAATGGGCGGGGTATAGCTAGAAACGGATCCCTTTATTAATTTCGTAGAACATTTTACAATCAGCAGTTTATTAAAGTATTCAGTAGTTTACAAACAGTCACATTTGTTTTAATGTATAGCAATGCATTGTTATTTAACGCTAGACGCGGTTTTAATTAGATGTCAATTAGCAGAGAAAATGAGTATCGAAGCCAGCTGATGAAGGTCCAATCTAACACGTGTGGTACGGGGAGGCTCTCGGCATTTGTCTTACAGATGCACAATCTTTGATTCCTGCATTGGCAGACATAGCAAACATGCAACTTGTAACGTAAATGTACACTACCATGAAATTGTACAGCAATCGTGGAAAGGTATAACTGAGTATTGACACAATCTAAGCAGCGGCGATGTTCTCGTGAGGAGTGTACACGGCCCCAGATGTTAACACATTTGACAAGGTTTGTGTGCTGTGTCTCTAAAATATCGTTTTCAGGAAGTGCTACCACTAACATCCGGTGAAACCCATGTCCTGGAAAACACAATCGAACATCGGGAAAATGGAATCATTCAACAATAGCTATTATGAGTGTTTCTGGGATTTGACATATGTTGTGAATTGCGTCACAATGTTATGATACACACAAAACAATGCAAGAATAATGAGTTATTGTCTCAAATGAATGGCTGGCTCATACTTCCCAACATGCATCCTGTGCTGACGTTTTCATTGTATTGATATTTCAATCACTGTCCGGTTCAAAACAAAATGTAAACGTCATTCTGAGGCGTGCTTTAACTCTTCGTTCATTGAACTTCAGCCCTAAATCAATTTCAGAAAAGTGTGTGACAGTCAGAACTAATGTACAGTTAAATAAATGCTCTACGAATGGCCGCCAATTACCCAAGCTTGAAGAATAACTAGTTTCCGATAAGCCGTATAAGTAAATGTCTAGGTAATAATTCTCTGGGCATTATTGTCTAATTCATTGCTTCTTTATCACAGAAAAGACTTTAACTCAGGAAGTCCAGATTTCATGAAGAGGGCGCTGCAGTGTACAGACCACAGGGAGAGCAGTTTACTACATAATTGATGGCAGAAGTAGACGCATTGTGAATGGTAAACTACGTACTTTCGCACTGCATCAATAAATTAGCTTCACTTAAGCTACAAGAAACATGTCCATATTGGCATCCACGTGGATCACAAACAATAGCAGGATTCATCTCTAGCTAAGCTCCGCCAACTTTGTAAGTACGTTGGAATCGATTTGAAGCTTTGAAACTGGATTGTCCGAATCATGTTTGATGGTAACTGTACGAAGTTATTGGTTTGATTCCAGGTCCTATTCATCCATTGTCTAGGCTGGTTATTATTGCAGTCTATTATTGGTAACTTCCCTAGTTTTATACTGGTACAATTTATACTCCTGGGTTGAGGCAAGGAGCAAAGGAGGTTGCCCATGTTTCCCACGACGGCGAATGCGAGTGCACGGCTAAGACGTGAACCAGGTTCTTCGGGTAAGTAGTCATGAGTGCTTGCCACTAAATGAAGCCGCCTCTCCTCCCGTAGAAATATGGGTAAGCTATTCAATATGTGTGGCAGTAACAACACTCAGCCAAATTAGTTTCATTTTATAGAATGGCTATTAAATCTTTAATTCACCAACTATATCCAATTAATACACTTTCGTGATATACTGTTCGATTCTCGTAACGGGGCTACGTCATTTTGATTTTAGCATATGTTAACATGTGACGTATTTGCTTAGGTTGTCAGATCTTTGAGTGAGAGATCTTATTTTCTCTATAAAAGTGACTTTGCTTTGTGGTGGCGTTGCAGAAAAGGCTGGTTCTTTTGACTAAATCTTTTAAAGAACCAGGATCTTATTGGTCTGCTAGCCTGGTAATCTCACAAGGAGGTTTGATATACAAGTATCTGGTATTAAATCGTCAATATAGCATAGCGGCTAGCCAGCGAACACCTGGACCGTTTCTTGCTGCCGTGTAGATTTCTTTGTCTAAATAAATTCATCTGTAGATCCACTATTCAATGTAATACTTGAGCTCTGAACCTGAAATTCTATTTGTACATACCATTGATAATGCAGACACACACATTAGATGACAACGAACACGAAAGTGTTAAATTGGTCTCGTAATCTGCAAGAAATACGCTGGAAGAATATATAATTTATCCGTTGGAGATTCAGACGTGTTAGGACGAAAAACTGGAGATAGACTTATTCCTCTTTTCAGTGAAATTGGCCATTTGTCCAAAAGGTTAAAGCTCAATTTAGTGAATGATTAACAACCTTATCGAGTTGACCTATGGTAAATATAGGAAGATCTCAGATTCACCTTTGCAGAGTATCCATCCATAATCTGACCTCGTATGACGTCATAATCAGCTCAGTGCGTGTATGATGACGTCACAATCATTGCGTCACAAAGGGTCCCATATAGGCCGTCATCAAATCTCAAATAGTCCTCCGACACGTTGAATTGTATGTCTGCAATTCTTTGCTAGTTAATAAACATGCTGTCGAATATTTTGAAACTAATTTGACTGGGTGCTGTTGCTGCCTAAAATATTGAACAGCTTACCTGTGTAATTTTTTGGAAATTGATAGGCAGTGTGTTTAGAGATCGATCGATCCCATCACGAGCGATGTGTGGGGCATAGCCAAAACCGGAAAGCTCCAATGCATTGGCAATACCAAATTCCGCTTTTACCAGAATGGCGTTATGTACCAAGAATATTAAGAATGTTGCAAAAAGATGTTGCTGACTTAATCGCATACGCCAAGGATCTGTTATTATTGTATTAAGAAAGTAAGCTCAGAATAATGGCACATAACAATGCAGCTGACAGAGTCACAGACTACTTTATCATCCAGGGAAGAGCGTTCTAGCGATTCTCCCTAATAGACCTTTGCTGTGTTAGCCATGCACCCGACATATGTAGCTAAGCTCCGCCCTCACCTCGCTCGTAATGGGATTGATCGATCCCTGAACACCTTGAGCATCAATTTCCAAAAAACTACACCGGTAAGCTGTTAAATATTTTGAAACTAATTTGGCTGTGTGCTGTTGCGGCAGCAAGAGCGCCCGGTCAAATTCGTCTCAAAATATTAAACATAATGTTTATTAAATGGTAAAGACATACAATTTGTACAACGTGTCAGACTATTAAGCGCTAAAGACGGAGTATTTCGATTCATTTGTGCCGTCATGATTATGACGTCAGCATACACGTCACTTAGCTAATTATGACGTCATATGACGTCAGATGATTGATGGATAAATTTGGAAAGGGCTGTTGGATTGGTCATGTAAAGTCAAACTCGCTAAACAGATAAACTACTGCCATGTAGGAACTATGACGATGACACGTCCACACACATGTGTTTCAGATCAACCGTCGTTTAACATCCAGAATGTATCTCCTCTGGTAGCTGACTTTCATCATTAGATAGAGAAATTGACAGCGGTCATCTGCTGTAGCTTCCCTATGCGTTTATTCCAGATCGATAGTAATAAGGATATAGATCAACACTCGCCCATTAGGCATTATCCACGACGGCATTACTTGCCCCATGGCCGTAGCGTCTCGCGAGGAAATGTACATTCTAACAGCACTGGGATTAAATGATACCTCATTCACATGAATGGAAAATAGATTATGAAACACGCATCTTCTGTACCAGTGTATACTATTTCTCTAATTTCTCTATGCGATATTCTCAATGGCCTCCAAACGCGTACTCAAAAACTGGCTACACCGCGATATTTGATACTCCAGGGCGCATAGTGCTAGGAACAACTGTCGACCGTGTGGAACGTGAGGTAATGGGTAACTTAGTACTTTATACCTATAGAACAGATGTTTCAAGCTGATATGGATACGTGTATCGTATGCTGGAGGTGGCATGGCATAATCTGCGTTGGCAATTCCATATCTAGATATTATTAGACGGTGTTAGAGGTTGTGCAGAGCTACGTTTCAATAACTCTGTATTGTGTATCTTACATTTTTGCTCAGAGCTAAGGGTTAGCTGTTCTCAAAGCAAAGTGTCGACCACCGCGAATACCCATTATGTTGTGAGCCACTAATAAGCATGCTCGATAATATCCTAACATGTGAACAATCATTGTTAAGCACAGTACTTATTCAGAACAGATTCTTCCGGCCATGAAGTCTCATCTAAATCTACAACAACTATGAAATTACCAAGTTAAATGCTGACATTACCTACCCTAGGCTTCCAGGCTAGCTGAAGTTCATGAATGGCACCGAGGATAATATGCTACTCCACGTTCATCTCAAATATGAGCAAGGCGACAATGATTAGCTATTTCCAGGAACAATCCTAGAGATATTTAATGGGCCCTTACTGATGCCATTAACATCAGAAGTTCTCTCTCGCCATTCTCATCGCCTCAATTCATGTTCTCGTCTACACTGCCTGGCAAGAGGATTAGAACTCGCTTGTCCGCACGCAATGTATATGGAATTGTTACATTCACATTCGCCAAACGTGTGCTAAAGGAAACGATGGCGAGAACCAGAAACTACCGTGTGTAGGCAGATGTGATCCTAATGCCCGATGCCATGTGTAATGTAATTTGAAGGCACATGCCAGCGCTCCCTTAAAGCACGCGTTCTGTGGATCACGGAATGATGTTGCACTATACCATATCAACTTGGTGTAGTGGATACGGCAGCTGAGGTTACCATAACAACATCAGCGTTTAGAGCCATTCGAATATCAGTACATGTCACCTTTCGGAATGCCTGTAACAGAAACATCATCATGATGCAATAGTAGCTATGCTATACCCACAAACAGAGAGTACGGTGCTTATGAAGAACGATTTGGAAACTAATTTGACAGGAAGCTCTGTTGATTTCACATGCAGCAAATTAAATCTTATGAAATGTTCATTCGCAGATCAAAATACAATTCCTGAAAATTTATCACTGGAATGACTCGCTCGATAACTGAGCCAGCGATTCCAGTAATACCTTTTCAAAAATAAGCTTAACATGGTCAGCAAGTGGAGATATTCTATGAGAAGATTCATATTGTTTTGTACTAATTTGAAATGTAAAGGGTTAAAAATATTCACATGCAGACAAAGGGTCCATAGACTAAGTCGGTAAGTTACTCACGAAATAACAAGGGGCAGACAACGCCCAGCATATGGGAAGAAACAGCCACCAGGTGGGGCTGCACTCGAAGATATCACTTCCGGTCGTGTGGTTCGTGATAAAGAAGCGACCATTGACGGCTTTAGTAGCATAGTGCTCATTACAGCTTGGCGACGCTTCTAAGTAGTCTGCATACCATGTTGTGATTGGTTCTGACAGGTCAACCTGGAACAAATATATGCATTAAGCCAAAGCCCACTTTATCACATGTTCAGAGCTGTCGAAAACTAGTATATTGTCGCAATACTTCTTGTTTTAAGATTTGCGACAAATCGGACCAGTAGTTCCTCAGATATCCAGAAATTTTTTAATCTGGTTCTATGAGCAATATCTGGAAATGCTCTTTCTCGATAGCAGCTGTTCTTATGTTGAAGTTTTAAACAAGCTAGATCAGCATTTATATACAGCTGCAGAGACACACAGACACACAGACAGACCTAAATATAATACATCTTCCTCTTATGTGGCAATGGTAACAGAATCAGCCGCCAGGTGTCGCTGGAATCTGTTGGTCATCTGACATCTCATAGCTTCACATTGGACCATGTATTACCATTGTCAATTACGTCATCGTTTTAAGAACGCGCAGGGAGACGTCTATTTATGAATTCACATCAGGCTGTCATGGCATAAAATGGCACTTCGGTGATATTAATATTTGCCTAGTTTTAGTCTAAATTTAACACCTCTTGTGTCAACAGCGCCTCAAAGCACTCAACATACTACTTTTTTCAACTATCCCTTTAATTTGTCGAGATTTCTTAAGAAATAAAAAAAATTTGCCCTGTGAATAACTAATTGCTGGCTTGAGAGAGACTTTTTTTATTAATCAATTTACCACTGGAAGTTTGGAAGATAGTTTTCAGAGTTAGTACATTGGTGCGCTTGACGATGAAATGTTTAACGGTCAAGAAAATCCAAATTTACGCTTAGTCAGTGTCTATTTGTAGGTCAAGCGAAGATTCGTTTTGAAAATTTACCAAAGAAGCTTGGCTACCGAGCCAGTCATGTTAGTGGTGAATTTTCAAAATGAATCTTCCCATGACCTGCAAATGGGCATTTCTCAAGGCCACAGCAGAGCGCATTTCTCTCTGGCATGGTCATTAAACGGTCAAGTTGACACAAGATATGGTAAAGATTAAATAATCCAAATTCCTTTTGAATTATGGAATATATTGTTGAGTATATTGAATGTAATTTCACTAGCTTTTCCGGCTGATGGCTTTCCTGCACATTGGTCTTGTAATTAAGATACTAGTATTCCACATTTTGTAGAGTTTAGCATTAGCCTTTTCAAGAAAAGCAAACTGCGAAATATCAGTCGAATATTTACGAACGGCCATAATTGAAATAGGTTGCATGATTTGATAGCAACAGTTCTACATAGATAGGTTGACGGAAGGCTAAAGTAAAAAGCATATAACCCGAGAAACTGTAGTATTTTGGGAGACAGTGCATCATCCGTAGTGCTCCGAGAATCATGCTATCGAAGTGCCTGTGGTATATTGTATCCTAATTTGATCTGTAATGACACCCGTTGGTGCAACTCTGGGGACTAAACTTTCTTCCATAAAGCGAGATCCTCTCCAAATGTCATTACGAATAGCATATTATGTTGCCAAGGTGGCCAATCTTATCCTAGCACGGGGAGTACGAGATGACAGAAAATGTTGTATATTAGCGGCTAATGATGGCTAAAAAGATACGACTATTTTTATATCATCCGCCAATCTGCCTACAGCTTTATCTGACCTTAAATGAAATCTTATTTACGATATTTTGTCTGCATTTTTGGAACATGTCATCAACATTGCTGAATAAATGTCTCATAATAAGAGACATCTCAAGTCCCACGGGTCCAACCATACGACCTCCCACTCGCCCGATCGCCGTTGTAGTCTCGCAGCAGAGTCACCAACCTTTGCCTGAGCCACAATTTCCTAATCAAGTATTTTTCCTTGCCCATTGTTTATGTTTGTAATATATACAATGATATCCAGTTGGATGCGGGATTGTCACGCTTTAGCAATTTGAGAAATCCCAGATTACCGCCATTATACCAGAAAATCAGACAAAATTGAGAAATTCTCATATCTCAAAAACCCAACAACCTAGAAACATGACTGAAGTATCGTTTTCCATGTTTTAGACCTCAGAATTGATTAGAACTATTTATTATTTACATGCTAAAATGTATATAAATCCAGATATGACTATGTTTCTGTGAGAAAATGGCTGCCATTGTGGCGTATTGTTGCTCAGTAATCTAAAGCTTGTTTTGTTTTTTATACAGATTGTAGATATCGGATTGTCTAGTGGGAGTCATGACCCGGTGGGCATCTTATATTTACAAGTAAGACCTTAGTAGAAATTATTATTATTTTTTGAAAATACCAGATGGGCTAGGGGAGGGATAACATCGTATTGGTAGAGTACAGAGTAGTAGGTGTTTGCACTGGGTGACTGAATGCACTGGGTGACTGGATGATGTCACCAGCGATGATGCGGATGCGAAACTAGTATGGAAACTAGAATAGTATTAAAACTGAAAATGAAATGAAGTAGGGGGAGGGTCGGCGGTGCTGGCTTGATGATATCTGTCAGTAAGTGGATAAATTAGGGATGAAAGTTGTTGCCATGGGATCAGCAAATAGTGGGTAGTATTCAGCAGTTGGTCAGGGCAAGGGTTTACAAAATATAAGTTAGTAGAAATCGAGAGGAATCGATGGGAAGCGTTAAGGGATAATGAGCGAAATAACAACGAACCGACTGACCCGAATCTCGATAGGAAGCACAACGACACCAGCTGGTGATGAGCTCATATAGCTCCAGTGCTATTAACCTTCCTAAATTACAGGCATAGGCCTAAAAGCGGGGAAGAGGACATGGACGGAATAGAGTCAAAAACATAACATCCTGTTGGGAACAAATTTGTATATCAACTATGCGTCGATCGGACATGGCAGGCTAATTATCAGAAATGGGTAATTGTTGATAGAAACCGACAGATCGCGTCAAGTCAGAACCGGCACGAACCAGTTGGACCACGTTCAGTGAGGTGTCGTTTCCGGAAGTAGTTTTGGGCAGGGGAAATGTCATAATCAGGGGATGGGGGATGAACTTGTGAACGCGGTAGCGGGAACTCAGAGAGTATAAATGAAGGACTTGGAAGTTTAGAGGGGGTCGGAAAACTGGTAGGGATGATGAGCTCTGGTTGAAATTATTGTAAGCTGTAATGATATGTGACTAGTTATGATAGCGGATCATCCTTGTAGTATAGAATTGAATAGAAATATTACTGTTTGATAAATAGTACCAGCTTCCAAATTCGTATAAATGTTATTCATAATTTATGACAGTAAAAGTCATATTCTTTTGTACAGTTAGAGTTAGTATTAAAGTCATCACCTTGATAACTTCAAGGCAATAGTTTTGTTGTGCATTTATCTCTGGAGCATACGGAAGACCACCGTATCTTACCTCATCCTTCTGAGAGTTGTCAGATCAGGCCCGGATATCTTATACAAATATCGTACTTTACATCCAGTTACGAGGCGAGCAGATATCCATCTTTTGTGTTTTGGGTAAAGTGAGTTGTCGCAGCAACTTAACATACAAACTTTACGTAAAACGGAAAAGACGTCATAATCACTTCATAGCAACATCAAAGTTGAAGAAATAGAATCGAAAATCTTCAGTGGCTTCAACTGCCAGGATCCGGAGTTAAACAGTGAGTACATTAAGAATAGATGGCCCAGGAACAGGGGAGACGACCAACAACGATAGTGGTCAGAGACATAGCGGACAGGGTGGCCGATTTCTTGGTAGCAGCGCAGCAGTCAGAGGGCTGCCAAGTAACCCAACACAGGGAGTACGGGAACAATTCAATTTGTAAGATAACCACTGCTATTAGTTGTCCAGAGCATCCGAGGGTGGCAAGAATAGTAATTAGTATTCACTACAGTTAGCGACAAAAATGGCAACGGGGGGGAGGAAAACCAGACCCGACGCTACCACCGATAGATAGACTAACCCCGATGGAACTTAGGCCAGAGACGGTAGCCGCCATGAGGGCAATGGGGACAGCCATGGTGGGTGAGATTGTAACGAGTGGTGAGAGACGAGAAACTGCTAGGGTATACCGACGGGAAATACGGGATAACATATACCGGATACAGCCGTGTGATGGTGTAGTGCCTGAAGAGGTGCGTACCTTTCTGGATGAAACCAGGAGGGCATGCGTAGCCAATGAAGGACGATTAGACGGAATACCGGCGTATGTGATAACGAGAACGGCTAGGGGACAGTTGTCGAGAGCGATCGACGGTTTCATGGTGGGGAAAAGACTAGAAGACGTGTCGTACGAGGGGTTGGCTGGATACATCACAACCAACTTCGTATCCACGAATGAAAGTGAAAGGATCAAGTATGATCTAGAAAACATGAAGCAGAGAAGAAACGAGACGGTGATTACTTTCAACCGGAGATACAAGGAAGCTAGCAGTAGGGCGTACCCTACAGAAAATGAAGACAATCGCCGTACCAGTCTTGGTATTTATTTGAGAGCTTTGGGCGACCAAGGGTTGAGCAAACGCATAGTGCGTAAAAGAACCACCACCCTGGCCCGAGCAATGGAAATATCCGAGGAGGAAGAAACTTGCAATGATTTATTACGGGCGATGCAGATAGAAGGAAGACACGAAGAGAGAATGGAGGTAGACATGTTGGAGGAGGCTGAAGAAAGGGAGATATGGAGTGTCATCAAGAAGCTGAAGCAACAGATAGCGGCACAATCTAAGATGATTGAGCAGCTGTGTGGGCTAGTAAGGGACTTACAGAGAAAGGAAGAAGCGCCGAAGCCAGTGAATCAAAGGAAACAAATTGCGAAGAAGGTGGCCCAACAACCACCGAAAAGACCTGTCCCTGCAGAAAGGACCGCTCCGTCGAGGAATATGAGCAACGTGACATGTTACAATTGCGGTAGAAATGGCCACTACAAGAGTGAGTGTAGACAGCAGATACAACCACCCCGTAGTGCACCACGGAAGATAGCGCCGCGTCCTCGACCCCAGAGGCCACCAATGACGTGTTTTCGGTGTGGGCGGGAAGGCCACATGGCCCGAGATTGCGGGAATAACATGTTCGGGAATACTCCGTCAATAGTCAAGTGTTTTGGCTGCGGACACGAGGGACACTATGCTCGAGATTGTCCGAATAACGGGCAAGAACAACGCGGACAACAGACGTCCGGCCGGCCTATTGGACGACCGGAGAGTAAGATAATGCGCCGAGCGACCAAACATGCCGCCAATGATGAATGGGACATAGACGAAATCGATAGAAAGGAGCAACCTATTATTCCTAGGGAGTGTTCGCGAAATGTAAGAATGGATTATAACAATTCGCGAAGACGAGACAGTGAATACGAGGACAGGGACGGTTTCGTATTAACAGGGCCGGGAACTGATGCGTATGGGCGATATGGTGGACGCGACACATCACCTAGGCGAGATTCGTACGCGGAGGCAGTGAGCGGGAGAAGGAGCCCGGTAAACTAAGACGGAGAAAGCCGTTGGTGCAAGCACCGACCGAACGGTTTTTAATCCATCTACAAGTGGATTCTAATGGTCCAACGGATCAGGGTGAGTACTTGCATGCCTTAGTGGATACTGGTGCTAGCACATCCTTGATTCGTAAAGATATATGGCGTAGCATGTTAAAGGCAAGGCCATTGAAAAGAGCAAAAACGCTCTTAGCTGTTAATGGTTCTCCCATAGAATTGTTGGGAGAAACCCAAGTAAAATTCAAGAACACCCGGCCTATTCCTAGTACGGTAGTAGCACGATTGAGGCATGAATGTTTGCTTGGAGCGGATGCTTTGCACTTGGGAAATGCAAAGATTGATTATCAGGCCAAAGTAGTAGTATGGTTTGGCCGGGTATATCCATTTAGGTATCCTTATAAGGAACAGACGAATTATGTCTATGAAAGTTGTAAGGAAACGACCGGATATAAAGATATCGACAAGGTCTTGGGGGACTTTGCGGATATCTTTGATATGGCTCGTCCAAAGACACTTGGATTGGTTCCCAAAGTGAAGTGTACGGTATTAACAGGAGATGCGTTTCCTATAAGGCAGAAAGCCTACCGTCTACCGCTAGCCAAGCAGTATATAGTAAAAAACCAAGTGGCTGAGATGCTGGCAGCGGGCGTCATAAGACCGTCGTCATCACCCTGGGCGTCACCCATTACACTGGTTCCTAAGAAGGACGGGGACACCAGGTTTTGTATAGACTACAGAAAATTGAATTCCGTATGTCGTAAGGATAGTTATCCTTTGCCGAATATATCGGACATTTTTGATTCTATGGGGGGCGCAACGATATTTTCTACTATGGACTTGAAGTCTGGCTATTGGCAGATACCAATGGACAGCAAAGACATAGAGAAGACAGCGTTCGTCTGTAGTGAAGGCTTGTTCGAATGGATTCGGATGCCGTTCGGTTTTGCGAACTCAGGTGCCGTATTTCAGAGGGCAATGAATGATATTTTTCGAGAATTCGTGGGAAAATATCTGCATGTATTCGTCGATGATATAGTCGTATATTCACGAAATCCGACGGAACATGCACAGCACTTGCGTAAGGTCATGCGTAGGATACGAGAGTATAATCTTCAGGTTAAGAAAAAGAAGTGCGATTTTGCTAAGCCATCAGTTGATTTGTTAGGGTATCGCATTTCCGCACAAGGAGTAGCTCCTCAGGCTCAAAAGGTCAAAGTCATTAGGGAAATGTCACCCCTACGGGATGTGGGCGAAGTAAGAAGTTTTCTCGGAGCTACAGGTTATTACCGCTCCTGTGTGCAAGGCTATGCCGAAATTGCTAAGCCTTTAATAGAATTAACCAAAAAGTATAAACGTTTTGAATGGGGGGCGGATGAACAGCAAGCGTTCAAGAAATTACAGAACTTGCTGTGTAGTGAGACGGTTCTCACATATCCAAATTTGAATGCCCCGTATAAATTGTATACCGATGCGTCTAGCTATGCGATAGGTGCAATATTGGTACAGGTGGATGATAATGGTGTAGAGCGAGTAATCCAGTATGTGAGCTCTACTCTAAAAGACAGTCAGTTGAATTGGCCTGTAATAGAAAAGGAAGCTTACGCGGTGATCTATGCGTTAAAGAAGCTTCGACCTTATCTATTTGGCGCGCAGTTTACCGTGTATACTGACCACAAACCCCTAAAGAGTTTGTTTGTGGGAGAGGTTAAGAACACGAAAGTGCAGCACTGGGCCGTACTGATTGCAGAATACGGATGTAAGATCGAATACATCCAAGGCTCAAAGAACATTCGAGCGGACATGTTGTCCAGGTTACGTCGTCCAGCGGAGGTCGCCACCTTAGATACTGGCGATTTTATCATGCCGGATGTGGACGAGGGGGCATTACCACACGTCCCTCTGGAGACATTCGATATTCCCTGCGACGAGTTGTGTACCGAACAAACCAAGGAATACCCGGAGTTGTTTAAGAACACCCCGGAGGAGTACATGGTTAAGAACGGTATTCTGTATTCTTTAGTTACGCCCTCAGCGTTGGACGCTGAGTACCCCAGAATTGTCTTACCTACCCTGTTCCGTGAAAAGGTGCTCCGGATGGCTCATGAACGAGCTGGTCACCAAGGTCTGCAGAAGACTATCGGCATGGTAAGGGATTCGTTTGTTTGGACATCTCTAAGGAAAGATGTGGTACGTATGCTTGAAAGGTGTACGACGTGCCAGGTCAATCGACCTGTCACTACTCGACCCAGGTACAGTGAGATGCCCATGGCCAATTATCCGAGTCAGATAATAGGCATGGATTTGATTGGTCCACTGTTGGAATCGAGTAAGGGTAATGTGTATATCATGACAATCGTTGATCACTGTTCTGCGTGGGCAGAAGCATATCCGATTCCGGCTAAGACGGCTCAGAATGTTGAAGACAAGTTCTTCAACGAGTACGTTGCGCGTCATGGTGTCCCTGAGATAGTGGTAACTGATCAGGGAAAGGAATTTTGTTCTAAGTCTCTGGAGGAACGATTTAAGGAACACGGTATAGATCATAGGCGATCGAGTCCATACCACCCACAGACAAGTGGACGTACCGAGAGGTTCAATCGAACTCTTAAGGAGTTAATCCAGAAAGGGGTGAATAATGCATCTCGTACATGGGAAGACGAGTTGGGTGCAGCATTGACAGCATACCGCATTACTCGTCATTCCACGACCGGATATACGCCATTCTATTTGACGTATGGTCGACGCGCAAGACTTCCGTTTGTGATTCCCTTAGATGCTTCGCAGGATCTTAGTGAGAGACTGACGTGTCTCAATAATGCCTTGCTACGTGCTCATAGTGAAACGGCAAAGTCCCGCGAGATTCACCGAGAACAAATTGATAAGCGTGCCAACGCGGGTATCTTCAAGGTGGGGGATTCGGTGGTCATGAAGGCTGAAGAGAGGATGAAATTGACCTCTCGCAGTGACCCCGAATATGAGATCTTTAAGATCAACGGGCCAGTGGCTCATGTCCGACATCAGAGATCTGGGAAGGTGCGTGTATTTAATATAGCCAAGTTACGCGTAGTTGACTCAGAGATGTGCTGGGACAAGGTACGACCACGCCCTATTCGTAACCCCACAAAAGGTACAAAAGCTAGCCATCATCCGAGAATGATGCAGACCCCTGAGTCTGAAACCTTGCCGGTAGCTGGCAAGAATGCGACCCCTAGTGGGATAACTCGTAGGAAGCGGCCCGCTTCTGACGATGAACCAAGGGTGAGCAAGGTGGGTAAGAGGGTTGATAATAACATCGGTCAACCTGGTACGAGTAGGACTCGAAACCATGAGTCACCAACCGAAACTCACGTGTTTATTACTAATGCGATGATGGACACATCGGAGGAGGTACCCGAGAGTGTGTCGGAGCCAATGGAAACACTGCCAGCACATCCATACTTTCTACGCAAGCGTAGTCATGCAACTGATGTCGAAACTAACACCAAGCGACTCAGGATCGGTGCTTTTGGGGGTGCTCTATACGATGACTTCATCGATCGTATAGATGCAGTCATACTGCAACGTAGCCGCAGATAATTATCATTCTAAATAATATCCTGTACCAGTAAGCATCGTCTAGTGTAGCATCGCATAGTAGGTAAAAATTTACAACATAGTATCCGATAGAAAAGTAAAGGTAAAGCGTCGCTGTAGTATAGCATAATGTATGCATTTAAGTTGAGCATTGTAGTAATGGTGTTTAGTATGGTATTAAGTATGTGTAAGGATTCCAGTGTACACCGATTGCCGAACGGTATTATGATAACCGAACCGGAATCCGTATCAGTAATCAGAGCGGAATGGACGGTAATAGTTTCCTAGACCATCCATATTTACCAGGTGATTTCCTAGGAAGATTAGCCCAAATGGCTAGTTTAGTGGCGGATATAAGTCGAAAGACTTCATTCTTAAGCAGTGCGGATATATTTGGCCTCCAGCATAGAATAAGAGGAGTGCGAAGGATCGCCATAAAAACGCAGCAAGCTATGGAAAAAAGAACGCACCATAGGAAGAAACGGGGATTGTTTAATTTCGTCGGGGACATAGCATCGTCGTTATTTGGAACCGCTACCTCGGGGGACATGGATGCTCTACGGGAAGTGGTAAAGACAGCAATGGGTAATGTTAATAGAGTGGTACATTTTGCTAATAAGTTATCATCCCATGTGAAATTGGCATTTCATGATATTAATATGAATACGGACCACATAAATGAATTGGGCGATAGTCTAGCGGAGGTAACAGGGAATATGAGTAAGGTATTACGTATACACGAAACAAGACAGAATGAACTGTTCGCCCTGGTACGCCTGGGGCATATAATTGACTCAGCTGAGTATGTGGTATATGACTACCAAAAATCGGCTGAACAATTTCATAGACAAACTGCGTCGCTAGAATTGGGTAGGTTGACCGAGGAACTATTCAGTCCCGTTGACCTGGGATCGGTTTCTAACCAGGTCGGTGTGGGAAATCGGTTGATACGTCCCTACCAATGGTACTATAGGAACGTGATAGTATACCCATTGTGGAAAGATGATTCTAAGTTACATTATGTCGCCACGTTACCCTTAATCGACGGAGGAAGGTACATCGAGTACGGGCTACATTCATGGGCCGAGCCGCTAGCGGAAAAAGGGTATTATATGAAGGTGGAGCTGGGTCGAACCAGCATTGGCCTGGACACCAAGTCTGGATGGTATTTTACGGTATCCGGGTGTAGGGGTAAAGGGCCTAGGGTATGTCAGGGTCAGTTAAGGGTTGACAAGACCCACGTGCCCTGCATAGTAAGCATATTAACAAACACAACAGATAGAAATTGCAATATTCAACTATCGGAGTCCAACGTAACCGCAAGTAGATTATTTGCCAATAGGAAAATCGGAGTGGTTTTGCAAACATTCGGTGAAACTATGGAGATTCATTGTGACGGAAAACTGACAGACCGATGTGACGTAAGTAATGGCGTGTATGCGTTGATGTCAGGAAAGTGTGGTTATAGCGGGAAGGGTTGGCAATTCGAGCCAGTAGCGTCTTACAGTCGGACGTCATCTCGAGTTAGCCTGGCCATTGAAATGCCCCACTTGGATGTGACCGGCGTTCTAGATAAATCCATGATAGTAGAGCATTTGAAAGTACAACCCTGGGATCATTTACAGAAATCTAAGTATGTGCCGCTAGCACCATTGTCCGCGATTGACCCAGTGATGGTCGATGGCATGGGGGTACGATCTTTGGTATCCTATTCGACGGGCTCATCCGTAATTGTGCTCGTGATTATAATTGTGTTATATAAATGTGGATTACTTTCGCGCATGTGGAATTGGATAAAATGCAAGCCACATGCGGCACATGGTAGTGACAAACACACCGCCATTCATATCGCTGCACCAGCAATTCCGGCCCAGCGACCCCGGAAAACTGCAGTGATGCCGGAGCCACTGGGGTTGGCAACCGGGTCGTCGCCTAATGGTATTCCAAGGACTAAGATCGACCCGACGGCTGCCGACTGGGTGGAAGTTGAACTGTACGACGACGTGGTGGATCCTGATGAGGGTGTGGCTCGACTGGACATGTCCATGTGACGTTGTGGGACCAACTTCATTTGCTGTGTGTGGAACATTGAATGGTGATGTACTTTATATCCGTAATACTATGAACTATATATGAACTTTAAGTAGGACGTATTATATGACCTGTAATGAATTTGCTCTGTAGGATTAGGATTTTATTTGGTTTATTACAGATATTAATGTGTTTCCGGGACGATGTACAGTTATCCGGACATGTATGTATGTATAGTCGTGCCAGGGATGGGTGGTCGTGCATGATACTCCATTCCTGGTGTAGACTCGATTTCATAATTACAATGCTTTATGTATAGGCGATCGTATTTCATAATTGCAATGCTTTATGTATAGGCGATCGTATTTCATAATTACAATGCTTTATGTATAGTCGATCGTATTTCATAGTTACCATGCTTTATGTATAGGCGATCGTATTCGTGTGAATGATGCGTTTGGTGTGGGTGTTATCCGTTCGGAGGGCCGCTGGTATAGTGTGGTTTTGTTGTTGATGTGGTACAACGAGTTAAGTGACACTCTCTTAAGGCCTTAAGAGGTGGTCATTTAACTTCGGTTGTGGGTCATCTGTAGATATCGGATTGTCTAGTGGGAGTCATGACCCGGTGGACATCTTATATTTACAAGTAAGACCTTAGTAGAAATTATTATTATCTTTTGAAAATACCAGATGCGCTAGGGGAGGGATAACATCGTATTGGTAGAGTACAGAGTAGTAGGTGTTTGCACTGGGTGACTGAATGCACTGGATGACTGGATGATATCACCAGCGATGATGCGGATGCGAAACTAGTATGGAAACTAGAATAGTATTAAAACTGAAAATGAAATGAAGTAGGGGGAGGGTCGGCGGTGCTGGCTTGATGATATCTGTCAGTAAGTGGATAAATTAGGGATGAAAGTTGTTGCCATGGGATCAGCAAATAGTGGGTAGTATTCAGCAGTTGGTCAGGGCAAGGGTTTACAAAATATAACTTTGTAGAAATCGAGAGGAATCGATGGGAAGCGCTAAGGGATAATGAGCGAAATAACAACGAACCGACTGACCCAAATCTCGATAGGAAGCACAACGACACCAGCTGGTGATGAGCTCATATAGCTCCAGTGCTATTAACCTTCCTAAATTACAGGCATAGGCCTAAAAGCGGGGAAGAGGACATGGACGGAATAGAGTCAAAAACATAACATCCTGTTGGGAACAAATCTGTATATCAACTATGCGTCGATCGGACATGGCAGGCTAATTATCAGAAATGGGTAATTGTTGATAGAAACCGACAGATCGCGTCAAGTCAGAACCGGCCCGAACCAGTTGGACCACGTTCAGTGAGGTGTCGTTTCCGGAAGTAGTTTTGGGCAGGGGAAATGTCATAATCAGGGGATGGCGGATGAACTTGTGAACGCGGTAGCGGGAACTCAGAGAGTATAAATGAAGGACTTGGAAGTTTAGAGGGGGTCAGAAAACTGGTAGGGATGATGAGCTCTGGTTGAAATTATTGTAAGCTGTAATGATACGTGACTAGTTATGATAGCGGATCATCCTTGTAGTATAAAATTGAATAGAAATATTACTGTTTGATAAATAGTACCAGCTTCCAAATTCGTATAAATGTTATTCATAATTTATGACAGTAAAAGTCATATTCTTTTGTACAGTTAGAGTTAGTATTAAAGTCATCACCTTGATAACTTCAAACCAATAGTTTTGTTGTGCATTTTAACTCTGGAGCATACGGAAGACCACCGCATCTTACCTCATCCTTCTGAGAGTTGTCAGATCAGGCCCGGATATCTTATACAAATATCGTACTTTACATCCAGTTACGAGGCGAGCAGATATCCATCTTTTGTGTTTTGGGTAAAGTGAGTTGTCGCAGCAACTTAATATACAAACTTTACGTAAAACGGAAAAGACGTCATAATCACTTCATAGCAACATCAAAGTTGAAGAAATAGAATCGAAAATCTTCAAGATGAATAATGAAGTTTGAACTTTAATGCAATTTGAGAAAGCTATGCTCACTCACAGTGGACAAGCGCGAATACACACCATACAGAGATGGCGTACATGTTGATGTGGAAAGACAGCTTGCTGAAAATGGACACCTAATAATTCACTATCATAACAAAACTTCTGCGGAATTAAATGTCTGGCGTGTCTCCTGCTTGTCACAGTGGCATTGACCTTTGACCTTCTGACCTGTGTGTTATCATGCTGCTTCATAACATTATAGCTAACCATGCGTTCAAGTATTGTTGCACTAGGATTAACCAATCCTGAAATATAAATGATTTGCTGAATAGAAATACAGACATGTCAGAGCCGAAATATCAAGGCTATGATGACCATGACCGTGGATCTAGTGATGTCACTATCAGCACACAGCTTCCCTATTTTATAGGGGGCCATGTGTCCAAGATTAATTCTAGTAATGTTAAGTAATTCTGAAATAGAATTGTATATAATTTGCTAAATGGTAAAACTTAAAGTTGAAAAATTTAGAATAACCTTGCCCTTTAACCTGGTGACATCGATGTCACCATCCTGTATCCTCTTGGTATAAGCAACCATGAACCCAAGTTGTGTTCCATTATGGTTAAGCAACCATCCTGCACTATAACATGATAAGATTTGCAAAGTCTAAAGACCTAACATTGAAAAGTAAAAAGATCTGTAGAGGTCAGTATGACCTTGATCTTCAAAGTTGTGAGGTCAGTGTCAACATGCTGCTTCCCAACATTATAGGTAACAGTGTATCCAAGTTTAGTTCCAATAGAATTAATCAATCCTGAAAGAATGATAAGCCGAGAAGTTTTGCTAGAAGCAAAAACTTAACATTGAAAAAACCCAGAGTTGTGTATCAAGGTCACAGTGACCGTAACCTTTGACCTTGTGACCTCATATCATTGTATCTTCATGCTTCTTCCTAACAGTATAGGTAACCACATAGCCAAGTTTAGTTGCAATAAGATTAACTGATCCTGAAATATAAGCTGAGAAGTTTTGCTAAACGCAAAATCGTAGCATTGTTGAGTCCGTTACCCTCTTCAGAAAAGTGACACATATGTCTCACTTTCTGTTTTGCATGCGAGACAAAAACTGTCACAATACACATCAAAGACTAATCTGGCAAGATTTAAGATGGATGGTCACACTTCTCAAATTCATATATACCATTTAACTTCATGCATCATTTCCTTTAACATGTTTACTGTGGAGAACTGTAAGAATTAGACTAAAGAAATTCGGAAAAATGGAGAGCCACAAATATATTATAATGTACTACCCTCTCGGAGCATGACAGAAAGCCATATAAACAGTACTTATTAGAGAAGTGTTAAGCTCGTGGTGATAGCTTGGCAAATCAGATCAGTGCTCGGCTGCAATGTGCAGTGGAGGCTAGATACCATAGAGAAGGTATGAGTCTGTTTCTTAGCCATCCAAATCTTGAATATGAGGAGCATGGTACATTATCAGCACATGAACCAGACGATGTAGCCCTGGCACATGTAGTCCATGTTATTAATTATGATACACATCGCATATGGACTTCCATTGAATTGTTCGAGGGCTACCAAAATGATTGATGTGGCCAAAGTCATTTCAGAGAGCGTAGGCCAAGTTTATATAATCGTCACACCTGACATCAACTATAACAATGATATAATCGTCTTCGCTTCAGGTTATACCCACTGCATGATACGCATAGTACTATGTAAACCCAACGGAAGGTCTTCCTGAAGAAGTTTGTAGCCATTTTATGCAAGAAGAATATGCAATGTGTCATAATTATGGTTTGCCCAATGGCATACGGAACGACATGGCACTTGAGACAACCTTCATGAGATATCATCATGGTCGTTCCGGGATAATCCCTCACAGTCAAGCCAAGCATCCTTAAGACATGAGCCTCCAGTGTGCATACCTGCATTAGCATCGTACATGACTTAAATCATATGAGGGAAAAGGAGTAACTTCATGCTCAAACGTTTCACAAGGAGGAAACAGAGGGCAGAAACAAATCTGATGCGCAGGACAGGAAATAATTGCAAGAAAAGTTGCAGTTCTGTATAAATCATCTGGACTCCACTCAACGCCACGTTGGTCTAGTTAATACTGATTCTGGTAAAACTGTCACTTACTCGACTGCAAATAAATGTTGACAATTCATTCATTCAAATTGAGTCATTCGAGAAAAGTTGGCTTGATGGATTTTATGGCATAGTACCAAAGCGTGAACACTATCAAGTAGGTATATCATGTGGTTGATGCGAAGATATTCATCACAGTCATCATCTACGCACGGATTATAGGCCTACAGTTCAGTTCTCGTTGCCTTGATACAGAGAAACTGTTTGCCCAAGAGCTAGCACCTTACCACGCATCTCTGTTCGAAGTAAATGGGCATATGCGTGAAGCCAAACCAAAACATATTCGGAGGCACGCATTCAAAGTGGAATCAACAAATCACCAAGCGGCCTGCAGACAATGGTTATAGAGGAAACGTTTCTAGACGCGCGTATGGTGTCTTCTGCTCTGTGCAATAGTTAACAACTGGTACAGTGCAGGACTATGTAGACAGATTCCGTTGCTACATTTGCCATCACTTGAATACAAGTAATGTCTGCGTTGTGTTTGACCATTACAGTGAAGGAAGTACTAAGAAATCTGATTGACATGGCCGAGACAAGAGAGTCAGCAGAGTCTGTCAACACATTGCACACAGCTACTTCTTTGCATTCACAGAACATAACACTGGCAGTGACCACCAACATAGCACAACTGATCGACCTAATATGTGAAGATATTTCATTACATAAGGACGACTTCCTGAATCAAGCTTATTGTCCCTGGAATAGACCCTGTGCTAGCCGAGGTAAACTGTTGTGTATTTATCAGGTGACATGATATGGAATCAACTGGCGAGGAAGGAGATACTTTCATTGTGTAGTAAGTAGCATGTGTGGGATCTCGCACTTCCCTTGTAGTGGCAGATGACAAATACATAGTTGTCCTTGAGAAATACTTGTTTTCATGTCATGGTTTCTCCGTCCCAAGGTCGTGCGCAGCTTGAAATTAAGTTAATCGCTGTGCTATTATTACAGACTCATTACCTATTCATGACCTCACCTTGTCATCATACTATGGAACTGTCAATGGTATATCACTTAACGTGCCGACGGCATGCTCTAAAGCCATGTCATTCATATTAACACGCCATTGGCGGTCTCAGTGTTATTCCTTGACAGAAGCACGTCAGAAAATGTCGGCCTCGAAAATAGGTAGAAGTATGGCTTGTGCTCCAAAGCCTCCCACTAATTAAGCATTCAAGGAAATGCCATGTGCTCATTTTCAAGATGCTGTATGGAAGATTACCTTGGAACAACATCCAGTGCGTCACCCACTGAGACTGGATCAACTGCACACGGCTGGACATGACAGGAGGGGTCGACATTAATTAACCCAACTACAATTCCAGAACATAGCATATCGCTCCAATGAATTTGCTCAGATTGATAAGATGCTCTTGTGACGGTAACCTATCGGGTAATGCACACATGTCTGGTTGCAGCTGTTCCGAGGTTGTGCTTACTGTCTTCTGATCCTGCCATGGAAGGTTAGAATGTTATAACAACCAGACTATGTAAGTCTACAGGGTAGATGATGAATATGACTAACGGAATCAGACTAAATAGTTCTAGAATGACACAGTGGATAACTGAACATGCAATAACAGGTTGGTCAATTAATAAAAGTGCATACAAAAACACAAATGTTAATGTTTAGCATAGATAATATGCCGTTTAGGGGATAAGAGTCAAGTGGTAATGAAATTAAGATGTCAGTCATGTTTATACCCCCAACGGGTGCCTGACACGTCTATTTATGGTATAAACATGACCACATCGTAATGTCCAAATTTTAGCAATTAAATAGTCGTTGCAATCCATTCTGCATGTCGTAAAACATCAGAAAAGGCTTTTCAGTCATGATTCTAGGTTCTCTGATTTTTTTAGATATGAGAATTCCTCAATTTTCGCTGATTTTCTAGTGTCACGGCGGCCACCTTGGATTTCTCAAATTGCTCAAGCGAGGACAATCCCACACCAACCTGGATATCATTCTATACCAAACATAAATGTCAGCAAAGAAAAAACTGCATCCGGGATTTTGGAGTTACACCTCATTGCTGTCAGTCTATAGACAGCAACAGCTCTATGTCAAATTCGTTTCAGATATTCACAATAATATTTATTAAATTATCTGTGAAATTTTTCTACCGAATTTGAAATAGAGATTTTAATAAATTAGTACTATTGTTATATCTTGAACTGATGCTATGAGTGTGTTCTTTATGCCAAATAACCATTATTCCCACGTTTGCCTGTGCGTGCGTGCGTGCGTGCGTGCGTGCGTGCGTGCGTGCGTGCGTGCGTGCGTGCGTGCGTGCGTGCGTGCGTGCGTTTGTGTGCGAGTGTGTGTGTGGGTGGGTGGGTGGGTGGGTGGGTTGGTGGATGGGTGGGTGGGTGGGTGGGTGGGCGTTGTGTGTGTGTGGGGGTGCGGGTGGTGGGGTGGGGTGGGGGGGGGGGGGTGCGCGTGCGCGCGCGTGTGTGTGTGCGGGAATCGATTGTAAGGCATCTCCCCTGAAACCATTAGATAGGATTCTACCAAATTTGGTATGTGGGTTGCCCATATGAGTGCGGATTGCATGAGGCCATTTAGAGTTTGCTCCATCCCCATGTGGGGTATGGGGGGGGGGGGGGGGGGTGACAGTGGTGTGGCAGTGGTCAAAGCGACAAAACCATTAGACGGAATTTAACCAATTTTGTGAGTTACCCATATAATTGCGCAGAGGGGTTAAAAGGTCAAATTTTATCATGCTGAAATTAATTGTAATGCAACTCCTCCGAAACCATTAGACGGAATTCAGATAAATTTGGTGTGTAAATTCAATCTAGCGTGCATGAGCCCACTTAGAATTTTACTCCGCCTCCTGGGGGTGGGGTATGGGTGTTAAAAGGTCAAGAAATTGATTGTAATGCAACTCCTCCCAATCCGTTGGTCGGAATTCAACCAAAACTTATGTGAGTTACTCATATGTTTGCGGAATGCAAGAGCACATTTAGATTTGGATCCGCCCACCCCACCGCACCCAAAGTGGCGAGCGTAAGAATTTGCCATGACGTATCATTGAACGAGAAATGTGGTTCGTGTTTATAATTGATTTGAACCCATAATAGTTGTTGATGATTATGTTGGGTGCAGGTAGACTGGCAAACTAGTTCAAGGATTAGCTATGATAGAATGGCTGAGGGTAATTCTAGATTAGTATAAAGTAATTAGTTTATTAATTTCAATTATTGACAAAGAAAAGCATGCCATATAACCAAATGAATTACCTTACATTTGTCTTACCTCGACACAGAACTTTTTATTTGTGGAAATAAGTACTTTAACGCTTTCAATGAGCTTGTCCATCTGACTCCTGATGGTAGAATGGCGGGGATTATACAGGACAGCCAATGATGCTGAAAAGGTTAAAGGATGCGTCATAAAGAGGAAAAAACATTGCAGGCTAGCACGGGCATATGTTGGAGGATTTCAGAATAACGCTTTCAAATACGATATTTACTTTATATGAAATAATCTCGGATATATCGGAACTATTGTTCTCTGCTCGGTTACTTTGCAATTCAGATAACTTAATTTGATTGGTGAATGTGTTAATACATATCGCAATAGACACGATCATCAAACTAGGTTAGCAATGGTACATTATCCCTTTATTGACTAAATTTCTTCAAAAAATTAAAATAATTACTTATTCAATGTCCATTTGCAGGCCAAGAGAAGATCATTTTTGAAATTTTACCACTGTAATGACTGGCTCGGTTACCGAGCCAGTCATTTCAGTGGTAAAATTTCAAAAAATAGTCTTCTCTTGGCCGGCAAATTGGCATTACTCAAAACCACTACAGAGGCTGAACAGGTTAAATGGTGCGTTAGAAAGAGGAAAGAAATATTGCATGCTAGCACTGGCGTAAGTCGGAATATCTTCAGAATACATGTGATAACCCGTTCAAATAAAAACGGTATTTATATTATACGAAATAGTCTACTGGATAGGTCGAAATTGGTTTGACTGGACCTTTGTTCCCTGCTGGGATATTTTACGATTCAGACACCTCAATTTGATTGGTGAATGTGTTAATACATATCACAGTAGATACCTTATCAACCTAGAATAGCAATGGTACAGTATACATAGCACTATCTTAAGAAGATGGGATAAGGAAAACCACTGGGAGAAGGTGTCATAACTATCATCATTTGGCTACATGAATGACGTCCTAAATACGCTGGTAAGGAGAGTGAGCAGATGCTTATATACAGATGACCTTGGTGATCATCAATGCCTGTGACATGTACTAACTTCAAAGGTCAAGATGTTAATCAACGTGGAGCATGTATCAAATAGTGAGCCACTAAATGACAAAAATTCTACCTAGTATTATTTTTGCTCAAAATGCACACCCACTTGAAGAGAGATTCACAACGTCCAATCGAATCACACTGAATCAACGAATAGGGATGAGACGTCAAATTTGCCTGTGAAGAATAATTCCTAGTTGAGTACAACATCCAGAAGTTCCCATAAAGCCATGAATATGAAGGATAATCAAGGTTTTAGAAAATATATTGGGCCATTGAAGGTGAAAAAGGCAGAGACATTACCAATGGGGTCATGTGAATTGTAAATGCTGACAACACATAACACATGTGTAAGGCTCATATTACTCCATCATACCGGAGAGTGCACAGATGATAGTAGTCAATCCCAGGCAATAGAAACACATTTAAAATGATCGCGCTTCATTCAAAACTGAAAGATATTAGAAAGAAAGAGTCAAATGCTCACTTAAGCATGGTAAATATATAAATGCAAGACTGAATTAACTACGACGACAATGGTGATGAAATGAACGATTGATAAATCATTGACATTATAAATTTTAGATACCTTCCCATTTATCAACAGAGTCTCTTCCATTCTCCGTCATTGTTCTTGTATGTATCACCGTCGTTTGCAGAAGCAGATACTTGTGCCGCAAGTTACAGGCCAATGAACAAAGATCAGCTTGAGTGTGGACATAGAATGTCCTGAAAAAGATACAACCGCATTACTAGAGAGCATGGGTACATAAAATGTCCTGATAAAGATACAACTGCATTACTAGAGAGCATGGATACATAAAATGTCCTGATAAAGGTACTACGGCATTATTAGTGAGCATGGGTACATAAAATGTCCTGATAAAGGTACTACGGCATTACTAGAGAGCATAGGTACATAAAATGTCCTGATAAAGGTACTACGGCAGTATTAGAGAGCATGGGTACATAAAATGTCCTGATAAAGGTACTATGGCATTATTAGAGGGCATGGGTACATAAAATGTCCTGATAAAGGTACTATGGCATTATTAGAGAGCATAGGTACATAAAATGTCCTGATAAAGGTACTACGGCATTACTAGAGATCATGGGTCCGTAAAATGTCCTGATAAAGGTACTACGGCATTATTAGAGAGCATGGGTACATAAAATGTCCTGATAAAGGTACTACGGCATTATTAGAGAGCATAGGTACATAAAATGTCCTGATAAAGGTACTACGGCATTATTAGAGAGCATATGGACATAAAATGTCCTGATAAAGGTACTACAGCATTATTAGAGAGCATGGGTACATAAAATGTCCTGATAAAGGTACTACGGCATTATTAGAGATCATAGGGACATAAAATGTCCTGATAAAGGTACCACGGCATTATTAGAGAGCATATGTACATAAAATGTCCTGATAAAGGTACTACAGCATTACTAGAGAGCATGGGTACATAAAATGTCCTGATAAAGGTACTACAACATTACTAGAGAGCATAGGTACATAAAATGTCCTGTTAAGGTACTACAGCACTATTAGAGAGCATAGGTACATAAAGTGTCATGATAAAGGTACTACAGCATTATTAGAGAGCATGGGTACATAAAATGTCCTGATAAAGGTACTACAGCATTACTAGAGAGCATAGGTACATAAAATGTCCTGTTAAGGTACTACAGCATTATTAGAGAGCATAGGTACATAAAATGTCCTGATAAAGGTACTACAGCATTACTAGAGAGCATAGGTACATAAAATGTCCTGATAAACGTACTACAGCATTACTAGAGAGCATAGGTACATAAAATGTCCTGTTAAGGTACTACAGCATTATTAGAGAGCATATGTACATAAAAGGTCCTGATAAAGGTACTACGGCATTATTAGAGAGCATGGGTACATAAAATGTCCTGATAAAGGTACTACAGCATTACTAGAGAGCATAGGTACATAAAATGTCCTGTTAAGGTACTACAGCATTATTAGAGAGCATAGGTACATAAAATGTCCTGATAAAGGTACTACAGCATTACTAGAGAGCATAGGTACATAAAATGTCCTGTTAAGGTACTACAGCATTATTAGAGAGCATGGGTACATAAAATTTCCTGTTAAGGTACTACAGCATTATTAGAGAGCATAGGTACATAAAATGTCCTGATAAAGGTACTACAGCATTACTAGAGAGCATAGGTACATAAAATGTCCTGGTAAGGTACTACAGCATTATTTGAGAGCATGGGTACATAAAATGTCCTGTTAAGGTACTACAGCATTATTAGAGAGCATAGGTACATAAAATGTCCTGATAAAGGTACTACAGCATTACTAGAGAGCATGGGTACATAAAATGTCCTGATAAAGGTACTACGGAATTACTAGAAAGCATAGGTACATAAAATGTCCTGATAAAGGTACTACGGCATTACTAGAGAGCATAGGTACATAAAATGTGCTGATAAAGGTACTACAGCATTACTAGAGAGCATAGGTACATAAAATGTCCTGATAAGGTACTACAGCATTATTAGAGAGCATAGGTACATAAAATGTCCTGATAAAGGTACTACAGCATTACTAGAGAGCATAGGTACATAAAATGTCCTGTTAAGGTACTACAGCATTATTAGAGAGCATGGGTACATAAAATGTCCTGTTAAGGTACTACAGCATTATTAGAGAGCATGGGTACATAAAATGTCCTGTTAAGGTACTACAGCATTATTAGAGAGCATAGGTACATAAAATGTCCTGATAAAGGTACTACACCATTACTAGAGAGCATGGGTACATAAAATGTCCTGATAAAGGTACTACGGCATTACTAGAAAGCATAGGTACATAAAATGTCCTGATAAAGGTACTACAGCATTATTAGAGAGCATGGGTACATAAAATGTCCTGATAAAGGTACTACGGCATTATTAGAGAGCATAGGTACATAAAATGTCCTGATAAAGGTACTACAGCATTATTAGTGAGCATACGTACATAAAATGTCCTGATAAAGGTACTACGGCATTATTAGAGAGCATATGTACATAAAATGTCCTGATAAAGGTACTACGGCATTATTAGAGAGCATAGGTACATAAAATGTCCTGATAAAGGTACTACAGCATTATTAGAGAGCATAGGTACATAAAATGTCCTGATAAAGGTACTACAGCATTATTAGAGAGCATATGTACATAAAATGTCCTGATAAAGGTACTACGGCATTATTAGAGAGCATGGGTACATAAAATGTCCTGATAAAGGTACTACGGCATTATTAGAGAGCATATGTACATAAAATGTCCTGATAAAGGTACTACGGCATTATTAGAGAGCATATGTACATAAAATGTCCTGATAAAGGTACTACAGCATTATTAGAGAGCATAGGTACATAAAAGGTCCTGATAAAGGTACTACGGCATTATTAGAGAGCATGGGTACATAAAATGTCCTGATAAAGGTACTACGGCATTATTAGAAAGCACATGTACATAAAATGTCCTGATAAAGGTACTACAGCATTACTAGAGAGCATAGGTACATAAAATGTCCTGTTAAGGTACTAGAGCATTACTAGAGAGCACATGTACATAACATGTCCTGATAAAGGTACTACAGCATTACTAGAGAGCATAGGTACATAAAATGTCCTGTTAAGGTACTACAGCATTATTAGAGAGCATGGGTACATAAAATGTCCTGATAAAGGTACTACAGCATTACTAGAGAGCATAGGTACATAAAATGTCCTGATAAAGGTACTACAGCATTATTAGAGAGCATGGGTACATAAAATGTCCTGATAAAGGTACTACGGCATTATTAGAGTGCATAGGTACATAAAATGTCATGATAAAGGTACTACAGCATTATTAGAGAGCATATGTACATAAAATGTCCTGATAAAGGTACTACGGCATTATTAGAGAGCATAGGTACATAAAATGTCCTGATAAAGGTACTACAGCATTATTAGTGAGCATACGTACATAAAATGTCCTGATAAAGGTACTACAGCATTATTAGAGAGCATATGTACATAAAATGTCCTGATAAAGGTACTACAGCATTATTAGAGAGCATATGTACATAAAATGTCCTGATAAAGGTACTACGGCATTATTAGAGAGCATAGGTACATAAAATGTCCTGATAAAGGTACTACAGCATTATTAGAGAGCATATGTACATAAAATGTCCTGATAAAGGTACTACGGCATTATTAGAGAGTATGGGTACATAAAATGTCCTGATGAAGGTACTACGGCATTATTAGAGAGCATATGTACATAAAATGTCCTGATAAAGGTACTACGGCATTATTAGAGAGCATATGTACATAAAATGTCCTGATAAAGGTACTACAGCATTATTAGAGAGCATAGGTACATAAAAGGTCCTGATAAAGGTACTACGGCATTATTAGAGAGCATGGGTACATAAAATGTCCTGATAAAGGTACTACGGCATTATTAGAAAGCACATGTACATAAAATGTCCTGATAAAGGTACTACAGCATTACTAGAGAGCATAGGTACATAAAATGTCCTGTTAAGGTACTACAGCATTACTAGAGAGCACATGTACATAAAATGTCCTGATAAAGGTACTACAGCATTACTAGAGAGCATAGGTACATAAAATGTCCTGTTAAGGTACTACAGCATTATTAGAGAGCATGGGTACATAAAATGTCCTGATAAAGGTACTACGGCATTATTAGAGAGCATAGGTACATAAAATGTCCTGATAAAGGTACTACAGCATTATTAGTGAGCATACGTACATAAAATGTCCTGATAAAGGTACTACAGCATTATTAGCGAGCATATGTACATAAAATGTCCTGATAAAGGTACTACGGCATTATTAGAGTGCATAGGTACATAAAATGTCCTGATAAAGGTACTACAGCATTATTAGAGAGCATATGTACATAAAATGTCCTGATAAAGGTACTACGGCATTATTAGAGAGCATAGGTACATAAAATGTCCTGATAAAGGTACTACAGCATTATTAGTGAGCATACGTACATAAAATGTCCTGATAAAGGTACTACGGCATTATTAGAGAGCATAGGTACATAAAATGTCCTGATAAAGGTACTACAGCATTATTAGAGAGCATATGTACATAAAATGTCCTGATAAAGGTACTACGGCATTATTAGAGAGCATGGGTACATAAAATGTCCTGATAAAGGTACTACGGCATTATTAAAGAGCATATGTACATAAAATGTCCTGATAAAGGTACTACAGCATTACTAGAGAGCATAGGTACATAAAATGTCCTGTTAAGGTACTACAGCATTACTAGAGAGCACATGTACATAAAATGTCCTGATAAAGGTACTACAGCATTACTAGAGAGCATAGGTACATAAAATGTCCTGTTAAGGTACTACAGCATTATTAGAGAGCATGGGTACATAAAATGTCCTGATAAAGGTACTACAGCATTACTAGAGAGCATAGGTACATAAAATGTCCTGATAAAGGTACTACAGCATTATTAGAGAGCATGGGTACATAAAATGTCCTGATAAAGGTACTACGGCATTATTAGAGAGCATAGGTACATAAAATGTCCTGATAAAGGTACTACAGCATTATTAGTGAGCATACGTACATAAAATGTCCTGATAAAGGTACTACAGCATTATTAGAGAGCATATGTACATAAAATGTCCTGATAAAGGTACTACGGCATTATTAGAGTGCATAGGTACATAAAATGTCCTGATAAAGGTACTACAGCATTATTAGAGAGCATATGTACATAAAATGTCCTGATAAAGGTACTACGGCATTATTAGAGAGCATAGGTACATAAAATGTCCTGATAAAGGTACTACAGCATTATTAGTGAGCATACGTACATAAAATGTCCTGATAAAGGTACTACAGCATTATTAGGGAGCATATGTACATAAAATGTCCTGATAAAGGTACTACAGCATTATTAGAGAGCATATGTACATAAAATGTCCTGATAAAGGTACTACGGCATTATTAGAGAGCATAGGTACATAAAATGTCCTGATAAAGGTACTACAGCATTATTAGAGAGCATATGTACATAAAATGCCCTGATAAAGGTACTACGGCATTATTAGAGAGCATGGGTACATAAAATGTCCTGATAAAGGTACTACGGCATTATTAGAGAGCATATGTACATAAAATGTCCTGATAAAGGTACTACGGCATTATTAGAGAGCATATGTACATAAAATGTCCTGATAAAGGTACTACAGCATTATTAGAGAGCATAGGTACATAAAAGGTCCTGATAAAGGTACTACGGCATTATTAGAGAGCATGGGTACATAAAATGTCCTGATAAAGGTACTACGGCATTATTAGAAAGCACATGTACATAAAATGTCCTGATAAAGGTACTACAGCATTACTAGAGAGCATAGGTACATAAAATGTCCTGTTAAGGTACTACAGCATTACTAGAGAGCACATGTACATAAAATGCCCTGATAAAGGTACTACAGCATTACTAGAGAGCATAGGTACATAAAATGTCCTGTTAAGGTACTACAGCATTATTAGAGAGCATGGGTACATAAAATGTCCTGATAAAGGTACTACAGCATTACTAGAGAGCATAGGTACATAAAATGTCCTGATAAAGGTACTACAGCATTATTAGAGAGCATGGGTACATAAAATGTCCTGATAAAGGTACTACGGCATTATTAGAGAGCATAGGTACATAAAATGTCCTGATAAAGGTACTACAGCATTATTAGTGAGCATACGTACATAAAATGTCCTGATAAAGGTACTACAGCATTATTAGCGAGCATATGTACATAAAATGTCCTGATAAAGGTACTACGGCATTATTAGAGTGCATAGGTACATAAAATGTCCTGATAAAGGTACTACAGCATTATTAGAGAGCATATGTACATAAAATGTCCTGATAAAGGTACTACGGCATTATTAGAGAGCATAGGTACATAAAATGTTCTGATAAAGGTACTACAGCATTATTAGTGAGCATACGTACATAAAATGTCCTGATAAAGGTACTACGGCATTATTAGAGAGCATAGGTACATAAAATGTCCTGATAAAGGTACTACAGCATTATTAGAGAGCATATGTACATAAAATGTCCTGATAAAGGTACTACGGCATTATTAGAGAGCATGGGTACATAAAATGTCCTGATAAAGGTACTACAGCATTATTAGTGAGCATACGTACATAAAATGTCCTGATAAAGGTACTACAGCATTATTAGGGAGCATATGTACATAAAATGTCCTGATAAAGGTACTACAGCATTATTAGAGAGCATATGTACATAAAATGTCCTGATAAAGGTACTACAGCATTATTAGAGAGCATAGGTACATAAAATGTCCTGATAAAGGTACTACAGCATTATTAGAGAGCATATGTACATAAAATGCCCTGATAAAGGTACTACGGCATTATTAGAGAGCATGGGTACATAAAATGTCCTGATAAAGGTACTACGGCATTATTAGAGAGCATATGTACATAAAATGTCCTGATAAAGGTACTACGGCATTATTAGAGAGCATATGTACATAAAATGTCCTGATAAAGGTACTACAGCATTATTAGAGAGCATAGGTACATAAAAGGTCCTGATAAAGGTACTACGGCATTATTAGAGAGCATGGGTACATAAAATGTCCTGATAAAGGTACTACGGCATTATTAGAAAGCACATGTACATAAAATGTCCTGATAAAGGTACTACAGCATTACTAGAGAGCATAGGTACATAAAATGTCCTGTTAAGGTACTACAGCATTACTAGAGAGCACATGTACATAAAACGCCCTGATAAAGGTACTACAGCATTACTAGAGAGCATAGGTACATAAAATGTCCTGTTAAGGTACTACAGCATTATTAGAGAGCATGGGTACATAAAATGTCCTGATAAAGGTACTACAGCATTACTAGAGAGCATAGGTACATAAAATGTCCTGATAAAGGTACTACAGCATTATTAGAGAGCATGGGTACATAAAATGTCCTGATAAAGGTACTACGGCATTATTAGAGAGCATAGGTACATAAAATGTCCTGATAAAGGTACTACAGCATTATTAGTGAGCATACGTACATAAAATGTCCTGATAAAGGTACTACAGCATTATTAGAGAGCATATGTACATAAAATGTCCTGATAAAGGTACTACGGCATTATTAGAGAGCATAGGTACATAAAATGTCCTGATAAAGGTACTACAGCATTATTAGTGAGCATACGTACATAAAATGTCCTGATAAAGGTACTACGGCATTATTAGAGAGCATAGGTACATAAAATGTCCTGATAAAGGTACTACAGCATTATTAGAGAGCATATGTACATAAAATGTCCTGATAAAGGTACTACGGCATTATTAGAGAGCATGGGTACATAAAATGTCCTGATAAAGGTACTACGGCATTATTAGAGAGCATATGTACATAAAATGTCCTGATAAAGGTACTACGGCATTATTAGAGAGCATATGTACATAAAATGTCCTGATAAAGGTACTACAGCATTATTAGAGAGCATAGGTACATAAAAGGTCCTGATAAAGGTACTACGGCATTATTAGAGAGCATGGGTACATAAAATGTCCTGATAAAGGTACTACGGCATTATTAGAAAGCACATGTACATAAAATGTCCTGATAAAGGTACTACAGCATTACTAGAGAGCATAGGTACATAAAATGTCCTGTTAAGGTACTACAGCATTACTAGAGAGCACATGTACATAAAATGTCCTGATAAAGGTACTACAGCATTACTAGAGAGCATAGGTACATAAAATGTCCTGTTAAGGTACTACAGCATTATTAGAGAGCATGGGTACATAAAATGTCCTGATAAAGGTACTACAGCATTACTAGAGAGCATAGGTACATAAAATGTCCTGATAAAGGTACTACAGCATTATTAGAGAGCATGGGTACATAAAATGTCCTGATAAAGGTACTACGGCATTATTAGAGAGCATAGGTACATAAAATGTCCTGATAAAGGTACTACAGCATTATTAGTGAGCATACGTACATAAAATGTCCTGATAAAGGTACTACAGCATTATTAGAGAGCATATGTACATAAAATGTCCTGATAAAGGTACTACGGCATTATTAGAGAGCATAGGTACATAAAATGTCCTGATAAAGGTACTACAGCATTATTAGAGAGCATATGTACATAAAATGTCCTGATAAAGGTACTACGGCATTATTAGAGAGCATGGGTACATAAAATGTCCTGATAAAGGTACTACAGCATTATTAGAGAGCATATGTACATAAAATGTCCTGATAAAGGTACTACGGCATTATTAGAGAGCATATGTACATAAAATGTCCTGATAAAGGTACTACGGCATTATTAGAGAGCATAGGTACATAAAAGGTCCTGATAAAGGTACTACGGCATTATTAGAGAGCATGGGTACATAAAATGTCCTGATAAAGGTACTACGGCATTATTAGAAAGCACATGTACATAAAATGTCCTGATAAAGGTACTACGGCATTACTAGAGAGCATAGGTACATAAAATGTCCTGTTAAGGTACTACAGCATTACTAGAGAGCACATGTACATAAAATGTCCTGATAAAGGTACTACAGCATTACTAGAGAGCATAGGTACATAAAATGTCCTGTTAAGGTACTACAGCATTATTAGAGAGCATGGGTACATAAAATGTCCTGATAAAGGTACTACAGCATTACTAGAGAGCATAGGTACATAAAATGTCCTGTTAAGGTACTACAGCATTATTAGAGAGCATAGGTACATAAAATGTCCTGATAAATGTTCTACAGCATTACTAGAGAGCATAGGTACATAAAATGTCCTGTTAAGGTACTACAGCATTATTAGAGAGCATGGGTACATAAAATGTCCTGTTAAGTTACTACAGCATTATTAGAGAGCATAGGTACATAAAATGTCCTGATAAAGGTACTACAGCATTACTAGAGAGCATAGGTACATAAAATGTCCTGTTAAGGTACTACAGCATTATTAGAGAGCATGGGTACATAAAATGTCCAGATAAAGGTACTATAGCATTATTAGAGAGCATGGGTACATAAAATGTCCTGATAAAGGTACTACGGCATAATTAGAGAGCATGGGTACATAAAATGTCCTGATAAAGGTACTACAGCATTATTAGAGAGCATATGTACATAAAATGTCCTGATAAAGGTACTACAGCATTATTAGAGAGCATATGTACATAAAATGTCCTGATAAAGGTACTACGCCATTACTAGAGAGCATATGTACATAAAATGTCCTGATAAAGGTACTACAGCATTATTAGAGAGCATGGGTACATAAAATGTCCTGTTAAGGTACTACAGCATTATTAGAGAGCATGGGTACATAAAATGTCCAGATAAAGGTACTATAGCATTATTAGAGAGCATGGGTACATAAAATGTCCTGATAAAGGTACTACGGCATTACTAGAGAGCAGGGGTACATAAAATGTCCTGATAAAGGTACTACGGCATCACTAGAGAGCATGGGTACATAAAATGTCCTGATAAAGGTACTACGGCATCACTAGAGAGCATGGGTACATAAAATGTCCTGTTAAGGTACTACAGCATTATTAGAGAGCATGGGTACATAAAATGTCCAGATAAAGGTACTATAGCATTATTAGAGAGCATGGGTACATAAAATGTCCTGATAAAGGTACTACGGCATTACTAGAGAGCATAGGTACATAAAATGTCCTGATAAAGGTACTACGGCATTATTAGAGAGCATAGGTACATAAAATGTCCTGATAAAGGTACTACAGCATTATTAGAGAGCATATGTACATAAAATGTCCTGACAAAGGTACTACGGCATCACTAGAGAGCATGGGTACATAAAATGTCCTGTTAAGGTACTACAGCATTATTAGAGAGCATGGGTACATAAAATGTCCAGATAAAGGTACTATAGCATTATTAGAGAGCATGGGTACATAAAATGTCCTGATAAAGGTACTACGGCATTATTAGAGAGCATGGGTACATAAAATGTCCTGATAAAGGTACTACGGCATTATTAGAGAGCATGGGTACATAAAATGTCCTGATAAAGGTACTACAGCATTATTAGAGAGAATATGTACATAAAATGTCCTGATAAAGGTACTACGGCATTATTAGAGAGCATGGGTACATAAAATGTCCTGATAAAGGTCCTACGGCATTATTAGAGAGCATAGGTTCATAAAATGTCCTGATAAAGGTACTACGACATTATTAGTGAGCATATGTACTTAAAATGTCATGATAAAGGTACTACAGCATTATTAGAGAGCATATGTACATAAAATGTCCTGATAAAGGTACTATGGCATTATTAGAGAGCATATGTACATAAAATGTCCTGATAAAGGTACTACGGCATTATTAGAGTGCATAGGTACATAAAATGTCCTGATAAAGGTACTACAGCATTATTAGAGAGCATATGTACATAAAATGTCCTGATAAAGGTACTACGGCATCATTAGAGAGCATAGGTACATAAAATGTCCTGATAAAGGTACTACAGCATTATTAGTGAGCATACGTACATAAAATGTCCTGATAAAGGTACTACAGCATTATTAGAGAGCATATGTACATAAATGTCCTGATAAAGGTACTACAGCATTATTAGAGAGCATATGTACATAAAATGTCCTGATAAAGGTACTACGGCATTATTAGAGAGCATAGGTACATAAAATGTCCTGATAAAGGTACTACAGCATTATTAGAGAGCATATGTACATAAAATGTCCTGATAAAGGTACTACGGCATTATTAGAGAGCATGGGTACATAAAATGTCCTGATAAAGGTACTACGGCATTATTAGAGAGCATATGTACATAAAATGTCCTGATAAAGGTACTACGGCATTATTAGAGAGCATATGTACATAAAATGTCCTGATAAAGGTACTACAGCATTATTAGAGAGCATAGGTACATAAAAGGTCCTGATAAAGGTACTACGTCATTATTAGAGAGCATGGGTACATAAAATGTCCTGACAAAGGTACTACGGCATTATTAGAAAGCATGGGTACATAAAATGTCCTGACAAAGGTACTACGGCATTATTAGAAAGCACATGTACATAAAATGTCCTGATAAAGGTACTACAGCATTATTAGAGAGCATAGGTACATAAAAGGTCCTGATAAAGGTACTACGGCATTATTAGAGAGCATGGGTACATAAAATGTCCTGATAAAGGTACTACAGCATTACTAGAGAGCATAGGTACATAAAATGTCCTGATAAAGGTACTACAGCATTATTAGAGAGCATGGGTACATAAAATGTCCTGATAAAGGTACTACGGCATTATTAGAGAGCATAGGTACATAAAATGTCCTGATAAAGGTACTACAGCATTATTAGTGAGCATACGGACATAAAATGTCCTGATAAAGGTACTACATCATTATTAGAGAGCATATGTACATAAAATGTCCTGATAAAGGTACTACGGCATTATTAGAGTGCATAGGTACATAAAATGTCCTGATAAAGGTACTACAGCATTATTAGAGAGCATATGTACATAAAATTTCCTGATAAAGGTACTACGGCATTATTAGAGAGCATAGGTACATAAAATGTCCTGATAAAGGTACTACAGCATTATTAGTGAGCATACGTACATAAAATGTCCTGATAAAGGTACTACGGCATTATTAGAGAGCATAGGTACATAAAATGTCCTGATAAAGGTACTACAGCATTATTAGAGAGCATGGGTACATAAAATGTCCTGATAAAGGTACTACGGCATTATTAGAGAGCATGGGTACATAAAATGTCCTGATAAAGGTACTACAGCATTATTAGAGAGCATATGTACATAAAATGTCCTGATAAAGGTACTACGGCATTATTAGAGAGCATAGGTACATAAAATGTCCTGATAAAGGTACTACAGCATTATTAGAGAGCATATGTACATAAAATGTCCTGATAAAGGTACTACGGCATTATTAGAGAGCATGGGTACATAAAATGTCCTGATAAAGGTACTACGGCATTATTAGAGAGCATATGTACATAAAATGTCCTGATAAAGGTACTACGGCATTATTAGAGAGCATATGTACATAAAATGTCCTGATAAAGGTACTACAGCATTATTAGAGAGCATAGGTACATAAAAGGTCCTGATAAAGGTACTACGGCATTATTAGAGAGCATGGGTACATAAAATGTCCTGATAAAGGTACTACGGCATTATTAGAAAGCACATGTACATAAAATGTCCTGATAAAGGTACTACAGCATTACTAGAGAGCATAGGTACATAAAATGTCCTGTTAAGGTACTACAGCATTACTAGAGAGCACATGTACATAAAATGTCCTGATAAAGGTACTACAGCATTACTAGAGAGCATAGGTACATAAAATGTCCTGTTAAGGTACTACAGCATTATTAGAGCGCATGGGTACATAAAATGTCCTGATAAAGGTACTACAGCATTACTAGAGAGCATAGGTACATAAAATGTCCTGATAAAGGTACTACAGCATTATTAGAGAGCATGGGTACATAAAATGTCCTGATAAAGGTACTACGGCATTATTAGAGAGCATAGGTACATAAAATGTCCTGATAAAGGTACTACAGCATTATTAGAGAGCATAGGTACATAAAATGTCCTGATAAAGGTACTACAGCATTATTAGTGAGCATACGTACATAAAATGTCCTGATAAATGTACTACAGCATTATTAGAGAGCATAGGTACATAAAATGTCCTGATAAAGGTACTACAGCATTATTAGAGAGCATATGTACATAAAATGTCCTGATAAAGGTACTACGGCGTTATTAGAGAGCATGGGTACATAAAATGTCCTGATAAAGGTACTACGGCATTATTAGAGAGCATATGTACATAAAATGTCCTGATAAAGGTACTACGGCATTATTAGAGAGCATATGTACATAAAATGTCCTGATAAAGGTACTACGGCATTATTAGAGAGCATAGGTACATAAAATGTCCTGATAAAGGTACTACGGCATTATTAGAGAGCATGGGTACATAAAATGTCCTGATAAAGGTACTACGGCATTATTAGAAAGCACATGTACATAAAATGTCCTGATAAAGGTACTACGGCATTACTAGAGAGCATAGGTACATAAAATGTCCTGTTAAGGTACTACAGCAGTACTAGAGAGCACATGTTCATAAAATGTCCTGATAAAGGTACTACAGCATTATTAGAGAGCATAGGTACATAAAATGTCCTGATAAAGGTACTACAGCATTATTAGTGAGCATACGTACATAAAATGTCCTGATAAAGGTACTACAGCATTATTAGAGAGCATATGTACATAAAATGTCCTGATAAAGGTACTACAGCATTATTAGAGAGCATATGTACATAAAATGTCCTGATAAAGGTACTACGGCATTATTAGAGAGCATAGGTACATAAAATGTCCTGATAAAGGTACTACAGCATTATTAGAGAGCATATGTACATAAAATGTCCTGATAAAGGTACTACGGCATTATTAGAGAGCATGGGTACATAAAATGTCCTGATAAAGGTACTACGGCATTATTAGAGAGCATATGTACATAAAATGTCCTGATAAAGGTACTACAGCATTATTAGAGAGCATATGTACATAAAATGTCCTGATAAAGGTACTACAGCATTATTAGAGAGCATAGGTACATAAAAGGTCCTGATAAAGGTACTACGTCATTATTAGAGAGCATGGGTACATAAAATGTCCTGACAAAGGTACTACGGCATTATTAGAAAGCACATGTACATAAAATGTCCTGATAAAGGTACTACAGCATTACTAGAGAGCATAGGTACATAAAATGTCCTGTTAAGGTACTACAGCATTACTAGAGAGCACATGTACATAAAATGTCCTGATAAAGGTACTACAGCATTATTAGAGAGCATAGGTACATAAAAGGTCCTGATAAAGGTACTACGGCATTATTAGAGAGCATGGGTACATAAAATGTCCTGATAAAGGTACTACAGCATTACTAGAGAGCATAGGTACATAAAATGTCCTGATAAAGGTACTACAGCATTATTAGAGAGCATGGGTACATAAAATGTCCTGATAAAGGTACTACGGCATTATTAGAGAGCATAGGTACATAAAATGTCCTGATAAAGGTACTACAGCATTATTAGTGAGCATACGGACATAAAATGTCCTGATAAAGGTACTACAGCATTATTAGAGAGCATATGTACATAAAATGTCCTGATAAAGGTACTACGGCATTATTAGAGTGCATAGGTACATAAAATGTCCTGATAAAGGTACTACAGCATTATTAGAGAGCATATGTACATAAAATGTCCTGATAAAGGTACTACGGCATTATTAGAGAGCATAGGTACATAAAATGTCCTGATAAAGGTACTACAGCATTATTAGTGAGCATACGTACATAAAATGTCCTGATAAAGGTACTACAGCATTATTAGAGAGCATATGTACATAAAATGTCCTGATAAAGGTACTACAGCATTATTAGAGAGCATATGTACATAAAATGTCCTGATAAAGGTACTACGGCATTATTAGAGAGCATAGGTACATAAAATGTCCTGATAAAGGTACTACAGCATTATTAGAGAGCATATGTACATAAAATGTCCTGATAAAGGTACTACAGCATTATTAGAGAGCATGGGTACATAAAATGTCCTGATAAAGGTACTACGGCATTATTAGAGAGCATATGTACATAAAATGTCCTGATAAAGGTACTACGGCATTATTAGAGAGCATATGTACATAAAATGTCCTGATAAAGGTACTACAGCATTATTAGAGAGCATAGGTACATAAAAGGTCCTGATAAAGGTACTACGGCATTATTAGAGAGCATGGGTACATAAAATGTCCTGATAAAGGTACTACGGCATTATTAGAAAGCACATGTACATAAAATGTCCTGATAAAGGTACTACAGCATTACTAGAGAGCATAGGTACATAAAATGTCCTGTTAAGGTACTACAGCATTACTAGAGAGCACATGTACATAAAATGTCCTGATAAAGGTACTACAGCATTACTAGAGAGCATAGGTACATAAAATGTCCTGTTAAGGTACTCCAGCATTATTAGAGAGCATGGGTACATAAAATGTCCTGATAAAGGTACTACAGCATTACTAGAGAGCATAGGTACATAAAATGTCCTGATAAAGGTACTACAGCATTATTAGAGAGCATGGGTACATAAAATGTCCTGATAAAGGTACTACGGCATTATTAGAGAGCATAGGTACATAAAATGTCCTGATAAAGGTACTACAGCATTATTAGTGAGCATACGTACATAAAATGTCCTGATAAAGGTACTACAGCATTATTAGAGAGCATATGTACATAAAATGTCCTGATAAAGGTACTACGGCATTATTAGAGAGCATATGTACATAAAATGTCCTGATAAAGGTACTACGGCATTATTAGAGAGCATATGTACATAAAATGTCCTGATAAAGGTACTACGGCATTATTAGAGAGCATAGGTACATAAAAGGTCCTGATAAAGGTACTACGGCATTATTAGAGAGCATGGGTACATAAAATGTCCTGATAAAGGTACTACGGCATTATTAGAAAGCACATGTACATAAAATGTCCTGATAAAGGTACTACGGCATTACTAGAGAGCATAGGTACATAAAATGTCCTGTTAAGGTACTACAGCAGTACTAGAGAGCACATGTTCATAAAATGTCCTGATAAAGGTACTACAGCATTACTAGAGAGCATAGGTACATAAAATGTCCTGTTAAGGTACTACAGCATTATTAGAGAGCATGGGTACATAAAATGTCCTGATAAAGGTACTACAGCATTACTAGAGAGCATAGGTACATAAAATGTCCTGTTAAGGTACTACAGCATTATTAGAGAGCATAGGTACATAAAATGTCCTGATAAATGTTCTACAGCATTACTAGAGAGCATAGGTACATAAAATGTCCTGTTAAGGTACTACAGCATTATTAGAGAGCATGGGTACATAAAATGTCCTGTTAAGTTACTACAGCATTATTAGAGAGCATAGGTACATAAAATGTCCTAATAAAGGTACTACAGCATTACTAGAGAGCATAGGTACATAAAATGTCCTGTTAAGGTACTACAGCATTATTAGAGAGCATGGGTACATAAAATGTCCAGATAAAGGTACTATAGCATTATTAGAGAGCATGGGTACATAAAATGTCCTGATAAAGGTACTACGGCATTATTAGAGAGCATGGGTACATAAAATGTCCTGATAAAGGTACTACGTCATTATTAGAGAGCATATGTACATAAAATGTCCTGATAAAGGTACTACAGCATTATTAGAGAGCATATGTACATAAAATGTCCTGATAAAGGTCCTACGGCATTATTAGAGAGCATATGTACATAAAATGTCCTGATAAAGGTACTACGCCATTACTAGAGAGCATATGTACATAAAATGCCCTGATAACGGTACTACAGCATTATTAGAGAGCATGGGTACATAAAATGTCCTGTTAAGGTACTACAGCATTATTAGAGAGCATGGGTACATAAAATGTCCAGATAAAGGTACTATAGCATTATTAGAGAGCATGGGTACATAAAATGTCCTGATAAAGGTACTACGGCATTATTAGAGAGCATGGGTACATAAAATGTCCTGATAAAGGTACTACGGCATTATTAGAGAGCATGGGTACATAAAATATCCTGATAAAGGTACTACAGCATTATTAGAGAGAATATGTACATAAAATGTCCTGATAAAGGTACTACGGCATTATTAGAGAGCATGGGTACATAAAATGTCCTGATAAAGGTCCTACGGCATTATTAGAGAGCATAGGTTCATAAAATGTCCTGATAAAGGTACTACGGCATTATTAGTGAGCATATGTACTTAAAATGTCATGATAAAAGTACTACAGCATTATTAGAGAGCATATGTACATAAAATGTCCTGATAAAGGTACTATGGCATTATTAGAGAGCATAGGTACATAAAATGCCCTGATAAAGGTACTATGGCATTATTATAGAGCATAGGTACATAAAATGTCCTGATAAAGCTACTACTGCATTATTAGAGAGCATAGGTACATAAAATGTCCTGTTAAGTTACTACAGCATTATTAGAGAGCAGGCGTACATAAAATGTCCTGATAAAGGTACTACAGCATTATTAGAGAGCATATGTACATAAAATGTCCTGATAAAGGTACTATGGCATTATTAGAGAGTATATGTACAAAAAATGTCCTGATAAAGGCACTACGGCATTATTAGAGAGCATGGGTATGTAAAATGTCCTGATAAAGGTACTACGGCATTATCAGAGAGAATGGGTTCATAAATGTCCTGATAAAGGTACTACAGCATTATTAGAGAGCATGGGTACATAAAATGTCCTGATAAACGTACTACAGCATTACTAGAGAGCATGGGTACATAAAATGTCCTGATAAAGGTACTACGGCATTACTAGAGAGCATAGGTACATAGAATGTCCAGATAAAAGTACTATGACATTACTAGAGAGCATAGGTACATAAAATGTCCTGATAAAGGTACTACGGCATTATTAGAGAGCATGGGTACATAAAATGTCCTGATAAAGGTACTACGGCATTATTAGAGGGCATGGGTTCATCAAATGTCCTGATTAAGGCACTACGGCATTATTAGAGAGCATAGGTACATAAAATGTCCTGATAAAGGTACTATGGCATTATTAGAGAGCATGGGTACATAAAATGTCCTGATAAAGGTACTACAGCATTACTAGAGAGCATGGGTACATAAAATGTCCTGATAAAGGTACTACGGCATTATTAGAGAGCATGGGTACATACAATGTCCTGATAAAGGTACTACGGCATTATTAGAGAGCATGGCTACATAAAATGTCCTGATAAAGGTACTACAGCATTATTAGAGAGCATAGGGACATACAATGTCCTGATAAAGGTACTACTGCATTATTAGAGAGCATGGGTACATAAAATGTCCTGATAAAGGTACTACAGCATTATTAGAGAGCATGGGTACATAAAATGTCCAGATAAAGGTACTATAGCATTATTAGAGAGCATGGGTACATAAAATGTCCTGATAAAGGTACTACGGCATTATTAGAGAGCATGGGTACATAAAATGTCCTGCTAAAGGTACTACGTCATTATTAGAGAGCATATGTACATAAAATGTCCTGATAAAGGTACGACAGCATTATTAGAGAGCATATGTACATAAAATGTCCTGATAAAGGTACTACGCCATTACTAGAGAGCATATGCACATAAAATGTCCTGATAAAGGCACTACAGCATTATTAGAGAGCATAGGTACATAAAATGTCCTGATAAAGGTACTACGGCATTATTAGAGAGCATGGGTACATAAAATGTCCTGATAAAGGTACTACTGCATTATTAGAGAGCATGGGTACATAAAATGTCCTGATAAAGGTCCTACGCCATTATTAGAGAGCGGCATTATTAGAGAGCATAGGTACATAAAATGTCCTGATAAAGGTACTACGGCATTACTAGAGAGCATGGGTACATAAAATGTCCTGATAAAGGTACTACGGCATTACTAGAGAGCATAGGTACATAGAATGTCCTGAGAACGGTACTACAGCATTACTAGAGAGCAAAGGTACATAAAATGTCCTGATAACGGTACTACAGCATTATTAAAGAGCATATGTACATAAAATGTCCTGATAAAGGTACTACAGCATTATTAGAGAGCATAGGTACATAAAATATCCTGATAAAGGTACTACGGCATTACTAGAGAGCATGGGTACATAAAATGTCCTGATAAAGGTACTACGGCATTACTAGAGAGCATAGGTACATAGAATGTCCTGATAACGGTACTACAGCATTACTAGAGAGCAAAGGTACATAAAATGTCCTGATAAAGGTACTATGGCATTATTAGAGACCATGGGTACATAAAATGTCCTGATAAAGGTACTACAGCATTATTAGAGAGCATGGGTACATAAAATGTCCTGATAAAGGTACTACGGCATTATTAAAGAGCATATGTACATAAAATGTCCTGATAAAGGTACTACAGCATTATTAGAGAGCATAGGTACATAAAATGTCCTGATAAAGGTACTATGGCATTATTAGAGAGCATGGGTACATAAAATGTCCTGATAAAGGTACTACGGCATTACTAGAGAGCATGGGTACATAAAATATCCTGATAAAGGTACTACGGCATTACTAGAGAGCATAGGTACATAAAATGCCCTGATAAAGGTACTATGGCATTATTAGAGAGCATAGGTACATAAAATGTCCTGATAAAGGTACTACGGCATTATTAGAGAGCATGGGCACATAAAATGTCCTGATAAAGGTACCACGGCATTATTGGAGAGCATAGGTACATAAAATGTCCTGATAAAGGTACTATGGCATTATTAGAGAGCATAGGTACATAAAATGTCCTGATAAAGGTACTATGGCATTATTAGAGAGCATAGGTACATAAAATGTCCTGATAAAGGTACTATGACATTATTAGAGAGCATAGATACATAAAATGTCCTGATAAAGGTAGTACAGCATTATTAGAGAGCATGGGTACATAAAATGTCCTGATAAAGGTACTACAGCATGACTAGTGAGCATAGGTACATAAAATGTTCTGATAAAGGTACTACGGCATTGTTAAAGAACATAGGTACATAAAATGTCCTGATAAAGGTACTATGGCATTATTAGAGAGTCTATGTACATAAAATGTCCTGATAAAGGTACTACGGCATTATTAGAGAGCATGGGCACATAAAATGTCCTGATAAAGGTACCACGGCATTATTAGAGAGCATAGGTACATAAAATGTCCTGAGAAAGGTACTATGGCATTATTAGAGAGCATAGGTACATAAAATGTCCTGATAAAGGTACTATGGCATTATTAGAGAGCATAGGTACATAAAATGTCCTGATAAAGGTACTATGACATTATTAGAGAGCATAGATACATAAAATGTCCTGATAAAGGTAGTACAGCATTATTAGAGAGCATGGGTACATAAAATGTCCTGATAAAGGTACTACAGCATGACTAGTGAGCATAGGTACATAAAATGTTCTGATAAAGGTACTACAGCATTACTAGAGATCATGGGTACATAAAATGTCCTGATAAAGGTACTACGGCATTATTAGAGAGCATGGGTACATAAAATGTCCTGATAAACGTACTACGGCATTATTAGAGAGCATGGGTAAGTAAAATGTCCTGATAAAGGTACTACATCATTATTAGAGAGCATAGGTACATAAAATGTCCTGATAAAGGTACTACAGCATTGCTAGAGAGCATGGGTACATAAATTGTCCTGATAAAGTTACTACGGCATTAGCAAGGAGCATGGGTACATAAAATGTCCTGATAAAGGTACTACAGCATTACTAGAGAGCATGGGTACATAAAATGTCCTGATAAAGGTACTACGGCATTACTAGAGAGCATAGGTAAATAAAATGTCATGATAAAGGTACTACAGCATTACTAGAGAGCATAGGTACATAAAATGTCCTGATAAAGGTACTACGGCATTACTAGAGAGCATAGGTACATAAAATGTCCTGATAAAGGCACTACGGCATTACTAGAGGGCATGGGCACATAAAATGTCCTGATAAAGGTACCACGGCATTATTAGAGAGCATAGGTACATAAAATGTCCTGATAAAGGTACTATGGCATTATTAGAGAGCATAGGTACATAAAATGTCCTGATAAAGGTACTACAACATTACTAGAGAACATAGGTACATAAAATGTCCTGATAAAGGTACTACGTCATTACTAGAGAGCATGGGTACATAAAATGTCCTGATAAAGGTACTACGGCAGTATTAGAGAGCATGGGTACATAAATTGTCTGATAAAGGGACTACAGCATTATTAGAGGGCATAGGTAGATAAAATGTCCTGATAAAGGTACTACGGCATTACTAGAGAGCATATGTACATAAAATGTCCTGATAAAGGTACTACGGCAGTATTAGAGAGCATGGGTACATAAAATGTCCTGATAAAGGTACTACAGCATTACTAGAGATCATGGGTACATAAAATGTCCTGATAAAGGTACTACAGCATTACTAGAGAGCATAGGTACATAAAATGTCCTGATAAAGGTACTACGGCATTATTAGAGAGCATGTGTACATAAAATGTCCTGATAAAGGTACTACGGCATTATTAGAGAGCATGGGCACATAAAATGTCCTGATAAAGGTACCACGGCATTATTAGAGAGCATAGGTACATAAAATGTCCTGAGAAAGGTACTATGGCATTATTAGAGAGCATAGGTACATAAAATGTCCTGATAAAGGTACTATGGCATTATTAGAGAGCATAGGTACATAAAATGTCCTGATAAAGGTACTATGACATTATTAGAGAGCATAGATACATAAAATGTCCTGATAAAGGTAGTACAGCATTATTAGAGAGCATGGGTACATAAAATGTCCTGATAAAGGTACTACAGCATGACTAGTGAGCATAGGTACATAAAATGTTCTGATAAAGGTACTACGGCATTGTTAAAGAACATAGGTACATAAAATGTCCTGATAAAGGTACTATGGCATTATTAGAGAGTCTATGTACATAAAATGTCCTGATAAAGGTACTACAGCATAATTAGAGAGCATGGGTACATAAAATGTCCTGATAAACGTACTACAGCATTACTAGAGAGCATGGGTACATAAAATGTCCTGATAAACGTACTATGGCATTATTAGTGAGCATATGTACATAAAATGTCCTGATAACGGTACTACAGCATTATTAGAGAGCAAAGGTACGTAAAATGTTCTGATAAAGGTACTATGGCATTACTAGAGAGCATAGGTACATAAAATGTCCTGATAAAGGTACTACAGCATTACTAGAGGGCATAGGTGCATAAAATGTCCTGATAAAGGTACTATGACAATACTAGAGAGCATAGGTACATAAAATGTCCTGATAAAGATACTACGGCATTACTAGAGATCATGGGTACATAAAATGTCCTGATAAAGGTACTACGGCATTACTAGAGATCATGGGTACGTAAAATGTCCTGATAAAGGTACAACGTCATTATTAGAGAGCATAGGTACATAAAATGTCCTGATAAAGTTACTACGGCATTATTAGAGAGCATGGGTACATAAAATGTCCTGATAAAGGTACTACAGCATTATTAGAGAGCATATGTACATAAAATGTCCTGATAAAGGTACTACGGCATTATTAGAGAGCATGGGTACATAAAATGTCCTGATAAACGTACTACGGCATTATTAGAGAGCATGGGTAAGTAAAATGTCCTGATAAAGGTACTACATCATTATTAGAGAGCATAGGTACATAAAATGTCCTGATAAAGGTACTACAGCATTGCTAGAGAGCATGGGTACATAAATTGTCCTGATAAAGTTACTACGGCATTAGCAAGGAGCATGGGTACATAAAATGTCCTGATAAAGGTACTACAGCATTACTAGAGAGCATGGGTACATAAATTCTCCTGATAAAGGTACTACGGCATTACTAGAGAGCATAGGTAAATAAAATGTCATGATAAAGGTACTACAGCATTACTAGAGAGCATAGGTACATAAAATGTCCTGATAAAGGTACTACGGCATTACTAGAGAGCATAGGTACATAAAATGTCCTGATAAAGGCACTACGGCATTACTAGAGGGCATGGGCACATAAAATGTCCTGATAAAGGTACCACGGCATTATTAGAGAGCATAGGTACATAAAATGTCCTGATAAAGGTACTATGGCATTATTAGAGAGCATAGGTACATAAAATGTCCTGATAAAGGTACTACAACATTACTAGAGAACATAGGTACATAAAATGTCCTGATAAAGGTACTACGTCATTACTAGAGAGCATGGGTACATAAAATGTCCTGATAAAGGTACTACGGCAGTATTAGAGAGCATGGGTACATAAATTGTCTGATAAAGGGACTACAGCATTATTAGAGGGCATAGGTAGATAAAATGTCCTGATAAAGGTACTACAGCATTACTAGAGAGCATATGTACATAAAATGTCCTGATAAAGGTACTACGGCAGTATTAGAGAGCATGGGTACATAAAATGTCCTGATAAAGGTACTACAGCATTACTAGAGATCATGGGTACATAAAATGTCCTGATAAAGGTACTACAGCATTACTAGAGAGCATAGGTACATAAAATGTCCTGATAAAGGTACTACGGCATTATTAGAGAGCATGTGTACATAAAATGTCCTGATAAAGGTACTATGGCATTATTAGAGAGCATAGGTACATAAAATGTCCTGATAAAGGTACTACAGCATTATTAGAGAGCATAGGTACATAAAATGTCCTGATAAAGGTACTACGGCATTATTAGAGAGCATAGGTACATAAAATGTCCTGATAAAGGTACTACAGCATTATTAGATAGCATAGGTACATAAAATGTCCTGATAAAGGTACTACGGCATTACAAGAGAGCATGGGTACATAAAATGTCCTGATAAAGGTACTATGGCATTATTAAAGAGCATATGTACATAAAATGTCCTGATAAAGGTACTACATCATTATTAGAGAGCATAGGTACATAAAATATCCTGATAAAGGTACTACGGCATTACTAGAGAGCATGGGTACATAAAATGTCCTGATAAAGGTACTACGGCATTACTAGAGAGCATAGGTACATAGAATGTCCTGATAACGGTACTACAGCATTACTAGAGAGCAAAGGTACATAAAATGTCCTGATAAAGGTACTATGGCATTATTAGAGACCATGGGTACATAAAATGTCCTGATAAAGGTACTACAGCATTATTAGAGAGCATGGGTACATAAAATGTCCTGATAAAGGTACTACGGCATTATTAAAGAGCATATGTACATAAAATGTCCTGATAAAGGTACTACAGCATTATTAGAGAGCATAGGTACATAAAATGTCCTGATAAAGGTACTATGGCATTATTAGAGAGCATGGGTACATAAAATGTCCTGATAAAGGTACTACGGCATTACTAGAGAGCATGGGCACATAAAATATCCTGATAAAGGTACTACGGCATTACTAGGGAGCATAGGTACATAAAATGCCCTGATAAAGGTACTATGGCATTATTAGAGAGCATAGGTACATAAAATGTCCTGATAAAGGTACTACGGCATTATTAGAGAGCATGGGCACATAAAATGTCCTGATAAAGGTACCACGGCATTATTAGAGAGCATAGGTACATAAAATGTCCTGATAAAGGTACTATGGCATTATTAGAGAGCATAGGTACATAAAATGTCCTAATAAAGGTACTCTGGCATTATTAGAGAGCATAGGTACATAAAATGTCCTGATAAAGGTACTATGACATTATTAGAGAGCATAGATACATAAAATGTCCTGATAAAGGTAGTACAGCATTATTAGAGAGCATGGGTACATAAAATGTCCTGATAAAGGTACTACAGCATGACTAGTGAGCATAGGTACATAAAATGTTCTGATAAAGGTACTACGGCATTGTTAAAGAACATAGGTACATAAAATGTCCTGATAAAGGTACTATGGCATTATTAGAGAGTCTATGTACATAAAATGTCCTGATAAAGGTACTACAGCATAATTAGAGAGCATGGGTACATAAAATGTCCTGATAAACGTACTACGGCATTACTAGAGAGCATGGGTACATAAAATGTCCTGATAAACGTACTATGGCATTATTAGTGAGCATATGTACATAAAATGTCCTGATAACGGTACTACAGCATTATTAGAGAGCAAAGGTACGTAAAATGTTCTGATAAAGGTACTATGGCATTACTAGAGAGCATAGGTACATAAAATGTCCTGATAAAGGTACTACAGCATTACTAGAGGGCATAGGTGCATAAAATGTCCTGATAAAGGTACTATGACAATACTAGAGAGCATAGGTACATAAAATGTCCTGATAAAGATACTACGGCATTACTAGAGATCATGGGTACATAAAATGTCCTGATAAAGGTACTACGGCATTACTAGAGATCATGGGTACGTAAAATGTCCTGATAAAGGTACAACGTCATTATTAGAGAGCATAGGTACATAAAATGTCCTGATAAAGTTACTACGGCATTATTAGAGAGCATGGGTACATAAAATGTCCTGATAAAGGTACTACGGCATTATTAGAGAGCATATGTACATAAAATGTCCTGATAAAGGTACTACGGCATTATTAGAGAGCATGGGTACATAAAATGTCCTGATAAACGTACTACGGCATTATTAGAGAGCATGGGTAAGTAAAATGTCCTGATAAAGGTACTACATCATTATTAGAGAGCATAGGTACATAAAATGTCCTGATAAAGGTACTACAGCATTGCTAGAGAGCATGGGTACATAAATTGTCCTGATAAAGTTACTACGGCATTAGCAGAGAGCATGGGTACATAAAATGTCCTGATAAAGGTACTACAGCATTACTAGAGAGCATGGGTACATAAATTCTCCTGATAAAGGTACTACGGCATTACTAGAGAGCATAGGTAAATAAAATGTCATGATAAAGGTACTACAGCATTACTAGAGAGCATAGGTACATAAAATGTCCTGATAAAGGTACTACGGCATTACTAGAGAGCATAGGTACATAAAATGTCCTGATAAAGGCACTACGGCATTACTAGAGGGCATGGGCACATAAAATGTCCTGATAAAGGTACCACGGCATTATTAGAGAGCATAGGTACATAAAATGTCCTGATAAAGGTACTATGGCATTATTAGAGAGCATAGGTACATAAAATGTCCTGATAAAGGTACTAAAACATTACTAGAGAACATAGGTACATAAAATGTCCTGATAAAGGTACTACGTCATTACTAGAGAGCATGGGTACATAAAATGTCCTGATAAAGGTACTACGGCAGTATTAGAGAGCATGGGTACATAAATTGTCTGATAAAGGGACTACAGCATTATTAGAGGGCATAGGTAGATAAAATGTCCTGATAAAGGTACTACGGCATTACTAGAGAGCATATGTACATAAAATGTCCTGATAAAGGTACTACGGCAGTATTAGAGAGCATAGGTACATAAAATGTCCTGATAAAGGTACTACAGCATTACTAGAGATCATGGGTACATAAAATGTCCTGATAAAGGTACTACAGCATTACTAGAGAGCATAGGTACATAAAATGTCCTGATAAAGGTACTACGGCATTATTAGAGAGCATGTGTACATAAAATGTCCTGATAAAGGTACTATGGCATTATTAGAGAGCATAGGTACATAAAATGTCCTGATAAAGGTACTACAGCATTATTAGTGCGCATAGGTACATAAAATGTCCTGATAAAGGTACTACGGCATTATTAGAGAGCATAGGTACATAAAATGTCCTGATAAAGGTACTACAGCATTATTAGAGAGCATAGGTACATAAAATGTCCTGATAAAGGTACTACGGCATTACAAGAGAGCATGGGTACATAAAATGTCCTGATAAAGGTACTACGGCATTATTAGAGAGCATGGGTACATAAAATGTCCTGATAAAGGTACTACAGCATTATTAGAGAGCATAGGGACATAAAATGTCCTGATAAAGGTACTACAGCATTATTAGAGAGCATATGTACATAAAATGTCCTGATAAAGGTACTATGGCATTATTAGAGAGCATGGCTTCATAAAATGTCCTGATAAAGGTACTACGGCATTACTAGAGAGCATAGGTACATAAAATGTCCTGATAAAGGTACTACGGCACTATTTGAGAGCATAGGTACATAAAATGTCCTGATAAAGGTACTATGGCATTATTAGAGAGCATAGGTACATAATATGTCCTGATAACGGTACTACGGCATTACTAGAGAGCATGGGTATATGTGTTTTTCTTTCTCATCTAATCTGATTACATTTTGCACCGATGCTATTTTGATATACATACTATATGAAAATAGTCATAAAATCCCCACATGCAATAGATATGGTATGCTGACTAGAGTTTGGGAAAGGAACATGAATTTTAGAATGCGGTAGCCAGTACATTTAAGCGCAACCCATTGAAGAGTCATGCTATGTGTTGTGTGTGCTCTGTTTTCTTGCTGAAAATGTTTGGAATCTATACATCAAGCTGTGCAAAGTAATGGCTTTAGTAAAATAATTTACACCACAATTTAACAAGAAACAGTACACAGTGTAGTCAAGCAGGTGTTTTGAATACCATGAAATAGTCCACCTTGGTCCAGCACATAGAATACACACCCATAAGCATCAGTATCAGGAATTTTTGCATCAAAAATTATCATAGGATTACATTGTATTTAGTTTTAAATAGGATATCATGCAGGCGTGTGTTTAGCCAACACAATGAAAGCAGTCTTTGCTCATCCCTGTTATACTAATCTGTCTTTTCTTGGTTACTAATATAGAGAAACAATAGAGGAAAGCATAAGCAATATTCACATAGGTGAATGGGTGATAACAATAAATGGATAAATTACCCGGCACAATACTGTTCTTGGATCATCAACAGCTCAAAAGAATCTCAATTATTTGTTCGCAAACACAACGTGCATTTTGTTCTGATGGTTGATTGTTAATTTGGTGCAACATTGGATAATATCGTGATATCCACCAAAACTTGATATTTTTAATACATTAATAACATAACTTTTGTTTATTAGTAATACCTCGAAGAGAATTATAGATAAACACACAATTTCAGGCAGATGAAGTCTGATGGTACAATATATACACTTACCAGTCTCTGTTGGAAGGTGCTCGAGCATCGTCCACGAGTGCAAACACTAGCTCCGGGTCATATGAGAGACTTCCGGGTCGGTCATCAAACAGGCCAAATAGCAAAGGGGGATTAACGATAAATTCCGCCCATGAAATCACGGAGATAGGTGGAAGCGGTAAATCCATATCAATCATCACTTAACTTCATATTCTTTGCAGCGAAGTGACACAGGGCATTACATGTTCAAACTGCAAAGTGAATTTAACAGAAAAAACATTTTTAGATAACTTGTAAATAATACGAAGTTACTGGATCGATAATATTTTAATTTCACGACCTGAATTTAAGTTGCATTGATGCATAAGGGCCCACACAACTCCCTGGTCTAGCTTCTTAAGTTCTATAACTTTACCCATTGTGTGCATACCATTCATGAGCTCAGCTTCAACAACCGGCAGCAACAGATGTGGAGTGACACCATGCAACAACCTATGTCTCGTGACGTAGATTATTCAGATTACAGGGGTGTTCTACGGTGCATAGTTGCTGTGCCCATATAAACATCCCCACAGTCCCGCGGCCTCGTGGATCAGTTGATTACGGCATGCCCATACGGATGGTGTATGTCAGAACAGCTTGTATGTGTGTGGTTATATTTCATACAATGTGTACTTACTGCATGGATCAATACTCATGTGGTATTATCAGAGATGATCAGCCGTCAATGTTCTTTGGGAACGTGTATCATCTGGTTAGGGAATGAGCTAAGGGCAGATGATGCACCCCGTTCTTCTCACAAAGGCGAGGTTTCGTAAACCACATTATGTTCCTTGGAGTTAGAGTTGCTTGTCCTTTAATTAATCTTAATCTAATTAAGAAATAAGTCAACTTTATTGGAGTTGGTTGATGTGATTATCTGAACAGGCACTCACTATTCTGGAAGGCATTCACATAGAGATGGTGCTATGATAATATAAATTGTCTATCGGATGGTGATTTCCGGACAACGTATCATCGGAATGGGGTGAGTGGGGCTATATTTAAATAAAAACACGCCTCTTCTGGCGAGATCTAAATGGAAACCATTTTGTATTTCTCCATCAATTATTTGGGAGTATTGCTGAAATAGCTCACTAAACCTAAACCAAATTAAAGTACATTACTGGAAGAGAAAGGCAAAACTATGTGCATTACTATAAACGTAGTGTCATTTGGAAACTGGGGAGAAATGGAGCTTGGTGCAAGTGGGCTCAAAGGCAAACAGTTTCAGAACCGTAGCATTTTCACTGCCGTTGTTCCAAAGGAACTGATCTGAATTGCATATAAATTAAGCTGCCATAACGGAGAAAGAGTACCGGGTCCCGGGGAACGATGAAAATGTTGTTACGATTTCGTCTTGGAAGATTAAATTAAATATATTATGGAATATTTCCAGACCGTGATTTTCATTGCTTTTTTATCATTAGAACTGACGATGTTCTTGCAGAATATATAGAAATTAGACTCCCGATCCCGATGTGTCTTGTTTCATATCATCAGCATACAATAGCAACAAAGTGGCATGTACGGAGATGGTAAAATATGGAATGAATAGAGATACGTTCACGTGTGAGGGTACGGGGCCTGAGAAGCAACCGTAGTTATGAGAGACTTGGCAACGGGTTGCCTTCCATAGCATGAAGATGTAAGCCACGCCCATGGATGAGTTCTTAGATATTTGCAGTCAACTACAATACAGTAAAACTTGTAACTAATGCCTGAAACATACCGGATACCATGCATGCCATATTGTCCTTGTACAGCTCGTTTATAGATTAAACGCAATCTGATAGATTATATGCTAATTTGTCTAAATAACATCTATCAAACATATTTAGAATCTCTTTATCACACAGGAAATGTTTTAGCTAAACCTAGCTCAAAGAAACACACAACTTCAGGTACTAATTATACTGATACTGATTTTATTAAATATACTACACGTTTTATACGGAATATACTTTGATAACTTTTACACTTAAAACTCTCAAATTAACTTTTCAATATATTCTACTTTAGATATTCTCAAAATAATCTAAGTTCTAACAAAGTAGTAATACGAGCAGAGATATGATCAACGGATGGTAAAGTGATCATGAAAATACAGTGTAAATGGTTTATATACAGTTTACAGGAACTCAGCCTGTATTTCTGTCACTCTGTCATCATTCTATTCCTTCCCAGGTTAAGGCTTCTCATGGGCCCGCCCAACAAAATAGGACGGCTTGAAACTAACTTTGGGCCAATCAACTAAATGGCAAATGTTTCCCACAGCTTGAGATCGCCCAGATTAATCTAGTTCTAACTAGTTCAATCCGGTTGCATATAAGTACTTTTTCAGGAATCAGCAGTATACTTCTTACTTTGGTTATCCGATTAAAAGTGGATAATTCGCATATGCAGAATTCCACATTTAATCTGATAGCGATGTATGCATTTTCGTCTAAACATTAGTAAAAGGAATACAATGTAGCAATTTTCACCCAGACTTGGGATCTGGGAATTTACATTGAAATATATTGCTTCAGATCGAAATACTGGCCCGCCATACACCAATAATGATAATTCGACATACCAACTTCGTGATATCAGAATCATAAGAGTATGCATGGGTGTTCTGTGGAGACCAATTATGTTAACCCGCCTCTCCATCTAGAAAATCTTGTTTCCATTTTCAAATGTAACCTGTTACAAGCATTATCTAATAAGACAATCACATATTATGTGCTGACACTTTCCTGACAGGGAGTGCAATCATCGAATATGATAAAATTTGGCTAATTAAATAGTCACTTTTAATAACTGGAGCTAGTATCTTCAAATTTAAATGGATGGCTACAAACTAGTCTCTCTGCTCCCGGGATATCACAAGCTGCCATCAAGTGGTTGGCTTTGTTTGCAGAATGTGTTAATGTATTTCCCCAGTACCTTGAAGTTTCTCGTTGAATATTCAGGATGAATGTTTGATCAGGATATTCTATCTGGGAACCGGAATAGCAACGTCAGAACACACAGTGTGTCTGAAAGGGATATATCCATGATAGCACGCCGAGGTCATACGCGACGAACGGGCATCATAGATTTATCCGTTCAGCAAATTCAGTAGTTCAGCAGCAACAGATTTAGTATCTAGCATGATATACTCATTACAGCGGCAGCATTTATGTGCTTACATTATAACGGGATTTCTCTAATAATACACTATGACGCGTCGTCTGCATATAGCACGGCTAAAAAATAATGTAAAATGTCTCTAGTGTAAAATAAAACATGCTCCTGAATATTCTGGACTTACCCTGTCCAAAGCTCACTCCCGCCTCAGGCAGCAACAGCTTCCATACAAAATAAGTCCAAAACACACAACAGACCATTTTTACATCGTATTCAAATGTTCACTTTGGAAAGAAATTTTAACTTACTCCTAAGCTGCACTCTAGATAGCGAGGTATACATATTCTCTGACAAGCAAAAACCAATTAATAATCTGGAGTCCCAAACCGCCCGTTTATTAGACTCTTGACTGTTAAGTATGACCACCTGTGGGCAGCCCCCAAAATACAGCATGCTCGTTAGAAAGGTGATGAAGATTGAGACAAAGATGACGATGGAATCTATATTTGAGCTACAAAATAATAAACATATCAGGGTCAAATAACAGGCCCGCCACTAGTCGATAGGTCACGTAAAGGTCGGGTCGCAAAGGTAACTGGCTGGTCAAGGCAGGTTGGTTTGCAAGGCCACCCTTTCAAGATCATGTTTTACAATAGGGACCCATCACGTAAAGATAATGGTCGTTTCCATTTCTAGCTATGCCTCGCCCATCTCTATCTAAGCTCCATCCCATCCACACCTCACTCGGGTTGTGATCGACCGATCTCTGGACTTCCTGATTATCAATTTCCAGAAAACTATACAGGTAAGCTGAGGAACATTTTGAAACTAATTTGACTGGGTGCTGTTGCTGCCCAGTCAAATTAGTTTCAAAATGTTCAACAGCATGTTTATGAAATAGTAGACATACAATTCCTACAACGTGTCAGACTATTAAGAGTTAAAGACGGGCCTAAGAGAATCATTTATGCCGTAATGATTATGACGTCATCATGCACGCCGATTAGCTGGTTATGACGTCATATGACGTCAAATCATCGGTATATACTCTGGAAAGGTGAATTATGTCATAAGAACTTCAAACACGCCAAATCGCCTAAAAATAATAGAACATATGGGAGTTAATGACTTAAACAACTGTCTGGTCACGTTGGCATATGGAATTCCATATATAAGTTCATGCATATATGTGCTCTTCAACAAATGAACTCATTTGATTTGAAAGCTGCAATTGTTTTCTTTTCAAGTTGATTATTTAAAAAATAAGTGAGCTGCCAAATTAGTCGTTCAACAGCTTGCCTATAAAGAAAGATTACATTTGAGATTCAAAATGGATGGCGCTTAACTAGACATGGTCATGGCATATATAGAAATGGAGCCGTCTATTATATATGTACTGTATCTTCGAGCACATGCGAGTAAAGAGTTGATCAGTTGTAAGTTTGATCTGAGAAGTAACATACATATAACATATATTTGCCAGCCAAGTAAAAGATGAAGTCGCGTATCACTCACACATTTACATTTCTTTGTAGAGTTTACCATTGCAGAAAACCATTCCCGGATGAACATTCAGCCCATCGGCCCAACCCAATCCTGACCACGCCACTGAGAACATGTTAACGGGAAGCTGCTGCTGGTATCAATGCCATTATCTCAGTGTATTCATGTGTTATCGCTTTGCCATTGAGAGGCTGACTTTTCTTTGTCAAGACCACGATTATAACCCTGTCGACAATCAATAGAGAATCCAGAGATAAAGAACGAGAGTCATTATTCTTATTCGATAACGCGCACATAATGGCCTGATGGAGCAGGTTAAGCTAATATATTTGCAATTGTTCGGCGAGTAAGGGTCATTATCGCGTGTTTGACAGGAAACGTTCGCGTCTATCCCATAATTCCCCCCATTAGCTGGTACTTAGAGCACTTTCCGTCAATCAAACAGCGAAACGAACATTAAGCTGAACTGACAAAAACGTTGAAAATATCAACTCTTGCGGTATTTTCTTCCTAGGAAATGCAGGTGCCTTGTAAGAAATTGCTCTCCGTCAAAGCTAAATTGTTAATCTTAAACACTTGACAAGGAAATGCAATTTAGCTAATTAGTCAACGGAACAAGACGATCGTGGGTGTGATGATTGGGTTAGCTTGTGCCAATAGATATAGACTCGAACTGGATCAGTATTCCTGCGTGTTCATTCGCCTGTTTGTTCAAGCTTATAGATATTGCTTTTTGTTTGTTATTGAGTGAATGAACCAAGATTCTGTATAAATTAAGTCTTTGAAGTGTGAGGAGCGAGGAGAATATTTGCTTATTGATGCATCAGCTTTTTAATACCGATCTTATATTATATTAGTGCGACTGCTCCGCGTAATGTTAGAAAGGCATTGTGTCTAAGATATAGAAACTTAGCTAATATACAGACACATGTTCGTAAAACTGTTCGCGTGGTTCAAACTAGCATTCCAACTTCGGTTCAAATACTGTGTTTAAATACGGTCACTCTGTATCCAAGTAAATGCTAATTTCTAACACATTTCGTGTGAATCTTTATCTCGTTTGACAATACGGTAACGTTGGAATATTACAAAACATTTTTAAATATCTTTTCATGAGCCAGCGATGTCTTCCCTCTGATGATCTCTATGTTTTGGCCTGGTCAGATCTCTTTAATGAGGATGTGTATATGCATCCGGTGTAATTTACCGTTACAGAGTATCCACCCATCATCTCACCTCGGATAACGTCATAATCAGCTCAGCGCGTGTATGATGCCGTCACAATCGTTACGTCACAAATGGTTCCATATAGACCGTCATCATATCTTAAATAGTCAGACACGTTGTATGAATTGTATGTCTTTGTAATTCTTTGTTATTTAATAAACATGATGTTGAATATTTTGAAACTAATTTAAGCAGCACCCAGTCAAATTAGTTTCAAAATATTCAACAGCTTACCTGTGTAGCTTTTTGGAAATTGATAGTCAGGGAGTTCAGCGATCGATCGATCCCAACACGAATGACGTGTGTGTGTGGAGCTTAGCTAGAGATGGGCGGGCCATAGCTAAAACCCGGAAAGGGCCATTGTTTAAATACGTGTTGGCTCCGCTATGTTAACTCCTTGTAACATCCGTGTAGTCATAGACACAGGTCATCCAGAGACTACTGATGACTTCATTGTTATTGGTCGTTCTACTTCTATCGTGTACATAGCGATGGTAAGGTGATAATAAGAGTAAATCGATTTTAACAGGGATACCTTTGCTTAACGATGTCCTCCTGAAGAGCATATAATGCACACAAATTTGTAAAATGTTAATGTAGTTATTTCGGACGTTTGTTGTATCATACTTACACCAAGCCAATATAAATCCAGTCAATCAAAGACGTAACACAATGGTAATAGAATGACAGGAATGGCGTGAAGATTTGAAATGATAGCTTTACCAAACGTTATTGTAGTTACTTCTCAAGTTCGTTGTGTCCAACTTAGCTCAACGTAATATTAGTTCAGTCAAGCAAAGATATTCAAATGGTAAGAGAATGACAAGAATGATTTTAAATAGCTGCTTATGTGATAAATAGAATACCAACCGAGCTGCCATTTCGTATCACACTATGTTATTGCGATCTTAATCTACGATAAAAGAACCCTGATTCAGATCAGATCAAATTCTGGCTGGATCTGTGGGTATCTCCGTAACTTCAGGTCCGATTTGCCTCAAATTTGAACTTAGAAAATTGTGTGACCATACACTAGGATTTCATAAATCTTTAAAATCTGGAACAAGCTGCTACCGAGATTCTATTGAGCTTGTTTTAAATATAGCGATCGCCTAATCATCCAGAAGAAGGCCATTTGATTTTTCAGTAACTTGGTTTGCGTGTGCATTTATATTTCTTGATTGCCCCAAACGTATGATTACTGTATTCTGCGGCTGTAGTAGTAGAAACATCCTACACCTGCAATCAGTCCTTCTTCGCTTTTGCCCACTGTGTCTTGTCCTCAGCTGAAATCCTTATCTTCCGCAGGTCCATTCTTGACTTGACTGTCCCGAGACCTGCTTTCTTGAGGTCACCTCGTAGCACGCTTAGCAGATTTATGCAATGACGTCCTATCCTGGCTTTGTATTTGCTGGCTCCGAGTAGGGCGAATTCCAGGGCTCTCTGTGCTGGTGTCTATTCTGGCATCCTTAGCGCATGGCCAAACATAGGCCATCTTTGCCGAGCGACTTTTACAGACAGCGGCGAAGTATTACACATCTTGTATAGTGCATCGTTGGAAATTATGCTGTCTGGCCATCGGTGTCCAGTGATGGTTCGTAGGTGTTTGCGGTGGCAAGCATCGAGTTTGTCTAGAGCTGCCTTTGCAGCTGCCCAGCCGTTACAGTTATACAGCATCAAGGATACGCAGGTTGCGTTGTATAAACGTAGCCTCTTTATCAAGGGCATCTTTGATCTACGAATCCATGCCTTCCAGAAGGACTGGAAAGCTATGTTCTCCATGCCGCAGCGTGCAGAAATGTCAACAGTACTGCAAAGCAGTGAGCCCAGGATTTTACTTTTCCTCCATGGTTCGCCGCCACGACGTGGGTCGTCATTTCCTATAGTTTCATGCTTTGGCGATAGGTATATGTGGGTGAACTCTGTCTTGGATTCATTCATAAAGAGATTCTCAATTCTTAGTTTGCTTGCAGCTATTTGGAGAAGTTCGTCAAGGGGTTTCTTTTCCTCGTCTATGAAGTCCACATCGTCGGCATATTCCGTCTCTAGCGGCATGCCAAGTATTGACACTGGGGGTGGGGGGTGAGGGGAGGTGGTTGGTCTTGTGGAACCTTCCCGCACAGATTTCAATGCGGCAGCAAGGTAGCAGGTGAAAAGCACCAGAGATAGACCATCTTCCTGTGGGGAGCCGATTGATGTATCAAACTCTACAGACTTCACTGACTTGACTCGTACTCTCAGCTTGGTGTCTGCAAGCAGTAGTCTCACTAGTCGTAGCTCATCCTCATTGCAACTGGCCTGCCGTAGTACATCTAGGATCTTTGAGCGTTTAATTGTGTCGAAGGCTCGTGACATGGCAATGCCCATTTTGTGGAAGTCCCTGTGCTTGGACATGATTACCGACACAAGCATGCGTTGAGCCCATACAATGTCTGCGCAGCTGCGTCAACGTTTGCAGCCACTTTGCCATGATCCGGAGACGGGCTGACGTGTTCAATGGACCGTTCCGGTTTTGGCTATACCCGCCCATCTCTGGCTAAGCTCCACCCACACCTCGCTCGTGTTGGGATCGATCGATCTCTGAACACCCTGACCATCAATTTCCAAAAAACTACACAGGTAAACTGTTGAATATTTTGAAATTAATTTGACTGGGTGCTGTTGCTGCCTAAGGCAGCAACAGCGCCCAGTCAAATTAGTTTCAAAATATTCAACAGCATGTTTATTAAATAACAAAGAATTACAATGACATACAATTCATACAATGTGTCGGACCATTTCAGATTTGGTGACGGTTTATATGGAACCATTTGTGACGTAATGATTGTGACGTCATCATACACGCGCTGAGCTGATTATGACATCATATGAAGTCAGACGATGGATGGATACTCTGGAAAAGTGAATTGCCCCAAATATTGTCTTATTGCCCTACAATAGGAGGATCCATTTCTAGCTAAGCTCCGCCCGCTATTTTTAACCTCAATTTCAAGTTAACTATACAGGTAATGTATTGAGCTAAGTGAATGTTGTTGGGTGCCGTTGCTGCCTATGGCAACAACAGCTTCCAGTCAAGTGTATTAAATAGTTAATACATAAAAGACATACAAGTCGTACAACAGACGGACTTTTCAATTTTCAGGATGGAGCTAAATATGTCATCCATTACGCATTTTGATTATGACGTCACCATACATATGCCATAAGTAATTGTGATGTCATATATTTGCATGAAAGTTCGGATTTCTCTGTTATAGCCGGATCAACCTATGCGATACATTTCACAGGAGACGATGACATTGACAAAATGCATTGGCTTGGATTATCTTGATAATCTCTTAAAATGTCAGTCTTTCAATTTGTAGACATTTAACCAAAAATACTGTTGAATATTTTGAAACTAATTCGACTCGAACCTATTGCTTCCCTAGGTACCAACTTGTACCAGTCAAATTAGTTTCAAAATATGCAATAACATAGTCGGTACCTCACAGGGAATTTGCTGCTTCTTGCCTGTACGGGTTGACGCGTTCACTTAGTTTGGGGCCAATGCAATAAGCACCATAATTACCTTAGGATTGAATCTTGCTTAGCAGGTACCTATGATTTCTCTCAATTCAAATCACTCCTTTCCTTTGTACCAAACCAAAACAACAGATTAGAGTTATGCTCAGAGTTTGTACTATTGACTGAGAAGGAGATTTGTATATGGTAGGCAATTAGAACGTATTAATAATTGCAGCATTATATGCGAACAATATACTGGATACACACTATCATTATCAGATACATAAATTGATCTAAGATAATTAATTGTAATAATTTATCCTTCATTTCTACTCACCCTCATTTCGTGATTCGTCCAAAGTGATTCTAGTAACGCGGGTAATTTTACATATCTATTTTATTTAATTGATAAATTACAAAAAAATGATACAATGCATAAATTATCACGGCCACTACAGCGGCAGAACGCCAGCACGTCGCATGCAATTTGGATATCCGGCAATTGCAAACATAACAGTTAGAATTATTAAGCTACTTCATTGAAAACGTAACAACGCTCTGTCACTACACCGCCACACGTGTGTTGTGAATTCCTGGCAGAGCGACAGCTATACTAACCAGGAATTGTCGACTGACTGATGGCGCCAAATCTGTACCTGACTGGCACAGTTATTCTCGCATGCCGCCGCCGCCGCTGCCTCGGCTGCTGGTTCCAGTGTCACACAGCATTGATATGGTCTGCATCTTTCTTCAAGCCCCATTACCTCAATACAACGTCTGCGTAGCTCTGATGAATGGACAACCAGACACCGACAACCCGATCATGGAATTCTCAGACTCCGACATCACTCACATTTCATATGATAACTATTATTTTTTCTGGAATCCATGTTGATGGAAGCTGTTGTTGTGTATGACAGCGCCGGATATTAGCAACTGGAGAGCCAGGATAACGTTCACCAATCTTTTTGTTCTACTGACTATTTTATCTAATCAGCGCTGATATGGGTAGATAATGATGGTATGGTCCCTAGCGCTTTCAAAGGTAGTATATCAAAGCGGTGAATAGAAACAGTTTTAAAGCAACATTTACACAACTCACATAATTGGTAGATGGCTGGCTCACTAACTGGCCGGCTGGCTGGCTGGCTGGCTGGCTGGCTGGCTGGCTGGCTGATTGGCTGGCCGGTTGGTCGGTTGGCTGGGTAGCTGGCTGGCTGGCTAAAATATTTTAAACCACCATTATCAAAATGAGCTCTGGTGACATATTGAAATACCAATGTTTAGCAATCAGGCAGGCCCGTTCTAGTGAAAGATCCGTAGCTTTAAAATGTGCATAGCCTTAGGAAATGTCCAAATCAATATTAATCAGGTTACTAGTTTGATCAAATTTATGACGATGTGGCAAAAACCATATGTGAACGAATATACTCCGTGACGATATGCTAGAATTCAACTGGTTGAAGGTATTCATTCAATATTAATTCCACCAAATCAAATGATATCGATCACAACATAGAAGGTGTGGGGCAAAGGGCGCGTATTTTGCACGTGAACAGAGCACGTCTATTTTGAGGCCACAAGGTGACAGTTAGATCTGTAAATGGAATATCTGTTTTGCAAAACCACCATAAAGACGCAAGTGGTTACTGGACATACACGCACACACGCACACGCACGCACGCACGCTCGCCCGCACGTACACACACGTACGCACGCACGCACGCACGCACGCACGCATAACAAATAGCATTTCCTGGCGAGAATAACACATCTCTGTCCTGAAGAATTATACTTCTCTGCAAAGAATTTGCTTAAGACAGGATTTTCCCCAAGACAATCAGATTTTCCTCACGAATGTCTGATCCAAATAATAATTTAATTTGGGCGGAACTCAATAAATAGTCAGATACTCGCTGATATGTCACTTGTTATTTACAATGATGTGCCATCTGCCACACATTCCCGGTACACAACTAGCTTCCATCAATCAAGTCTTTTTGTCATCTACTTAATAATCAGCTCAGTGAAAGCTGTTGCATTCTCAGACAACAAGAACCTTTACAGCAAGGTTTTCTTGCAATCATATGTTGCAATCTGGTAATTACTGTCGGAAATCTCGTTCCTCATTAACGACGCCTAGCATCATCATCACAATTCCAATTCAAATTGGTTCAGCGATGTAATATAGATTTCATGAGGCTCCCAGTGTTTATGTATTTGTGAAAATCTGTCACTAAATAAAAATAGCATTTTAACACGCACTGTTGATCTGTATTAATCTCAAGCTATTTATCTGTATGTCGTTTCAAGGGCCTTAATGAGTTTACATGCGTGATGGGCACTGAGGAAGCCACATTGCGAGAAATGTGACAGTTCTAATGTGTTATTATGACAAGTATGCTCAGCAAATGCGTGTTTCACAATGGGAATCAGGTGATGAGGAAAAGTTCAGTTTATATAGAATACTCTCTTCTCACTTATTCATTTAGATGTAGATCCATCTATTAATTCACACACATTCTTGGCTTGACTTAGCTCCAACATTTTAAATGCTTAATCACAATAAAGGGTGACGATTTTAAAACATTGCCATGAGAGACGGTTGCTGTCAGTTTCTTTTATTTTAAACAAGAACGGCAATGGATGATACACTTTTGCCGTCCTGTTTTCCTGTAATTTTCCAAATTCTCCATATTTGCCAGATTTTTATGATCACGACGCCCATTTTCGAATCCTACTCTGAGTTTTCCAATCTATTTCACTGCCAAAGCTGCTAGGAATCCTGATGCAGTTTGTTTAATCAGGATCATGGCCAAAGTCTAGCAATCGTCTAATGCAGGAACAACCACTGATAACGCAGCTTACTGGGCCGATAACGAGGCGATATCGGTACGGTATCGGCCAGGCATCGGCCCAGTAAGCAGCGTTATCTGGGACAATTCGTGTTCTCACGAGATCTCCTACGCTAAACGGGAACGAGATAGCAAGAACAAGAACAAGAACGGCATAGAGTGCGGTGAAGTCGCCTCCGGCCAAAACCGGCCTCAGTAGTGCTTTTGAGGGATGTATATATGCAGGCTAAGAGAAGGTTATTTTTGAAAATTGCATAGATATTGGCCGGCCATTAGCGTAGTAATTTTCCCGAGAATTTCGGGATTTCCTTTCTTAAAAACCAGGACAGATAAAATGTGAAGAAATGAACTCTGTATGTAACAAAGTATATTATTTAACCTAAAAGACACCGATATTAACTGAGTATCCTTCGATCTAGACGGTTATTATAGAGAAAATAGTCCCCTTATTGTCTGGTTATATACAAACTGGCTGTGCCCATGATAAGCAAATATTTTCACGACTCCGAACTTTCCACATGAATATACTTGTGTTGCTGTGAATTTACTAGAAAAATCAACCGAGGCATTTACTGCTACGTCCGTCCAAGGGTAGCTTGTATCGCTGTTTTGTCTACGAGATATATCGAAAGCCAGGCACGCAGCCCAGTGAGTGATAACAAGACAACACTATAGTCATCTATCAACTTTATGCAAGGCCACTATATCTGAAAAAGCAGTAAGTATGTAGCATACGCCTATATCGGTCGGCCTGTCGGTCGGTTGGTCGCATATTTTGTCTAATATTTTGAAATTAATATGACTGAAAGCAGTTGCTGCGTAAGGCAACAATGGCTTCCAGTCATATTAATTTTAAAATATTCAAAAGATTTCAAGTTTGTTTGCCCTACGATTGAGTTATATTGAATTTATCGTTGAAATGGTTGATGGTCAAACTGACTAAAACACAGCATTTACTCTAATTTTGAAAAATGTGCATTTGTTGGCCAAGACATCTATTTTTGAAAAATTACCACTGGAATGACAAGCCAGTCATTCCACTGGTACAATTTTCAAAAATAACCTTCTCTTAGCCTGCATATAGACATCCCTCAAAAGCACTACTGAAGCCGGTTTTGGCCGGAGGCGACTTCACCGCACCCTTTCAGCGACAAGTCCAAGTACATTCTTTGCGATGTGTATAACATATTTTGTTCAATATTTTGAAATTAATGTGACTGAAAGCAGTTGCTGCTTTTAAGGCAGCAGTGGCTTTCAGTCAATTACTTTTTAAATATTCAAAATATTTGCTGTGTGTTTTCCCTGTGATTGAGCCACATTGAATTTATCAGTGAAAGTGTTAATGGTTAAACTGACCAACAACCAGCAATTTACTGTGAGTTTGGGAAATGTGCTTTTGTTGGCCAAGAAGGCTATTTTTTTCAATCTTACCAGGGGAATGACTGGCTCAGTGACGGCGTCACGACGCAAGTCATTTGAATGGTAAACTTTAAAGAATAGTGTTCTCTTAAGCTGGGTTTATACTTCTTCAGGCGTTTAGCGGCGTTTAACTCCGTCAAACGCTAGGTTTGTAGACGTCGACAAGTGACAGATAATAGCGACAAACGGCGTATATCGGCATTAACCATAAACAGTATGAACACGTGGTGAAACACGCCGCAGTCGACAGCAACTTTGATGAGAAAACATGGCAAGCATGAGTGATGAGGAAGCAATTTACTTTCTTCAAGTACATACAATTATTGCTATGTGTCAACATGAAGACGAAAAGCCATCTAGAATGTATATGAGACCGATATTTTCTCAACGAAGGCGACAAGGTGATTTCTATCACTTAGTTCGTGAGCTTGAACTTTCTGATACTGGATATTTCGGCAGGTATGCTAGATTTTCACCGGCTCTTCTGGAAGAGGTTCTGCAGCTGGTTGGACCTCTAATCCAACATTCCCAAACGCATAGAATCCCATTCGGTCCGAAGGAACGTCTCATGATGACGATCAGGTAGGTTAATACATGTATATAGAAGACAAAAGCACTCATAGAGTGCAAACCTTTACCCCTCCATTTTTGTCACTTATTTTACAGACTTTCGGATTTCTACGGAATTTCCCAGGATTTTATTCTAACTACGGATTCATCCCAGATTGTAATGTATCACACTCCTTAGGTTATTGTTGTTTTCAAACTTTCAAATGTGGGCGAACTAGTATCGTTAGTTTTCGATATATTCATTGATCCAGATTTTCTAAGCTCAAGTAATTATATTTATTTGTAATTTCGTGATGAGATTTCCATAAGATCAAAGAGCTGGTTACTCTATGACCAAGAGCTAAGGATTTTGCGAGGGATCCAAGAACCTTTGTTGTCTGAGCCAGATCGAACCAGTAGTTTTCGAGATACCTGTGAGTCAGTGTGCGGACAGACACTCATACAAACGCACGCACGCACGCACGCACGCACGCACGCACGCACGCACGCACGCACGCACGCACGCACGCACGCACGCACCCACGCATGCACGCGCGCGCGCACGCACGCACGCACGCACGCACGCACGCACGCACACACGCACGCACGCACGGACAGATGGACGGACGGACGGAACTAGTAGGCGATCAATTCAATATCATCATTAATATTTTTATTGAAGATACCTGGCTTCCGGAGATTCACAAGCTTCTATATCATTTGCATATCGTGTTGGTCGTGCAACTGTCTGCAAGGTTGTCTCTGAAACCTGTCGTGCACTTTGGGAGTCGCTTGGCCCTGTTTATGTTCCCGTTCCTACGGAGGATGATTGGCTAGATATCGCCAGAGATTTTGTCAATTTCTGGAATTTTCCCAATTGTTTTGGCGCGCTCAATGGAAAGCATGTGGTCATTCAAGCCCCTTACAAAGCTGGATCAGAGTTCTACAACTATAAAGGGACTCATAGCATTGTGTTAATGGTGCTAACTGATGCCAGATACAAATTTACGCTGTTTGATGTCGGTTCATCAGGAAGGCACAGTGATGGAGGTGTGTTGGCCCATTCTGCATTTGGGCAGGTCATGGAGAGAAAGGGTATGAACTTTCCAAAACCTGCATACCTACCAGGATCACATACTAAGCTACCTTACGTAATAGTTGGAGACGAGGCATTCCCTTTGGGAGAAGACCTGATGCGACCCTATCCTGGACGTAATCTTCCTGATGAAAGGAAGATTTTTAATTACAGGCTCTCTCGTTCCAGACGAGTAGTAGAAAATTCATTTGGCATTTTAGTAGCTCGCTGGAGAATATTCCATGGCCGAATTATTAGCAAGCCTGAAAATGTCAACTCAATTGTTAAGGCAGCAATCTGTTTACATACTATTTTAAGAAGATCCGATATTGGAAGACAATCCACACAGCGGTATTGCCCACCTGGTTACACCGACTATGACGACGGTGATGGCAACATAACTGATGGACTATGGCGAGGTGAGCTTGGAGAGAACTCGGGTCTTGAAAGAGTTGGCCGTGTTGGAAGCAATAATCATGGAACCTGCGCAGTTGCTATCAGAGAAGATTTTACAAGGTACTTCAATTCAAATGTTGGAGCTCTTCCCTGGCAACTCAGACATGTTCGACGAGGTCAGGAACCTGATAACTAACAATCAAACAGTTTAGTGACAAACTGAAAAAATTTATTGATCTGAAATACAAATTGAAATAAATTGATTGATCTGATTTGTATTTCAAATATACCGAAATAAACAATTTCGTGAAGTCAAAACTTTAGTTGCGTGTTTGTTTCAAGCTGCATTGAATGTTTCAGGATTGTACAACATCTCTGAACAAGAGGAAAAACACACAGCAGTGTCGCTAAGTGTCACACGACTGCTCTGTTGATCATATGGCTGTGAGAAACTTGGAGTCTCCATTGACTGTTGCTGATGAGTACTGCAGGATCCATATTCCACATCAAATAAGACCTGTTCAACACGCAAACGTACCAAAGCTCGCTGGTGAGGGCTCATGGTCAGCAAACGCATACCCACAGATTCAGCCCACACCATACACTTATCCCTTGGCTTCCTGTTTACTATGGCATCCGTTGATCGCTTTAGAGCATCAATCATCTCTCCGATCGATCATTTGTCTGAGATGTAGTGGTTTGCCGCTTCTTCTTGATCACATGCGTCTCTGGTAGGCCTAGGGGTGACTGTCGATCCGAGGATGTTGCCGCTATCTCTGGACCAGGAGTCTGTCCTCCAGACGACGGTGGGCTTGTTGGAATATCCGACCCAGGAAGATCAGATGGCGGTGGCGATTCATGGTCTTCTTCGTCCAAACAGTCCTATATATTTCCATCGTTGTCTTGGAAATTACTCTCAGTTCTGTAAAATACAAACATTTAGTGATTACTCTAGGCTACTGGGCCCGTATTCATAACAATTCTTAGTTTAAATATACTTACGGTCTAAGTATCATACTTTACTAAGTATCATAGCTAAGTTGGTGTTTATAAAATTGCCTAAGTATCATACTTTGCAAAGTCTAATACTTAAATCTGAAAATCATGGTTAAATCTTTGTGCTTGTCATTGAAACCGGATTTTATCCACATTCTGAGTCAATCCTGAAATCGAGTATGCTCTATTTCGTTCATTGTGTTGTCAAATGTAATCGATATGTAAATCGTTTTGGATAGGCTATGTTATGTCTTAACTAGGTGGTGGCTAGTCTCCGTGTAGACTATTGATACTGAGGTATGTGTTAAGTAAGTGTAGCTTTATGAATACGGTCCCTGTATTCGAAAATGGTGTTAATTAAATGATCAGTTATAACTTACGTTTGGTATTTGGAAAAGGGATCGAGAAAGCCCATTAATTTGAAGTAGCGCCATTTTGTTATGCGACTTGCTTCTTGGCCACTCTTCGTCTTCAGTTCCCTTTTCTTTCTGGTATACCTGTCTCTCAGGTATGTGAACCGCTTATAAGGCCATGACCCTGAAATAAAATGAGACATTTGAGGCATCTGGAGAACACACACTCAACATTAGCTCCGGCCCGCCATCACTATTGTCAACCTAATAGGATACTATCACTCTGTAATAGGTAATGTTCCGGTAGTGTGCCGTTTCTTGCTAGGTTGATGATGTTGATGTGGGCCTGGGCTCATCATATGATGTTAAAACACTCATGATATTTTTCTCAAGATAACAATATTGATCTAAAAACTGTATTCTTATAAGCAGTAATTATGTCAACATGAGCTTGACCTTTGACCACTTGCCCTCAGATCAACAGGGTTTCTAGCCTCCAAGGGCAACATGCTATCCACACATCGTGAATATCCGCCCATTAGTGCGTTATTTATCGCACGGCAATGGATAAAATCATCTCAAAATTCGTCATATTTGGTCACTGACTTTGACCTTTGGCCTCTTGAAACCATAATCGATGAGAATCACCCGTTCACCGAGTCCGAGTTCTCTCACTTTGCCATACATAGATCTGACAGACGGGCGAGACATCAGATATATATAGGGCAGAGTCGCAGAGTTCGAACTACCTTTCACCATGGTCGATTATCCACTGTAATGAAAATTTCTACATACCTTCTCGGTCTAATTCTACACCAATACTACGCCAGGCATTGTCTTTCTTCATCTGGTCTTTATAATCTGAACTGCTCTGATCATACAGACAATTATGCCCCTGAACCAGACCAATTAATCTCTCGTCTATCTCTTCCATGCCGGGGTGTAAATTCGAAACTTACACTGCATGACAATTCTGCGCTTGAATTGAGTTTTGGCGGGAACCTGTATGATCTCTGATTGGTTGGAAGTGTCTGGAATCGGCAGCGTTTACCAGCGTCCACCTTAAAAGTTCAACATGATTGAACTCTAGAAAATTTACGTCAGCGTGAGCCGCGCTCCCCAGCGTCATGACGGCGTTTAGCAACCGCAAAAAAGTATAAATATGTACGCCGTTGAACGGCGGTAACTGCTGATTGTCGGCCTACGACGGCGGACTGGCGGCGCATGACGACGTGAAAACTATAAACCCAGCTTTAGTCCGATTAAAAATGGACATTCATAAAGCAACAATTAGAATTCTCTTATGATTGTTAAAGTCGGTCGGTTGCTCCAATCGGTCCATTGAAGTTCAGTGTATCTTTTGTTAACCCTTTAATAGCTAAGTTTGGTCCAAAAAATGTTTGCTTATTGAATATCTATTATTTGCTGGCCAAGAGAAAATATTTGAAAATTTACCACTGAAATGACAAGCCAGTCAGTCATTCCTGTGGCACAAATTTCCAAAATAATCTTACTGGCCTGCATATGAACATTTCTCAAGAGCACTACAGAGACCGGTTTTGGCTGGCTTCGCCATACTCCTTCAACTACAATTCCAAGTATATTCTTTGCGATGTTTAACATACTTTGTTAAATATTTTGAAATTAATATGACTGGAAGCAGTTGCTTCCTATGGCAGCAATGGCTTCCAGTCATATGTATTTTTACTATATTCAGTAGATGTCCTATTTGTTAAAGGGTTAATGGTCATACTGATGAACAACCAGCATTTAGAGTTGCTTTGAAACTTGAGAAATGTGCATTTGTTGGCCAAGAAGACTATTTTAGAGATTGTACCGCTGGAATGACTGGCTCAATTACAGAATGAGTCATTCCAGTGGTAAATTTTCTAAAAATAGTTTCTTGGTCTGCCTAAAAATTAACGTTCATAAAGCAATAATTTAAATTTTCTTGCGATTGCTGATGTTTTGATTCTTTTTATTTTGAACATACATGTGATATTTTGTTTATATTTCAGGCAACATGTCAACCATAGATGGTTTCATCACCAGGCATTTGATCAGCTGCTGTGTCCAGCGAAGCATTTACATAAGCAAATACAATCCTGTTGACAATACCAAATAATTGTGTCTTTCAGCATAGAGCATGCTGTACATTGTGTATTCCGGTTGCTAGCCAGACCTTTGTAAACGGTGCATAGTATGGTGATATGTTAAGGAGAATGTAATCAATAATCTTGAGAACGAGTTAAATTTGGTTCATAACATTTATTAATCATCGGGAATCGCCAAGATTGCAGCTTGTCTCTCTGCTGGACATACTGGATGTGCAACAAATCTTGAACAATTGTAAAATATATTTAGATCTGATGTCTTCTAACAGAGGGCTCCAGTGTAAATGGTCATTCGCCTGGATGATTTTGAACCTAAACGCCAAGCACATTTCACGAATTGACCGTCGAAAATATATGACGTAACACTGAAACTTAACATATGGATGAATTGAATTTGTGTCAATCTACCACACCAGCACTGTTAACACAACCTGCTATAGATCTATTTCAGTATTTCTATCATTCAGTGTTGGTATCTACCACACCAGCACTGTTACCACAACCTGCTATAGATGTATATCAGTATTTCTATCATTCAGTATTGGTATCTACCACACCAGCACTGTTACCACAACCTGATATAGATGTATATCAGTATTTCTATCATTCAGTGTTGGTATCTACCACACCAGCACTGTTACCACAACCTGATATAGATGTATATCAGTATTTCTATCATTCAGTGTTGGTATCTACCACACCAGCACTGTTACCACAACCTGATATAGATGTATTTCAGTATTTCTATCATTCAGTGTTGGTATCTACCACACCAGCACTGTTACCACAACCTGCTATAGATGTATATCAGTATTTCTATCATTCAGTGTTGGTATCTACCACACCAGCACTGTTACCACAACCTGCTATAGATCTAGTTCAGTATTTCTATCATTCAGTGTTGGTATCTACCACACCAGCACTGTTACCACAACCTGCTATAGATGTATTTCAGTATTTCTATCATTCAGTGTTGGTATCTACCACACCAGCACTGTTACCACAACCTGCTATAGATCTATTTCAGTATTTCTATCATTCAGTGTTGGTATCTACCACACCAGCACTGTTACCACAACCTGCTATAGATCTATTTCAGTATTTCTATCATTCAGTGTTGGTATCTACCACACCAGCACTGTTACCACAACCTGCTATAGATGTATTTCAGTATTTCTATCATTCAGTGTTGGTATCTACCACACCAGCACTGTTACCACAACCTGCTATAGATGTATATCAGTATTTCTATCATTCAGTGTTGGTATCTACCACACCAGCACTGTTACCACAACCTGCTATAGATGTATATCAGTATTTCTATCATTCAGTGTTGGTATCTACCACACCAGCACTGTTACCACAACCTGCTATAGATCTATTTCAGTATTTCTATCATTCAGTGTTGGTATCTACCACACCAGCACTGTTACCACAACCTGCTATAGATCTATTTCAGTATTTCTATCATTCAGTGTTGGTATCTACCACACCAGCACTGTTACCACAACCTGCTATAGATGTATATCAGTATTTCTATCATTCAGTGTTGGTATCTACCACACCAGCACTGTTACCACAACCTGCTATAGATGTATATCAGTATTTCTATCATTCAGTGTTGGTATCTACCACACCAGCACTGTTACCACAACCTGCTATAGATCTATTTCAGTATTTCTATCATTCAGTGTTGGTATCCTGTCAAGTTTTAACCATTTATCACTCATATCAGCCAAAAACGGTCTTGAGAAATGTCCACTTACAGACAAATCGAAGACTATATTTCAAAATTTACCACTGGGATGACTGGCTCGAAAACCGATCCAGTCATTCCAGTGGTAAATTTTCAAAAATAGTCTTCTCTTAGTCTGCAAATGGACATCTTCGATGAGAAAATTGAAATTTTCTTGAACAAATTCAAGGGTTAAATGGTTAAGTACTATGAATCTGAACATCTTATCCCATGACAAACTACAGCTATTTATTCAATAGAAATAAATACATTAAAAATCCTCGCAAACTGAATGTCTAATGTGTAGTGAATTTGACATTTTTTGTTGCGACTATCACTATTGACTAGTATAAGTTGGTCTGTGTCAAAAAAGGCTTTGAGAAGTATTGAAAATTCAGCATTTTCTGCTAAACGATTTATTGAAAGTATGGAAAATTTAAATTTTATCATGTGTGATTTCCATTTGCAAAATAATATAGATAATATTGATACAAGAGTACCACTATTATCTTTATTATTTTGTGAGCTTGGCTACTAATTGTGAGTTTTCTGCAAAATTTAGTTTGAAATGGAAATTGATGGGAGGCTTCATAAAATTGGTATGGAATTTGATAAATTAGTTATGGATACTGTATGGAATTTCATTCTGCGGGTCAATCAATCCTGTTAACTATGTAGTATTGTAACACAGCCTCTGGTATTGAAGAATATCCATTTTCTGGCCAAGAGAAGACTATTTTTGAAAATTTTGCACTGGAATAACTGGCTAAGTTGATTAGCAAACTAGTCAATTAATCTGGTGGCGATTTCTAAAAATAGTGATGTTGGCCTGAAAAAATGTACATTCAGTGAGCAAAATCTTAGAATTTCTTGATCAATCTTGGCCATTAAAGGGTTAAGTTGAGCAATCCTGACCATTAATCCATTTAACACTCAATCTTGAGAAATGTTCATTTTGCAAACCAAGGACTGGCAAAGCTATTTTTGATCATGTACTACTAGAATGACTGCCTCGATAACTGAGCCAGTCATTTCAGTGGTAAACTTGTCAAAAATCATCTCTGGGTCTGCAAATTGACATTTTCTATGACAAATGGGTTGAGCCAAAAGCTCTAATTATGTATTATGCTATGGCTGGAATTATGTAAGATGAAAAATAGAGTTAATGTTGAATGTGCTTTTGAACAACTCGGTCGTGATTTAATATTGTACCCATATATGGGCGGCCATCCATTCACATGCTGTGAATTGGTGATTATAGCAAGGTTCGTACTGATCATGGAAATCCTAGAAAGTCATGGAATTTGAAAATTTAAATTACAGACCTAGAAAGTCATGGAAAATCAATGTCTTTAATCATAGGTCGTGGAAAATTCATGGAAAATCAGTGTTTCAATGATAGGTCATGGAAAAGTCATGGAAAATCAGTGTTTTAATGATAGGTCATGGAAAAGTCATGGAAAATGATAATCATGGAAAATAAAAAGAAATCTGTTGGCATAAACATGATAAATAATCTCTACCCAATAAAAATTACGGCACAGATTTTCAAAACAAGGCTGTGGTTTTTGGTTTTGCAATATTCAGACATTTTGCAGAATAACTCTGATCTTATTTTTGGAGCTGTATCATAAATTTTATACAAATCTAGATATTAATTCTCAGAGGTCATGAAATTTGTTAATTTTGGTCTTGAAAAGTCATGAAAAAGTTATGGAATTTCAAGCACAGAAAGGTGTACCATCCCTGTTATAGATTATGCTCTAATGTTTGTACACAGGTCTCTGACCAGTTTGTGGATCTCATTCAAGAAACTTCACTATCCAAAATACTAATTTGCACGGATCAAAGCATTGTTTAGCTACGTGGGCAGTGATCTGTAATCTTTAAGGGGCCATGATTAGCCTTGGATCTAACCACTGAATCTGATTAATTTCTAATTTTATTATTAAAGTCTTTCCAACATCTTCCAGACAAACCAGTTTTCTGATTTAAGCAGATTTCTGATCATAGTAATACTGGATGTCTTATTCTTAATTAGAAATGTTTTTCATAAAAATAGCAAAGTTCTTGTCATTCCAGTATCATTTCTCACGGTCTGTCCATACTCAGTACATTACAGCCTGGCATGTGGAAGACTGGTGCAATCAGACATCTCACTGAGGCATGCACTCTGGACATCTCACTTAGGCAAGCCTTAAATTATTGTTTGTTTGGGAATTGGGGAACTCAAATCTTATTGGCATGACATGGCCATTGTGTGCAATTTTTAGCTCGCCTGGCCAGAATGGTCAAGTGAGGTTATGCCATGGCGACCGTCTGTCTGTTATCCATCATCAGTCTGTCAGCTTTTGCTTTAAAAACCGCTTAGCAGATTTTAACCAAATTTGACTGAAAGCATCTTAATTGTTGTAGGCTCTAGAATCTTTATTCAGAGCTTTGATTGGTCAATTGTTTGCAGGAAAATCTTAGATTTTATGAAAGATTTACAGGAAATTGTCAAAATGCATCTTCCCCCTAGCCGCTTGACAGATTTCAATTAAGTTTAGTTAGAATCACCATATTGTGACAGGTGTCAGGATTTCTATTAAGAATTTAGCTTCATCATTTTTGGGTGTGAAAATCTGAGATTTTATGAAAGATATACCTGAAATTGTCAACACTCATCTCCTTATCCGCTTGACGGATTTCAACCAAATTTGCTTAGAATTACCATATGAAAATATAGGATTCTAGCATGTTGGGCTCTGAGACTTCTATTCAGAATTGTGCTTGGTAAATTGTTTGGGTGAAAATTCTAGCTTTTATGAAAAATCTACCGGATATTGTCAAAATGCATCTCTTCATTAAGTAACCAATTGATGGATTTTATCCAAATTTGACTGGAAGGATCCTACTGTGGTAAAATTATGCACCATGTCATGCAAGTGGTACAAAAGCTAATGGTTCAGGTGAGTGTCACATGCCCTTCTTAGGCCTCTTGTTCATACAGTCTTGCTGTCTCTGAGAGTTGGCTTTGTCTTACCCATTAACAGTGTGCGGTAGCAGAATTTCAATTAATTACACAAATTATCATTCAAAACGAAATTGAATGGTAACATCTCTCTGATGTAATTGCTAAAAGCACTCATTGAATCTGCAAACTAATGGCTAGTTCATAATTGTCAGTGTGGCAGGATTTACTTGTTACTATAGCCCTGCTGGCGAGGAGCCTGTGCATCTTTAGCACAGACCAGGATTTCAGTTGACAATATAAACAAGTGCACCACACTATAATTGCAACATAGGCAGCTTTGTCCTAAATGTAATAAATTTGACAGACAAACTAACAAACTGACATGCGAGGCACAACTAAAATGTCATTTAACAAAATTTAAACAGTCAAAACTTCTTGATCATACATTGTAGGTACACTATTCAGAGGCTGTTTGTTGAGTACCGTTCTCAGGTGAAAACTCACATCTGAATATTATTATAAAGATTATGCTAACCATTTTGGTCGTCCTGCGTTTCCAATCACTCAATTACTTGACAACTACAGATCTAAGCTTTTGAATATTTTGAAAATAATTTGACTGTGATCTGTTGTAACTCCCAGTCAAATTAGTTTCAATATATTCAGCAAAATATTCATTGAAACAAAAATTATTTGTACTGTATGGTCTATAGGGATGAAAGGGTTAACCCTAATGTAGAATATGATTTTAATTAACCCTTTCAAAATGCAGATCAAATACTTTAATATTTCGAAATGATTTAATTTTGAAATGAATTTGATTGGCTGATGTTTCAGCTTTACCATCCACCCAAAAGATTAAACAAAAAATGGAAATAATTATGTAGATTCCAGGTGTGAATAGTGTTAAGTTGGACACCTGCACTAATATTGTGGAATGTATTGATTATATGCATTGTATCAAGTGTAAATAATTCATTCTGCTATATGTTAGTCGTGTTTATTACACCCCCACCCCCACCCCACCCCTCCCTCGTGTTCATTACAACCACCACCCTATGCGTATATGGTGGTAGGTGTGATAGATATTTTGAGAATAGTTTTCAGTTATCCAAGGTCGCTTAACATTGAAAATAATACATGTCGCCTGTGCTGAATGTATCCCAGGCACTTAGCCAGGGACCACGTAGCCTGCCAAAGCCACCCCCTCTATTTCAGTCTTGCTCGCAAGTCCAGCTACCATAATTCATTAAATCCAGAACCAACCCACCCAACAATGGATTTGCACCAATATATTCGCGAGTCTGGCCATATCATTGCTTTATACTTGTAGCACGAAATATGGAAGCAGCAACAAAAGGGTTCCCATTCCCATGCGTAAGGAGTACCAGTCGGCACCAGTATTCGTGTGGCATAAAACACTATTTCAGAGCACCCGTGTATAATAAATTAATTATCTCTTCGGTTTCATATTTAACAAGTTATTCTTCACTCGAGTGTATGTGCTATGTCCAACAAATAGGGGCAGGAACCGCATAAAATACATCGTATAGTGTCTAGACGTACACTTTTAGCCGTGTATGAGCGCGGCCATTTTGGACAAAAGTAGCTCCGTCATTGCGATGGCGCAACAAAATGGCCGGTCATTATCTTACAGGTGTATTCTCGGCAAAGGATGGAGCTACGGCTCTATGTTTAGATTGATCTGGGACATGTCTTGTGTTCAGATTTGATGCGGACCAGTTCAGTGCGGGTGGGGTGGTTAATACAACACCGGATACGCAGACAGGCACGCACAGACACAGACAACTAAATGGACCGGCTCGAAGCAGGGCCGGATTAACCACTAGGGTCAAGTTCGACTCGCTAACCATAGTCAGTTTCATGGTTTACTGATCATGCCCAGTTGCTATGCCCAGTCGAACTTGATTTTAGTCGACTATAGTTCGCTGGTACCCGGTTCCCTATTCAATTACCATTGCAGAAAATTTGGAGCCGGGTACCAGTCTCCATTAACCCTTTCTGTCGTCTGTTTTAATAAGCTACGAAAATGGGTTATTTTTGTCTGCTAAGACGTCAAAAAGCGCCCATCTGGCATAAAGTGGGAAGGAATATTTGCATGGAAACATCGACATACAATGGGAAAGCATAATTTCATCAAACCAAAGTTATTTAGTGAAATATTTACACTTTTATATGCATTTATTCGTGGCAAGCGATCGGTGTCAGCCATTTTGAAATTTACGCAAATATCGGACTAACCATCCGAACCGAGGTCGGGTGCTCGGTTGACTATAGTTGACTAGCTAGTTAACTATTTGAAGTTCGACTGGTATTCTAGTTAGCTATAGCTAACTATGGTTAGGAGTCGAACTTGACCTAGGCTAACTAGGCTGCAGCCTAGGGCCTCGCTCCTAAGGGGGCCTCGCTCTTTAACCATTTGCTGCCTAAGACAGCCAAGAACAGCCTTTATATTTGCCTTGAGAAATGTCCATTTGCAGACAACGAGAAGAGTATTTTTGAAAATTGACCACTGGAATAACTGGCTCGGTAACCGAGCCAGTTATTCCAGTGGTAAATTTTCAAAAATAGTCTTCTCGTGGTCTGCAAATGGACATTGTTATAAGAAATTTGTTTAGTTTTTCTGACACATTTAGACATTAAAGGGTTAAACCAAAAGGCATTTTAGGCTTTTTTCTATATACTACGTAACGGCGAGCTGTTAAAACCACATTTTGTCCTCAATAATAATTACTAATATTATGCCAAATTACGCGTATTAATGCACCTCATAGCATCTAGATTTACACACTTTCCAGGGGGCCTTCTGTACTACCCCGACGAGAGGGGACATGTCTTATGCTCTCCTCCCCCCCCCCCCCCGCTCCACCTTTGGGGGTCCAGCCTAGGGCCTCGCGACAGCTTAATCCGGCACTGGCTCGAAGGCAATAATACCCTCTTTCTCTTACAAGGAGATGGCGATTAATGTCAATCTATACTCAACTGTCTATATAGTGATATATTATGGCAATTATACAAAATTAAACAGCCACACAGACAGCAGTCCATATTAGATACATTCTTACATATATTCGCTACATATCGGTAATTTATTGAATACTCTTTCGAATATTTTGTAATTTGAAGTTGTTGCTGCCTCGGACAGCAGCATTTTCCTATCAAATAATAAACAAATCACCAGTATAATTACGTTGGAATTAATATTCTGGGAACGAAATTTTCAAATTATTAACAAGATGTTAACAAGATGTTACTAAGAACGCCAATACTGAGATAGAAATCTGATAATGTTATTATACGGTTTTCTGTCTTTTACGACATAACATATGTAATGAAACCTAGAAAACAAGAAATTCACCTAAGGAACTAAGACACAAGTTATGGATTTCAAACAAATAGGCCTTCATGAAGCCGACACAAGAACGCCCCCCCCCCCACCCCTTCATGAGGCACAAGGAGACCTAGGATAAGACACTAAATAGACCCGTGTGTGCAGTGAGAATTAACTGACAAATGTGGTTCCTTATTTTCTTTAATTCCTAAAGCAACTATAATAACATTTATCAAGTTATTTCATTAGATAGTGTGGAATTACGTGAAGAATAATGTATGTAATTTGAATAATGAATAGAATGTGCTTAGTGTACAGATTAGATCGATTCCGTACTCGTTATGTGGATAAATGATAGCTTTCCACAATATCTGGCGGATGTTTAAATTATGCAACACTTCGAAAACCGTCGATTCCACGTAATCAATCACTGGACATATTTAGATTGTACATCTGATAAAATGCCACTGAATATTTCACACATCATTTGAGCTGTCCATGAATCACTGGCATCCTCCAGTCGAGTATTCTCATCAATGTTCAGCAGCCTCCTTCAGTCGAGTACTCTCATCAATATTCGGCGGCATTCTTCACTCGAGTATTCTTGTCAATGTTCAGCAGCATCCTTCAGTCGAGTATTCGCGTCAATGTTCAGAGACATCCTTCACTCGAGTATTCTCGTCAATGTTCAGCAGCATCCTTCAGTCGAGTATTCGCCTCAATGTTCAGAGACATCCTTCACTCGAGTATTCTCGTCATTGTTCAGCAGCATCCTTCAGTCGAGTATTCGCGAAAATGTTCAGAGACATCCTTCGCTCGAGTATTCTCGTCATTGTTCAGCAGCATCCTGCAGTCGAGTATTTGCGTTAATGTTCAGAGACATCCTTCATTCGAGTATTCTCGTCAATGTTCAGCAGCATCCTTCAGTCGAGTATTCGCGTCAATGTTCAGTGGCATTCTTCAGTCGAGTGTTCTCATCAATGTTCAGTGGCATCCTTCAGTCGAGTTTTCTCATCAATGTCCAGCGACATTCTTCAGTCGAGTGTTCTCATCAATGTTCAGTGGCATCGTTCAGTCGAGTATTCTCGTCAATGTTCAGCGGCATTATTCAGTCGAGTATTCTCGTCAATAACCACCAGCATCCGTCAGTAGAGTATTGTCGTCAGTGTTCTGCCACAATTATGTCCTGAGCAGTACGTATTAGAAAGATCCAATTCGGACTATGCTACGCCCCTTTCTAACTAAACTCCGCCTACTTTTTACGCGTGGTGTAATCAATTTATATACGTTAAACCCTGAACCATATTGAAATAGACACATTGTCTCGCAAATGCCTACAATAAAATACATATTGAGCCACAACGTACCTCTAATCAGATCAGAGCTGCCGCTCGAAAATATGGCCGCATTATCAATTACGTCGTGACGTATCTATTGCCGTCATGAATATTGAAGGGACCGCCAAGTGCACGAATTGTATATTGTTGATGAATTTACTATTTAATAAACATTATGTTGTTAATCTTGAAACTAATTTTACTTAGCGCTTTGAATAGGCAGCAACAATGTCAAATTAGTTTCAAAATATTCAACAGTTTACCTGTATAATTACCTTGAAATTGTGATTCCGGTAATTCATGTTTCAAACTGTATAAATTGATTCCAACGCAGGTACAAAGTGCGCGGAGCTTAGCTAGAAATGTACGGGGCAGAGCTATAAATGTGCGAGACATAGCTAGAAATGGGCGGGAATAGCTAGAAATGGGCAGGAATAGCTGGAAATGGGCGGGACAAAGCTAGAAATGGACGGGACAAAGCTAGAAATGGACGGGACAAAGCTAGAAATGGACGGGACAAAGCTAGAAATGGACGGGACAAAGCTAGAAATGGACGGGACAAAGCTAGAAATGGACGGGACAAAGCTAGAAATGGGCGGGACAAAGCTAGAAATGGACGGGACAAAGCTAGAAATGGACGGGACAAAGCTAGAAATGGACGGGACAAAGCTAGAAATGGACGGGACAAAGCTAGAAATGGACGGGGAAAAGCTAGAAATGAGTATGGCATAGTTAAAAATGAGCGGGACATAGCTAGCAATCAGTGGGGCATAGCTAGAAATGGGCGGGCATATTTAGAAATGGGCGGGGTATGGCTAGAAATGGGCGGTACATAGCTAAAAATGGGTCCCTGCTTTTTATGATCCAGCATCATTTTTCTGCACCACAGATTGTTCTTATCGTGTAGCGTGTATTATATAGGACGTCTTTGAATATTCGCCTGAAAGGCGAGTCCATGCATAGATGCACCTGTTTATCAGCAAGAGAATGACATGGCCGAAGAGCACATCCATATTCGATAAGGACAGGGATAAGATGAATGACAACTTAAGATTCGCGAAACCTTTCACTGCAAGCCTGGCAATGCACAAATATATCTAATTCCCTTATACAGTGCAAATCTGGAGTGATAGGTTCGGATGTAGAGAACATAATCACAGAATGGAGTGTTGGTGCTGGTAGTACGACAATGGGACGAAGTTGAATACTACACATATATATATACACCTGTGCAAAAGTTAAGCACCAGCAAAAACAATAGAACGTAGAAACATGATGGTACAACTAGGCTGCCATACTTTTTGTCCCCGCGTTAGCTGACATAATTCCAAGTACGAAATGCACATGCATGCATGACTTCACGCCGCTTGATGTCCGTGCGTGGCGGGAAACAGCACACGTGTTCAGTTATGTAAAAGTCCAGTTTGAGGTATAGAACATTACATACAGATTTAGGCGACAAGATTAGGAATTTTGTGTTCATGACCGTGGTTTATTTGTACAGAGAGAATTAGCTCTTGATTGTGAACCGCTATGGCAAGACGAAGGTTAAGTGATCGTGTGAAATGGCAAATCATAGGCATGCATACCACTGGTATGTCATGCAGAGAGATTGGCAGACAGCTGAACATTAACCATACTGTAATCAGTCGTTTGATTGCAAAACATGGGCAAACTAACGAGGTGAAGGACAGGCCTAGATCTGGAAGACCGAAGAAGACTACTGCCCGTGATGATCGAGCCCTAGTACGCCTTGTTAGGAGATCTCCATTCACCAACAGCAGAGTGCTCAGCCAGCAATGGGAAACGCGCAATAGAGTGTCAATGTCTACCGTCAAAAGGAGACTGTATGCTGCTGGCATGAAAGCTAGGAGACCTGTCAGACGTCCTCTCCTCACTGCACACCACAAAGAGGAGCGTCTGAGGTGGTGCAACGAAAGAAGACACTGGAACATGAGATCCTGGAGACGGGTACACTGATCCGATGAAAGTCGGTTCCTGCTTCATGCCACAGATGGTCAAACTCGTGTATGGAGGTCCAGACGCACGGCGTACGACCAACGTAACATCATGGAAGAAGTTCCATTTGGTGGAGGTTCCGTTATGATATGGGGGTGCATCTCATTTGATTGTAAGCTGGATCTGTTGACTGTACCTGGAACACTAAATGGACAAAGATATCAAGATTCCATACTGGATAGAGTTGTGGTCCCTCATTTTGTAAATCATGCACCTGGAACCCACCCTATATTCATGGATGACAACGCCCGACCACATCGTGCTAGAGCTGTGCATGAATACCTCCGTCAGAATGCCATCGAAACCCTACCATGGCCAGCAAGGAGCCCTGACATGAACCCTATTGAGCATATCTGGGACATTCTGGGAAACATGGTGAGAAGGAGGGATCCTCCTGTGCAGAACCTGCAGGAATTAACAGACGCACTCCATCTTGAATGGCAACGAATACCACAATGGCGTATCAGTCGGTTGGTGACCAGCATGAGACGTCGTGTCCAGGCCGTCATCCAGGCACAGGGTGGATATACCCGGTATTAATAATGACAGTCTCAAACTCGTGCACAGATGTTAAACTTCGTTTTCAGACACCATTAATGACAATCTAGCCACGTGTGTCAACTGTAGGGCAATAGTTGTCAGTTGTGTCAACGTAACCATATTCAGGCCTCGTTTTCAAGTTCAAACAAAAACATACAGTGTTTCCCCACCATCATAATCAGCATTCCTCTAGTTGCATTATTACCTCTTGCACTAAGATGGATGGGTACATAAATGTTTATGCTATTGTTTTCTTCATAGCACATGAATATACTCTCGCATGTGCGTAAAAATAGGGTGGTGCTTAACTTTTGCACAGGTGTATATGTATACAGTTACGTATCAAGAAGATGGTGCAGAATAATATCAAAAGCTTTTAATCATAATTGCTTTAATATAACTAGTTTCAAACACACCTTTATTATAGCGGGGTGGGGTGGGGGTGGGGTGGGGCGTTGTCATTTAAAGGTAGACGAGGCACTACTTAGATGTTAATTATCCATCTAATGCCTAAGTTTAATCAAGGATGAAAATATTTTGCTTATTAAATGCGAATTTTCAGGCTGAGAGAAGATTATTTTAGACAATTTACCACATGAGTGACTGGCTCGGTTAAAGAACCAGACATTCCAGTGGTGAAATCAATTTCTCTTGGCATGCAAATGAATATAGAATAATGTAGAGACAGCGTCTGTTCTGATTGGCATTGAAAGGGTTAACAGAGGAAATTAGTTTTAAATCCCGATGATGAATGTCCAGTGGGAGTAGCCTCTCGCTCTCTGTCTTACAGAATCGCAATCATTGATTTCAGGTCGTTCAAAGTATGCTGGCTAAATCACGATGGCTAGAACTGCGATTAAGTTGGGGCAGCAATGGCTAGCGTACCAGAGTATGTGAAGCAATTATGCTACCAGCAGTAAGAAGTGTCACGATTAATTATATGTTCGATTCCGTCACACGGTTTAACAAGAACATTGGACAGAAATTCTGCTATGCCATTGTACTAGTTGTTTAAGTTTTGTAAACTCAGTGCTCTAAATAGGTGGGTGGTTGTGTTTGCTTAATTGGCACACATTAATCATTAGCTTGGTATTGATGAATCCAGTTTCTCAGTCAATCAAAATTCATAACGTAGCATGTAGGCTTAGTTTGCACACATTAACCATTGTATTGAGCAATGGGTTGTATGGGCCTCCTAAATAAGATATATTTTCTAGTCAAATATCGAGTCCAGACGCTGTAATACTTATCAGACAGCATTGATATTTTTCTTACCCAAGAACTTGACAGTATTTTGTCTCCACACTGCAGAGAACATTTTCAAAAACTATTCTTTCTTTGACATCGCCTGGTATTGATGAATCCAGGTTCTCCGTCAATCATGACTCAAAATCAATAACGTGGAGCGTAGGCAGACGTCATAATCAATTAAGTCATGAATGTCGTTATTAAGGTCGTCACGAACACTCAATTGATGACGTGGCATTTAATGCTTGCACTGTTGTAATAGTCATTAGATGTCAATACACTAGCATCACTGGCCAGAGACTATTAGATAATTAGCTCCTAACAAGACTAGGCAGTAACAGTGCCGGATTAAGCTGTCGCGAGGCCCTAGGCTGGATACCCAAAGGTGGGGGAGAGAGCATAAGACATGTCCCCTCTCGTCGGGGAAGTACGGAAGGCCCCCCCCCCCCTGGAAAATGTGTAAATCTAGATGCTATGAGGTGCATTAAGACGCGTAATTTGGCATAATATTAGTAATTATTATTGAGGACAAAATGTGGTTTTAACAGCTTGCCGTTACGTAGTATATAGAAAAAAGCCTAAATGCCTTTTGGTTTAACCCTTTAATGTCTAAATGTGTCAAAAAAACTAAACAAATTTCTTATAAGAATGTCTATTTGCAGATCAAGAGATTATTTTTGGAAATTTACCACAGGAATGACTGGCTCGGTTACCGAGCCAGTTATTCCAGTGGTTAATTTTCAAAAATACTCTTCTCGTGGTCTGCAAATGGACATTTCTCAAGACAAATATAAAGGCTGTTCTTGGCTGGCTTAGGCAGCAAATGGTTAAAGGGCGAGGCCCCCTTAAGAGCGAGGCCCTAGGCTGCAGCCTAGTTAGCCTAGTGGTTAATCCGGCCCTGGGCAGTAACTCTTCTCGCCAAGAACCAATAATGACCTTGTGCATTGATTGAACCAGAGTGGAGCAGATCTTCGTAATGGGGTTTCTTTGTAAACAATAGCAGTAAACAAAGTTGACAGCACGCTCTATTTGCAACACTTTATTCAAACTGAACACTGATATGCAGTAACCAGACAAATGCTGGATCTTCACGCCTCTGCTACAAAGATATTAGCCAACCTGATAGCAAATGGTTCTGGGCCAGTACTGGACCAATACCAAAGCAACCCGGTTTGGTATTGTCCCTGCACTGGCCTGTAACATGCGTTATCAAGGCACTCATTAATTAAGCAATACATTCACCGACACATTAACAATGACATTTACACATGGGGAAATATGCCATGAATGCGTATTAAGACTATTTTTAGTTTTACGATCACCTAACTTAATGAATGTCCATACTTTAGCCGTCAAGGCCGTGTTCCGCGATAATGCAGGTTATTGGGCCAGCACCGGCCCAGTAACGTGCGTTACCTTTGCATGCTTATCTCGTGGTTTACAGAGCAATGTGGCTAAACCTGTATCCTGCCAATCTGTTTAAAGTAAGGATAGTCATTCAAATATGGCTGACAGACAATACAATAACTATTCACTCGGTGGCGCTGCACATGCAAAGTGTGTAATGCCTGGTCAGTTACTGCACTTGTTTCAACTAACCCCGTGTTCCAACAAATCCCGGTCTCCCCTATCAATCCAGTGCATGCTGATGCAAAAGAGGATCTTAACTCCGTTGCCACCTCATGTTAAATTCATCATACACGTTTAGTAAAACCACAGTTGGAACAAGTTTCAGCGACTTTCAAACGATATCTCGCTATGCAATTGCAATAAATACGATATGAAATGTCAACGAGCCTAATATTTTGTTTATCCAATAATCTATAATATTTAATTTTTATATTGAATCCGATCATTTCCATATCATTTTACACTATATATGTTTGGTTTAAACACAGTGTGTTTAGTTCAAGTGGGAGCACGATAAGACATACCTCTTACGCCCGTGGCTCCAACATGATACAAGTATTGTACACGGAGCATAATAACAATTTATCTATGCCAACTATATACGGAATACACAATATAGCATTGACATTAATAATATAATAATAAATTTGGCGATGGAGAGAGAGCGAGAGAGAGAGAGAGAGAGAGAGAGAGAGGGAGGGAGGGAGGGATGGAGGGAGGGAGGGAGAGAGAGAGAGAGCGAGCGAGAGCGGGAGAGAGAGAGGGGGGGGGGAGAGAGCGGGAGAGAGAGAGGGGGGAGAGAGAGCGGGAGAGAGAGAGAGAGAGAGAGCGTGTAAACAAGGGAAGAAGAGTATGAGTAGAAGGAACTCAGAGCGCTGTGTAATCATGTGCGTGTACAGTTTCAGTACTGTACAGTGCATAACAGTCAACATGTCCCCAGAACAAAGACAGGGCATGTTAGTTAGTAAAAGATAGTTGTTAAACATTTGTACCACAATTGGGTCAGGACGAAATTACCGCCGTAGGCAGCAAGGTCTTCCAATTCAACTGTGTCCAAATCATTCTAAAGTACGGTTTATTTTGCCGTTGCGCTACACTGGATATACCCATATATGTATATTGCTGGCTCAAAATGGTTTAACGGTGTATACGTTTCCTCCGTATAGCTGCATTATTAAGGGATCTGGGCAATAAACAATAAAATGTGTTGAGAAACATTTATGATTGATGCTTTAAAATGTAAGAGAACGTCTTAGAGTCTATCAATATATTTATTTCACCGGAATTTAAGTTATTTACCAGTAGTAAAACAACATTACAAACAGCATTGGTTCGCCATCGCTGCTAGGCAACGACGGTGTAGTAATGTCCTGCTCGCAACGTATGTCACCGGCACGGGAATCGTGAAACGTGATGGTGACCGATATCAACAATATGCATAGAAGTATGTATATAACACAATAGAGATATAAAATTGGAGATATGAAAATGTGCGTAGATCAATCTCTAGTAAAATGCTAACCTTGTATGCTGTCAAAGTATTGTCAAATGATGATGGTACTGCATGTATGGGTGAGTAGGTGGACGGCAATGAGATTATTGGTAATAACTTGGTTGAAATTCTCTCCCAGGTCCTGGCCATTGTTACTAACCTTGCTTATTTATTTCATTTCAAACCTGTCTATAGCGGCCACGGCATGGACCATCAATGACTGGGTACCAAAGGTAAAGGCCCACTTAATATAAGAATAAGAATTTCGCTGTAACAGACAAACTTTAGGGCTATAAAATTATGTTTTTACAGGTTGTCTGCCATTTGCAGGTATGTGTCCAAGAGCAGCATAGGCATACCGTAACGACATGGTTAAAAAAATGTAACCCTCAAATTTGTTCAAGAATTGCACTATCATAGATATTAGTGCTCTGGATCTTAGTATGTTCATATCTACGGAGATATGAGTTGTTGTGCTTACATAATTCTAGTGCATTATAATTGACAGATGAGATTGCAAAGAAACACGTATGGTGGGGGAATAAGAGAATATAAAATACATTCATTGATCACGGTTGCATAGTATATAATAATGTACAGGAATTATCAGAAATATCACGTGCATCATCACATTGCTTCAACACAGCCATTTATGAATCGATTTCAACACGACTATCAATATGCAGTTTGCACAAGTAAGTCAATATTGTGTCACTAATGTAAATGTAGACTGATTCTGTCGTTAGTATAACTCGGGAAATGGATGGAACCTATGCAAACATTGCCGAATTATTCTGATAATAAAGATCAATTGCTGTGTCATTCTCAAACTGTATATTTGATATGCCGAATAAGAGCCGAATGGTTAGACCAACCACCTAGCAGTGTGATAGCTAATGGACAACTTGGCAATATTTGCTGCTAATAAGTCCATATTTCAGTCATGAAGAACACATAATGTACCCACCCATCATATGACGTCATAATGAACTGCGTGATTTGTACAATGACATTATAATGAATGACGTCATGAATGACGTCGGTAAATACGTCACGAACTAATATTTGAAGACGGTCTATGCGTTGTTGTACAAATTGTTTGCTTTTACCATTTAATAAATATTCTATTGAATATTTTGAAATTAATTTGACTGGGCGATGTTGCTGCCATAGGCAGCAACAGCGCCCAGTCAAATTAGTTACAAAATATTCAACAGCTTCCCTGTATAGTTTTCAGGAAATTGATAGCTAGGGCATTTGGGGATCGAGCAATCACAACACGGCGAGGTGTGGGTGGAGCGTAGCTAGTGACGGGCGGGGCATGGCTAAAAATTGAAACGTCCATTATAGATTCTAATACCAGTATTTATATCACTTGTTGACATATATGATTGATAAGGGTTTTTTAATTTATCTTAAAGGAAAAGACCATTGAATTAACATATGCCCTTGAATGATAGCTTTATATAATAATCAACCTATAGCCACCAGTAAAAAAACACAGAAAAATCAGAATAATTTGAAAAAGGACACCTAAATACAATTTATATCACTCTGGCGGCAACCAATTAGTTGAACGGCTAGTCCTATGCACTCCGACGTACGCCGGGCAAATAAGTAATGTCCCTACAGCCGGTTGACGAATATGACACGAATATAGCTGAGATTATATATCTCAGCTATATTCGTGTTAAACTGATTAGCCACTACTTTCTACAGGTAAAGTACTGTCTAATTCTAAGACAGTTTGCCTGAAAGCCGTTGTTTGCAGCGGCAGAATATACTTTCAGTCACACGAACTTGAAAATATTCAGTAGGTATAATGTTGTGACCCCGGAAACAAACTGTTTTGTTAAATCATTTTGACCAACACTTGTTGCTTCCACCAGAAAAAAGTGACTTTCAAATTTTATGTTTCCAAAAGGATCAATAGTGAATTAATCGTAGCGAGTTAATAGCTGTACATCGGCGAATACTATTCTACTATACTACATAGAGAATACTATTCTACTATACTACATAGAGAATACTATTCTACTATACTACATAGAGAATACTATTCTACTATACTACATAGAGAATACTATTCTACTATACTACATAGAGAATACTATTCTACTATACTACATAGAGAATACTATTCTACTATACTACATAGAGAATACTATTCTACTATACTACATAGAGAATACTATTCTACTATACTACATAGAGAATACTATTCTACTATACTACATAGAGAATACTATTCTACTATACTACATAGAGAATACTATTCTACTATACTACATAGAGAATACTATTCTACTATACTACATAGAGAATACTATTCTACTATACTACATAGAGAATACTATTCTACTATACTACATAGAGAATACTATTCTACTATACTACATAGAGAATACTATTCTACTATACTACATAGAGAATACTATTCTACTATACTACATAGAGAATACTATTCTACTATACTACATAGAGAATACTATTCTACTATACTACATAGAGAATACTATTCTACTATACTACATAGAGAATACTATTCTACTATACTACATAGAGAATACTATTCTACTATACTACATAGAGAATACTATTCTACTATACTACATAGAGAATACTATTCTACTATACTACATAGAGAATACTATTCTACTATACTACATAGAGAATACTATTCTACTATACTACATAGAGAATACTATTCTACTATACTACATAGAGAATACTATTCTACTATACTACATAGAGAATACTATTCTACTATACTACATAGAGAATACTATTCTACTATACTACATAGAGAATACTATTCACACAGCTTACAAAACTATATTCAGGTTTGCTTTTGCTATATTCGAGTACAGTTTCAGTTTCAGTTTCCTTTATTCACTCAGGCTATTTAACAAACCCATAATTTACATATTGATAGTCGTTGTCTGTTGTTGGCGTCATTGCTGTTATTGTTGATGTTGTGGGGTAGTGGTTATAATTGTCGTCTATGTACATTTTATGCTGTTATAATCGTTGTTGTTGTTGTTGTTGTTTTTGTTGTTGTTGTTGTTGTTGTTGTTGTTGTTGTTGTTGTTGTTGCTGTTGTAGTACACCGTATACCTGCACAGACAGTTGACACACGGCGGAGTGCGAAGGTCCTAAATTTAGTAAATACTTTTTCTCAAATAATTCCGATTCATTTCCATTTTTTACCGGTGGTAGTTTATTTAATATTGTATGAAATTACCAATAAACATCATTTCCCTTTTCCATTCTTTTAAAGGTGCATATTCACACCAGAATGATTGAAAATAAAATTGTTAAAATTGCATACTTTTATAAGCTTAAATTATGTGCCTGTGTAATGAAAGGAAATATATCTTAGCATAAGATGATTCCATTCCATATCAATTAATACAATTTTTTAATTGCGAAATTGAAATAGAGGCCCGTGCCACTCCTAGTCAACTACGTCATGAAAGACATAGCTAAGTTCGTCACGAAAGTTTAACTGATGATGGACTAAGCGTTGTTTTACGAATTGTATGCTTTTACCAGTTAATAAACATGTTGTTGAACATTTTGAAACTAATGTGACTGGGCGCTGTTGCAGCACCAGCACACACTCAAACTAGTTGCATAATATTCAACAACTTATCTGTATAGTCTTCTGGAAATTCAGATTCAGGTAATGCACTGATCGATTGTTTCAAACAAGGGCAAAGCATGGGGGGGGGAGCTTAGCTAGAGATGGACGTGACATAGCTAACACTGAATTCTTCCATTCCAAGATTACTCAATAAACATGTTGATATTAATTTGAATGTAAATCTTTGCTGCCTTGGGCTGATAAAATGGTCAGTTGTTGTAATAATTATATCACAGACCAATCGGTGCATTGGAAACAATTTTCAGAAATGATTTTTCAGTTCGAGAGAGTTGAGTTATGGCTCTCTTGAACGACAGTCAATGTATTAAATGGAGCAATCTGTTTGCTCCAGCACAGATGAAATGCAATATTACGGACAGAAGTCATGCATAGAGTGAAACATTAAACCCGTTAATGGTCAAGCTGACCAATACCGGCCCCTGAAATGGTCTTGAGGAATCTCCATTTTCAGGCCAAAGAGCAACTATTTTTGGCAATTTACTACTGGAATCCATGGCTCGTGAACAGAGCCAATCATTCCAGCCGTAACTTAGCAAGAGAGTGTTCTCATTAGATACTAATTAGAATTAAATCCCAGGTGTAATGTACATCCTTTTTTTTTTCTTATCTTCTTACCTAAGTTAATGAAAATTATTCCCATATGTTCTTCATGGGCAAACTCGCGCATGCACACGTACACAGTAAGATAAAGCGGATTAACAGAACATAAGTAGTTCCAGACAGACAGGTGTAACCAACTTATCCACGCACTGCATGGTAAGCAGTTTGTAAGTTCGTTAACAGCAATGCCCTCTATTTAAGTCGTAGGCACCCATATGTTTACACTGAGCTCGATCTGATGATGGATACAACAAAAATATAGTCTACATTAATGAATGGTTCCAGGTTATCCATGAGTTATATGACGTCATAATCAACTACGTGACGTGTATGCAGACATCATAACATGGACTAAGTGTTGTTGTACGAATTGTATGTCATTACTTTTTAATTAAAATATTATGTTGAATATTTCGAAACTAATTTGACTGGGCGCTGTTGCTGCAATAGGCAGCGAGAGCACCCAGTCAAATGAGTTTCAAAATATCCAACAGCTTACCTGTTCGAAACTAATTTGACTGGGCGCTGTTGCCGCAATAGGCAGCAGCGGCGCCCAGTCAAATGAGTTTTAGATTATCCAACAGATTACCTGTATAGCTTGCCGAAAATTGAGATTCAGAGAGTGCCTGGTAGATTGATCCCAACACCGGAACCCCGCGCATGGAGCATAGCTAGAGATGGGCGGGGCATAGCTAAGGTGGGCGGGGCATAGCTAAAACTGGATTCCTCCGTTTGCAAATATCATTAATGGAAAACTAACCTCGTTTCATAAGAGCTATTCACGTGATATACCCCACCCCTCATATACCATGCATGACATACCAAGTTTCTTATCATGCCATTAAAGGTGTATATTCACACCAGAATGCTTGAACATAAAATAGTTAATGTTGTATACTTTTATAGGCTTAAATTGTGTGCCTATGTGTAATGAAACGAAATAAATCTTAACATATGATGATTTCATTACGTATAAATTAATGTAAATGTTTAAGTTGCGAAATTGAAATAGAGACACGAGGCTCTATTTCAATTTCGGAACTTAAAATATTACACTAATTTATACGTAATGAAATCACCATATGTTAAGATTTATTTCGTGTTATTACATATAAGCTCACACTTTAAGCTTTTAAAAGTATACAGCATTAACTTTTTTTTTTTCAGTAATTTTGCTGTGAATATGCACCTTTAAAGAGAGATATTCAGACTGTAATAGCTACGTATTGAGGCATTTGCTTATGAAGGCGGCCATGACTTACTTTTCAACCAATCCGAAAAAACCAAGGCTGTCTGCCTTGGCATATGCGCTCATTCACATACTTTAACAATTTGGTGGAAAACAGCACATACATGTAAGCTGTTGAATATTCTGAAACTAATATGGCCAGGAGCTGTTGCTGTCTTACACAGCAAAACCGTCTAGTCAATTTAGTTTTAAAATATTTAACCTAATAATTATCATATACTAAGAATATGCTGCATTGGCACTTCCATGACATCACACACTATCACTTTATAGAGACAGAATTGTGGTGACCACGGTTTAATATTAAATATGCATAATCACATCAGAATGCTTGAAAATAAAATTCTTAAAATTAAATGCATCGTGTGCCTACTTGTAATGAAACGAAATAAATCTTACCATATGATGATTTAATTACATCTAAATTAATATAATGTTTTAATATGTGAAATTGAATTAGAGACACATAGAGGGGCTGGGGGGGGGGGGGGAGATCATCCCAAATTCAACTTCACAGCTAAGAGATTATATTAATTTGTTAAAAACCAAATAATTGCGATACAAATAATGGAATGCGCCTGCCCTGTAGGTGGGGCTTAGAATACACCTTCCGTATCCTCTGCGTGTCGTACGAGGCGACTAAAGGAGATACGGGTGAGGTAACCCTGACAGAAACCTCGAGTGCTGAAGACGGAGGTTCCAGGCCGCACGGCGCACTCTAATAAACCATGGATCCACGCACTTAACGCTTATGATCGTGTCGATAGTCACTTACAGGACTGGCGGTATGATCAGCCACAGGCCTTTGAGTTGTTGTCCATCCATCCCTCTGCCACATGTTCCCCCTACTATATATATAAATGTGCACAAGGTGTGAGGCCTTCGCCTGTGGGCGCCATTGTCGGGAAGCTGATGGGTTGGTTTGTTGTCAAAATCCGCTGACATCACGTTTCTGACTACAAACCACTACAAACCGGCCAGTCAGCTTTCTGACAGTGGTGCCCGCGGGTGAAGGTTTCATACCTTGTGTATATTATATATGGTGGGGGGGGGATGTGTGGTGGAGGGATGGATGGACGAAGATGCAGGGGCCTGTGGATCAGCGAACGTTAAGAAGAAGAAGAATGGAATGCGCCATGAAATGATGCATATGGAATCTATGCACAATAATCTATGAGTACCGTACACCATGTGAGATGAGATTAGCATCCCGTGAACCGCCTCTTGCGTCAGCAGCGCCTCAAAGTGATCACAATCCTACCTCTATCAATTAACCCTTTAAAGCTCTAAATATCTAAAAGAAAATTGTAATTCTCACTCAGTAAATGTCTATTTAGAGAAGACAATGTGTGTAAATGTGCCACAGAAATTTACAAAAAAATTACTCTGTTGCCACACCATTTGTTCAGCTAATTAGCTGGTTAATATTCCTATGCAAACATTGCCGAATTATTCTGATAATAAAGATCAATTGCTGTGTCATTCTCAAACTGTATATTTGATATGCATATAAGAGCCGAATGTCGAGACTAACCACCTAGCAGTGTGATAGCTAATGGACAACTTGGCAATATTTGCTGCTAATAAGTCCATATTTCAGTCATGAAGAACACATAATGTACCCACGCATCATATGACGTCATAATGAACTGCGTGATTTGTACAATGACATTATAATGAATGACGTCATGAATGACGTCGGTAAATACGTCACGAACTAATATTTGAAGACGGTCTATGCGTTGTTGTACAAATTGTTTGCTTTTACTATTTAGTAAATATTCTATTGAATATTTTGAAACTAATTTGACTGGGCGCTGTTGCTGCCATAGGCAGCAACAGCGCCCAGTCAAATTAGTTACAAAATATTCAACAGCTTCCCTGTATAGTTTTCAGGAAATTGATCGCTATGGCATTTGGGGATCGATCAATCCCAACACGGCGAGGTGTGGGTGGTGCGTAGCTAGTGATGGGCGGGGTATGGCTAAAAATTGAAACGTCCATTATAGATTCTAATACCAGTATTTATATCACTTGTTGACATATATGATTGATAATGGGTTTTTAATTTATCTTAAAGGAAAAGACCATTGAATTAACATATTCCCTTGACTGATAGCTTTATATAATAATCAACCTATAGCCACCAGTAAAAAACACAAATAAATAATTATTCAAGAAAGTCCAACTTTTTGCTTTAACCGTGTGCATGGGCAAGCCAAGAGAAAACTATTTTTGAAATATTACCACTGAAATGACTGGCTCGGTAACCGAGCCAGTCATTTCAGTGATAAATTTTCAAAAATTTTCTTCTTTTAATCTGCAAATGTACATCACTCAAGGGCACTGCGGGTGTGATTTTGCAGGTTTAACCATTATAAGATTAAGCTGAGTTTTAATGGGATTCATTAATTCCGTCTGTGGACACACATTTTTCGGATATCAGCTCGCACAGTTTCCGCAGCAAGCATATAAATCCATGGATTAATTGATGAATTAACGAAAGCCACCAACTCAGCAATATGTTGCATGATGATTTCTATATGACTAAGTGGTATAGCAAACAGGCTGTACCGTAAATATTGCACAATAGTCGGTAAGATTGACACGAGATATAGAGAAATGATAATAGCGAGTGCCCGTGCGTCGGGTTGTTTACGAGTCCGCTGCTCATTGACCGATGATGATGTCAGAGCTACTGAATCAGATGTCTCGCATATTACGAGTAGCTGTTTGGAAAAGTGAAGCCCGGCTGTAATTAGAAACGGTAACACAGCCCATGTTAATGATATCCAGAGAAAGAGGGGTACTCGATTTCCTATGAACCAGCACATGGTGATTAGTTCATTGTTGTACTCTGTCTCAGTTGGTACATAGAAATTCGTTAGAACAACCGCATGCATAAAGTCTGCAGCCCAGATAGCTAAGCATACTCTACTGAGGAGACTGACTGTAAGCTTTGCGCGTGAGGCCAGTGGATATACAAGTTGGAAGAACCTGCAATACAATGAATCATTTTTTTAAAGTAAGGACACATGCACCTATTAAGATAACATGGTAAATAGTAAGGTTTTTGGACAGGTTAATCGCTCTAACGCGATGAGCTATGTCAAGATGTCCACTAAGTGACAATTTATGAGGTAACGTTTAACAAAGATTTAATAATATGATCGGCCAATAGAGAATGCAGTTTTAGCTATGCTCCGCCCATCTTTAGCTAAGCTCAACCCACACTTTGCCGTTTTGGGATAGATCGATGCCTGAACTGCCTGCCTATCATTTTCCAGGAAATTACACAGGCAAGCTGTTGAATATTTTGAAATTAATTTGACTGTAAGCAACAGCACCCAGAAAAATTAGTTTCAAAATATTCAACAGCTTCTTTATTAAATAGTAAACGCATACAATTCGTACAACAACGCTTATTCCGTCATCAATTAAGCGTTCCTGACGAACTTATCTACGTCATTCATGAAGTAGTTGATTATGACGTCAGCCTACACGCCACGTAGTTGATTATGACGTCATATGATTGACGGAGAAATTTGAATCCTCCATTTCTCTAAGACGATGAGCTGTGTCAAGATGACCGCTAGGTTCCAATTTATGCTTGAGATTTAATATCACCGGCCAATTGTGTGGACGACTATCTTAGATTTTGGCCGGATTTTAGGTTTTATGTTTCCTTTTCCAAAATAACAGCACCGATGTGACTGATACTCGGGAATATATTTCTGATGATGAAACAAATATATGAATTGGGTTGGCAGTTCTTTTGATGACATCACATATTACAAAAACAACGTATTTCTCTAGACCTTCTACAAATATCAAGATGGGCTTTTGGAAGTTAGACACGGACTCACATTAGCGCTAGAACAAAGGGATATAATAGCTACAAGATTGCCAAATAAACGCTGTCACGGACAAGCCGAGAGTGCTCAAATAAACGCTGTCACGGACAAACCGAGAGTGCTCATTTTCACAGAATTCTAACAGCAGACATTCCCAGGATGTTAATTACATCGAAGTTCTATCATTTGACAGAGAATTGACAGAGGCTGAATCTGATTGGAACAGTGGTTGGCTTGGAGTTTGGGTCAAATTTTTGAATATTTATGCATGTTATTCTCTAACCCATCAAACCGATTGACGTGGAATTCTGGTAAGAATTATTATTATTATTATTATTATTATTATTATTATTATTATTATTATTATTATTATTATTATTATTATTACCTTAAGGCTGCGAACATAGCCGTATGGTACGAACTGGACAGAAATGAAGTGTGCAACAATATTTGCGTGGCGTTGCACATCCACGCTGGTACTGTCATAGTAGTGAACACGCTTAAGTACATTGCACTAGCAATGCATACACCCAGATCTGAAATATTTAAACTTAGGATAACACAGAATACGGGTGATGTGTATCGTCTATAATAGAGAAGGTATGCGAGAAGAGTAATATTAGCAATGACACCAGTGGCATAGATAATGGGAAATATAGACTTCATATGCCACATTTCACTTGATCGGTACGCCTTAATATAGATAGCTACAAGAGGGTCGACAGAGTGTTCTTTTTGCAGAAGAATACTGGTCACATTCTCTATCCTAGATTCAGGCAATGGGATGGTAGTAAGAAATATGTTGAGATCAACTCCCTGACTGTAAGGGTGATTGGGCATTGTTTTTATGTTCTTATTGTTGTTTCTGGACATTCACAACTTCGAGAACGTTGGCATGTCTTGTTTGTCTTTCGATTGTTGTCGTATCCTTTATTCCAGACACATATTAGAGTAGCTCTTCAATGAATATGTCTTTAAGATGGCTACCAAGAGATTACACCCAGATCGGATTGCAATAGCACTGGGGGTACTGAAAATAATAATAATGATAGTAATAATAATACCTAATAAATAATAATAATAATAATAATAATAATAATAATAATAATAATAATAATAATAATAATAATAATAATAATAATTTACACGATATTTTGCTTCAAAAGTAAATTATAAAATTTAGTAACTAATCTAACAGGAGGTATTTTAGGAAGTGTACGTCTTAGCGCTGCTAGTAAAGTTAATCGCCATGATATGGCTATAATGCATCATAAATACTATTTAAAAAATAACATGTAGCATAACATCAGCAACTCACCTTCATCTATACGGTTGATGAACAACATGGCCTCGAGCTGTGATTCATCTGCGATCTCTGTACTATCACGACTGGCTATATATGGTGGTATCTTCATCATGTTTCTCTGACTGATTGCATCAATCGCGTAATTCCGTGGTGAGTGGTCTGCATTGTCTCTTTGGTGTCAACGTCGTAAGTATTCGCATCGATAATCAATGATTCAAGATTCAGGATTCAAAGTTATGTATCTCATGGTTAGTTTTCTCTGCATATATTACACATGGGTAGTCCATCAAAGGCACAGTGCGTCGGTCGATGGACCCCCTACACGCAAAAAAGACAATGTATTGATTAGCATCCCACGTCATGCACGTGGCGCGTTGCCACAATATCTATGGTAACAAAACATGTCATCTATCAACCATTTGGCAGTGAGTTTTACTTAAAGATGGCCCCGCCTTCAGTGGCAAAAACTGCTAATTCACCTTTCGAGAGTATACATCGATGATTTGACGTCATATGACGTCATACACAGCTAAGCGGCGTGTAGGGTGACGTCATAATCATTACGTCATAAATGATTCGATTGGGCCCGTCTTTAACTCTTAATAGCCCGACACGTTGTAAGAATTGTATATCTCTACTATTTAATATACATGCTGTTGAATATTTTGAAGCTAATTTGACATAGGCAGCAACAGCACCCAGTCAACTTAATTTCAAAATATTCACCAGCTTACCTGTATAGTTTTCTGGAAATTGATAGCCAGGGTGTTCAGAGATCGATTGATCCCAACACGCGCGAGGTGTGGGTGGAACTTGGCTAGAGATGGGCGGGGCATAGCTAAACCGGAAACTTTGAAACCTGAATTCCAGAAATCCAGTTTCAAGGTGACTATACAGGTAAGCTGTTGCATATTTTGAAACTAATTTGTCGATGCCATATTTATATATTTGCCTTTCTACGAATGGGTACGAATCTTGGGTCGCTATTAACAAGGTTTAGTTTAATAATAAATAAGTAATTCTCTGAAATTGTGCTGAGTGCTCACAGTACTAAGGGCATACACATTGATTGGTCAAGCCGCGATACCAGTAGTTGATCACTGTGTGTTGGTATCCACTTGGTAGACAATGGGAAATGCTTTGTCTCTCGTATCTGCTGCATTTCTAGTTTAAAGACATGCTTGTGTTAGTCAAACGTCAAAGATACGGCGAACTGGTCGGACCACGACATGCTCTTGTTCTTGTTTTATCTTTAGGTCCTTCATAGGAGAACCGCACCGATGCATAAATGACTTTATGACTAAATTTTAGGATTTTTTATTTACTGAACAAGGCCAGTTTGACAGCATATTATATGTATACTAGAACTTCAATGCAGCCAAGCTAAAGAACTTTGTGCAGTCTACAATTGTCTGAGTTTGATCTACTGGGTCGAAGTTTCCAATCCCCATTCCTTGAAATTGCAGGAGGATACAACCCAGATCTGTAAACACTGGAGCCCGTATATGCTGCAAGGCTGGACACTGGACAATGAAATGCTAGACTGTTTTAGAACTCTATTGACAGAGAATGCATGTAGCCTCACATTGACTCTTGCTGAAGACATAATTGTTTGTCCGAAGGACATATGTACCTGTCAGGAACATCAATTTTGCTGGTATACGAACAGTTTCTCTAGCAGACTGACAGCCAACTTGTAGAACTGGGTACAATTCCCCCAGACTAAATCCCTTAGGGTTAAGCAGTCTGAGGGTTGTGTACTAAGGTATCACTCCGATAATAGACTGCTTCTAGTACATGTGCACAGCTGTCTTGACCAGAGATTTCCATCTTTTTTTCCTGACTGGACAATCCACATACACAGGAACATCTTCAAGACATTATTTTCCAACACTGCATATATATTTTTAAACCAGCTGTTATCTCTAGGTGTTTTGACTGCAGACTGCCTCCTTGCAAGCTGTTTTTCTATGCTGCTCTCTGGATGGCGACAGACATTATTAAACGGATTGAGTAATTTCATATGAATTTGCTCATCCATCGACAGAACACCTCTTAATATCTACATGGATGGGTCTGGAGTAGAGTTCTGGTTTCGGAAGTGAGAGTAAGTACTTTTAGAAGGTTCTTCTGGTATCCCTCTAGTTGCTTGAGTAATGTCGCATTTGAAAGAATCTGTTCCAGCCCATAAGTCAGAGTTGGGGGTAAATATGTGCTGAATAGGTGCCTTATCATTACAGGATCCAAAACATTATCACCGTGGAATCCTTGAGGAAAGAGGCTATATGATACACGCCCAGACCTTCTTTATATTTTCATCCACATTCTGGACTGTGGTTATAGAGATCATAGCCAAAAGCAGGCTACCCCGGTCAATCAAGAATCTGCCACTCCTTTATCTCATAGCCGAGTAAGCGATGCCATGCTAGAGTATACTATCTGGCAACCTCTACCGCCTGTTTTAGTATACCCATCATATTCTATTAACATATTTTACAACGTTCTACTTGATGTCAACGGACATTTCAAGGTTATCCATCCATGATATGACGTCATATGACGTCATAATTAATTACGTCACGGGAAAATCATGACGTCATGAATGACTCGATTTAGTCAGTCTTAAACGCTTAACCGATTGTATGTCTTTACCATTTAATAAACCTTCCATTGTGCTACTAACCAATGGACCTTTCCAGTTTCAGCTACGCTCCGCCCATCTCTAGCTAGGCTCCACTCACATCTCGCTCGTATTGGGATCGATCGATCCCTTACCTCCCTGACTAACAATTGCCAGACAACTATACAGGTAAGCTGTTGAATAGTTTGAGGCTAATTTGACATCGCCAAATCAAATTAGTTTCAAAATATTCAACAGAATATTTATTAAATTTCAAAGACATGCAAGTCGTACAACAACGCTTAGTCCGTCTTCAGTTATGCGTTCGTGACGTACTTACCTACGTCATTTATAGCGCCATTGATTATGACGTCATCATACACGTGACGTATTTGATTATGAGGTCATAAGATGGATGGATAAACTTGAAAGATCCATTCAGATGCTTACTGTCGGTTCGTTGTCACGCGATTGTGATGTCCGTGAACCATCTTTATTATTGACATGGAATCGAACTCACAACCGGCGAAGGCGCCAAGCATCGTAGCCCACAAACGATTCTACTACACCAATGCCGCAAGCGTCCGATACTTGAGTGGCAGATCGGATCAGGCAATTTACCTTTCCAGTTTATCCATCCATCATATGACTTCATAATCAATTACGTGACGTGTAGGATGACATCATATTTGATCATGGCACGAATGATTCAATTTATTCCGTCTTTAGCGCTTAATAGTCTGGCATGTTGTGCGAATTGTATGTCTTTACTATTTAATACACATTATATGGAATATTTTGAAACTAATTTGATTGGGCGCTGTTGCTGCCAAAGACTTACCTGTATAGTTTCCTGGAAATTAATAGTCAGGAGTTCAGGGATCGATCGATCCTACAACTGGCGAAGTGTGGGTGGAGCTTACCTAGAGATTGGCGGGACATAGCTAAAACTGGAAAGGTCAATTGCCTAGTTGCTTGATTAAGTCCACCAACTGGTCAGCTTTAATCGCGGGTTTCCTTTGATGACGTGTGGAAAGGTTATCGAATATAGTCAACCCCAGAGAACATCCGTATGTTGGGCGTGAATTGTTAATTGATTGGGATATCGTCCTTTAGGTATCCAACATTGAGTCATCTTTGACAAAATAGGAGTCAGTTTACAATTGGATCACAAATAGTTCATCATTAAACACGTTCAAAGGTTTCAAAACACTTTAAATTGTGCGGGTGCGTGCGTGCGTGCAGTGCGCGTGCATGCGTGCATGTGCGCGTGCGTGCCTGCGTACGGGGGTGGGTGGGTCGGTGCGTGTGTGCGTTCGTGCGTAGTACAGAGAATTATATATCAAAGATTTTTCAAATGTGGCATACAAATTAATCAATAGCCAGCCATTTACAAAATCAAGTCTAATACTATAGCAGTCTAGTTTTGACAGATTGAGTCAAAATGATAGACGTCCAATGTTAGCGGGACGAATCGCTCGAGAGAAGAAATCCAATTGGTGGTAATTTTGAAAATTGGCGCTTGTACAATCTCTCTGTAGCTTTGAACAATTAATCAAATTCATCGTAAATAAAACACCTAATATGTGGTGCATTTACAACATCTGTTGTGATTTAGATCAGCGTGACCAAGGTGAGAATAGACCTTTCCAGTTTTAGCGATGCCCCGTCCATCTCTATATAAGCTCCACCCACACTTAGCTGTGTTGGGATTGATAGATCCCAGAATGCCCCGACTATCAAATTCCTGAAAACTATACAGGTAAGTTGTTGAATATTTTGTAACTAATTTGGCTGGGTGTTGTTGCTGCCTATGGCAGCAACAGCGCCCAGTCAAATTAGTTTCAACATATTCAACAGGATATTTATTAAATAGTAAAGACATTCGTGCAACAACGCATAGTCCGTCTTTAGTTATGCGTTCGTGACGGACTTATCTACGTTATTCATGGCGTCATATTGACGTCATTTATTGTGATGTCATTCTACACGTCACGTAATTGATTATGACGTCATATATGATGAATGGATACAGTGGAAAGGTCCATTGCGACGGTTGAACCATTTATTAAATTTCCAAACGTGTACTTTAGTATTGAAAGAGTTGCCTTCAGATAAGGAACGTTTATTTATCCAACAGTTACAAAATATCATCGGTATTATCGCACATACTCACCTGATAAGGGCACGATTTATTCTTTGACTATGTCAAACAGTGTAGAAACGTGAAACATATTTATGAAACTGTGGTGTTATTTAGAGTAACTGTGATATGAAGTCATGCTTCAGTACTTACCCTCGGTTCTAGTTACATCTTGACAGGAAATTGCAGCAATGAGTACGTGCTTGGTCGAGTACGGGAATCATTAGGCTGGTCGTCATCCAATCACAACCACCACCACCACCCACCCACCCACCCACCCACCCACCAACCCCCACCCGCCCAACCCCACCCCATCCCAGCACGCACGCACGCCACTAATGCTGAACACACTGGGAAGAGATCCATCTGTTAACATTTATGTAAGTCAAAACCGCTGGATTGTCATGAAAATAAGACGCAATATTAAAGGTCACTTATGAGAAAGAAGAATGGCGTTTTGGATCAAGAATCTCTGGTAAAATTGAAATTAAGCAATCAACGAGCATAGCTTCATAGGACGTGTAGATTTGTAAAACACGGTTGCTTGTTTGCTTATGGTGTCAAGACGCCTCGTGATTTGATAAATCATTCCCCTATTTGTATGATAAACTTTTTAAGCAACACCAGAATAGCTCACTTTCAGCGCAGCCGAACGAACATCCACCTGGGAAACTGGCTGCCGCATAGTTTAAGTAACTCTGCTTACTTGATAAAATCCATGTGCCGATTAGGAAATTGATGTTATGTGAAAATGTGAATATTGATTCCCATTTCTCTGATCAGGTATTATGTCGATGTAATTTCATAACGTTGGCTAGAGGGCGGCGGTCTTTTGACTGCGAAACCGATAGATATGGAATGGAATGACGATTAGGTGTCGTGTTGCTTGCGTGAGATTTGCTTGTAAAATTACACCTCAATTAGATCAATTCATTTTCTCGAGAAAGTTATTATGCAAATATTACATATTTGACCATATTCCAAATTAGTCCAATGATTTTTTCATCTTCCTGATTCGAGGAAGCATTGAGAATAGGGCCAAGATGACGACGACTAAAACGCTTCCAACGTCAGTGCCTGATGTGGTTTTGGTGATGGAAAAATATCTTAGGCCGGAGAAATGTGTTATGGAAGCGACATAGAGCCAGAAGGCATTTGCTGTCTTTGTCTCAAGGTACGAACAAAAGAGGATAGACTCGAGGTTCTAACTATGTAATTTTATGTGGCCAACTAAACTGGATTCAGTTCGTGTGAACAACAACCTAATGGATAGTGTTGCACATGTTCCAGAATGGACCTTCCCCGTTTCCCGCCCATCTCTATCTATCTTTCGCCCAAGCTTCACCCATACTTAGCCGTGTTGGGATTGATCGATCCCCGAATGCCCTAACTATGTTGCTGCAACAGCGCCCAGTGATATTAGTTTCAAAATATTCAACATATTTATTAAATAGTAAAGCCATACAATTCATACAACAGCGCATAGTCCGTCTTTAAACATGCGTTTGTGACGTACTTATCGACGTCATTCATGACGTCATTAATTATGATGTCATTCTACACGTCGCGTAGTTGATTATGACGTCATAGGATGGGTTGATAAAGTGGAAAGATCTATTGGAGATTTGTCACAGAGCACTTTTTCCGGCTGATGTGTCTGTAATTGAAGCCTCAATGGAAGGGGAGCCAGACTTCCATGTCACCAATGTGAAGAGCTGGAGAGGGAAATTATTGAAATGGTTGAACTAGCCATCTACTTTGCAGACGAAGCTGTGGAACCATACAGACCAACATCGCCATTATTGACACTGGTAAAGGCAGGTTCAGAATCTGGTATTCTCCTGACAATTTGGATCTTGGCAGTATCCTATCATAGCGAGAGTCGCTAATCAGCAAACCAGTTCCTGTGGTGTTGTGGTGAATACTGTGACGTCTCTATGCACATGGAATAAAAAACGAATCGCTGTCCATGGTCTGGGTATGATGTACTCGCGGAGTCGATATATCGTGTCAGTCTCTCAGCATCGTCAGGTAACAGGAAAATAACAGGAACAGAACTCTGTGGCCGATACCTATATTGACTTGACCACTCAATTCCTAGAATAGGGACCCTTGCCTGGAGAGTCATGTAAGCTCGTGTCTAGGCTAAGCGCGCTTGAGATATTAGATGACAAAGTGAAGGAAACATTTCCCTAGCATCCTCAGAGGACGGGTGTGTGGCACAGTTGAAGTATGCGACTATAATACAGAAATTGTATCATAAAGTGGCCAAGACTGGAGACAGAAAGAAAGAACCGGTTTTGAGATATCATACCTTGAGCCGGGGAACCATCTAGAACCAATGCAACTGATAGTTATCGGTTATTATTCCGCATCCATTTGCAAGATGACAACTGGAACCTCTTGTTTATTACATAACATCATTTACAACAACATTTGGAGAAATGTTGTAAAATACATAACTATGGAAGTAATAACTAGAGAGGAATTGCTTATGCTTATAAAAGATTTCACTAGGTCTCTAGTCCTGTCTCCAGATTCTGAACCGGAAACCAGTACTTGTCTACCTCATAAGATAGGGCAAGCACAAGCAATCACCTAATCCACAAAACCAGCTATTATACTGGACCCCCCTAATGCAATGGACCGGTTAAAACTCAGGACCAGCTAATATGCAGATTGGACCAGCTAATAAACAAAATGGATGAATCCAATCTGCCACTCAATGATTGACGTCATAATCGATTACGCCCCATATAAATTGATGCCGCAATCATAGTTGACAGGCAATAGTCAGTCATGAAATGAGAATAGCCTGTCAGTTGTACGAATTGTATGTCTTTGATGAATTTACTATTTCCTGAACATTTTGTTGAATATTTTGAAACTAATTAGTTTCAAAATATCCAACAGCTTACATGAATAGTTACCCGTGAAAATTGGAATTTGGTGAAATCTTGGATCGAAGTATATTAATCGATGCAAACACGCATAAAGCATTTGCGGAGCTTAGCTAAAATATATAGCTAGAAACTGAGCTTTCTATTAAGATCAGTGACAGATCTCTCCAGAGTAAGCACGCCCCTCTCTCTTATCGGTAGAGTACGACGCCGCCGGTGCTGTTTCATAACCGGTTGAATTATGAAGGATTTTACAATATATTGTACGACAGTCGGAAAATGTGACGTTTTCCCATAATCCTTTACGTTTATATTTTAATGCTTTTTGAATGGCGTATAAAGAAAACGAGCATGTCTCTGGCAGATCTGGCAATACATGAGATGATCGCACTTAGAATATTTGCGATGGGTGGGTGAGGTGGGGTTGTTGGCCTACCTAAACAGCATGAGGCACATAATCAACGGCCACCTAGCACACCCACCCCACCGCAAGCTACCATTGGGAAGTATCTTGGTAACACTGACGGTTCTGTACAATACAGTACAAACGGGGTTGCACACGATTTCGAGGTCCTGAATAAATAGCAAGGCACGTCCACGGGGTCAAAACGGAGTGACCATCCTCAAATACCTCCATACTCGCCGTCCTGTGGTATCATCACGGGTCGTCGGGACTTTGGACCGACCAGCAGCTAGCCATACCTGCTGTAATATATTGAGTTTCAAGAAAATAAGCTCTATGTATCGGTTAGTAGGTGTGCAGCGGTGGCCTCTAAAACCGCGTTGACAAAGCAGGTGCGTGGCCTTATCTAATCATTAGAGCCATATTTTGCAATCTATAGACGGACTTGAAAGATAGATACACGGACTGAAATTGTTGAAATACGGCCATAACAATTACACACCAATAGGATAAGAGCTACCGTTTATGGTTAACAGTGTAAGACCCAAGTAGGCTAAAACGACTTCTGGAGTCGTCTTGAGTTTTATCACAGCAGACCAAAAGAATGTTATTTTTTGAAAATTTACAACTGGAATTACTGGCGCGATAATCGACAGTCATTCCAGTGGTAAATTTTTTAAAATAATCTCTTAGTCGGCAAATGGACATTTTAATGAGAATAATTAACCTTTCCAGTTTTAGATGTGCCCCGCCCATCTCTATCCAAGCTCTACCTACATCTCGCTCGTGTTGGGATCGATCTCTGAACTTCCTGACTATCAATTTCCAGAAAACTATACAGGTAAGCGGGAGAATATTTTGGAACTAATTTGACTGGGCGCTGTTGCTTCCTATGGCAACAACAGCGTCCAGTCAAATAATTTCAAAATATTCAACAGCATGTTTATTAAATAGTAGAGACATACAATTCGTACAACATGTCGGACTATTAAGCGTTAAAGACAGGCCAACTAGAATAATTTATGCGGTAAGGATTATGCCGGACGTCATCCTGCACGTCACTTAGCTGATTATGACATCATTTGACGTCAGGTTAATAGATGGATACATTGGAAATGTGAAATAGTCGAAGATTAAATATAAGAAGAGGAAAACATTTTTGTCAAACAATCAGTAAATCCATACCCTGTTTGCATCTGTATATGCACTCACTTATATAGGGATCATCTAGCGATTGACAGTGTGGTGCAAAGGCAACCGGGGAAAAGCAACCGTACAGGTAAGCTGTTGAATATTTTGAAATTAATGTGACGGGACGCTGTTGGAGCTTTAGCCAGCGACAGTGTTCAATCAGTTTACTTTCAAAATAATTAAAATGATAGATATTACATAATAGATCATATGCTGTATTGGTACGCTAATGACATCACACCAAACACAACGGCTTGAGGAGATAAAATGTTAACAACCACACTTCAACATTAACCTTCTAACAGTCATATCAGCCAAAAATGGCTTCTGCAGTGGTTTTGAGAAATGTCCATTTGCAGACCAAAAGGACTATTTTTGAAAATTTACCACTGGAATAACTGGCTCGATAACCGATAATAAATTCCAGAGCTGAAGGGTTAGGGCGACGTTAAAACTGGAAGAATTACGATACACATATGTTAACGCGCCTGCAAGAGAATGATCTGTAATGTGTGTGTAATAACCCATATGAGGTATAGAAATAGTCGGACATAGAGATGTAGAAATGGTCGGGCATAGAGATGTAGAAATGGTCGGACATAGAGATGTAGAAATGGTCGGACATAGAGATGTAGAAATGGTCGGACATAGAGATGTAGAAATGGTCGGACATAGAGATGTAGGAATGGTCGGACATAGAGATTTAGAAATGGTCGGACATAGAGATGTAGAAATGGTCGGACATAGAGATGTAGAAATGGTCGGACATAGAGATGTAGAAATGGTCGGACATAGAGATGTAGGAATGGTCGGACATAGAGATTTAGAAATGGTCGGACATAGAGATGTAGAAATGGTCGGACATAGAGATGTAGAAATGGTCGGGCATAGAGATGTAGAAATGGTCGGACATAGAGATGTAGAAATGGTCGGACATAGAGATGTAGAAATGGTTGGACATAGAGATGTAGAAATGGTCGGACATAGAGATGTAGAAATGGTCGGACATAGAGATGTAGAAATGGTCGGACATGGAGATGTAGAAATGGTCGAACATAGAGATGTAGAAATGGTCGGACATAGACCTATAGAAATGGTCGGACATAGAGATGTAGAAATGGTCGGACATAGAGATGTAGAAATGGTCGGACATAGAGATGTAGAAATGGTCGGACATAGAGATGTAGAAATGGTCGGACATAGAGATGTAGAAATGGTCGGACATAGAGATGTAGAAATGGTCGGACATAGAGATGTAGAAATGGTCGGACATAGGGATGTAGAAATGGTCGGGCATAGAGATGTAGAAATGGTCGGATATAGAGATGTAGAAATGGTCGGACATAGAGATATAGAAATGGTCGGACATAGAGATGTAGAAATGGTCGGACATAGAGATGTAGAAATGGTCGGACATAGAGATGTAGAAATGGTCGGACATAGAGATGTAGAAATGGTCGGACATAGAGATGTAGAAATGGTCGGACATAGACCTATAGAAATGGTCGGACATAGAGATGTAGAAATGGTCGGACATAGAGATGTAGAAATGGTCGGACATAGAGGTGTGGAAATGGTCGGACATAGAGATGTAGAAATGGTCGGACATAGAGGTGTAGAAATGGTCGGACATAGAGGTATAGAAATGGTCGGACATAGAGATGTAGAAATGGTCGGACATAGACCTATAGAAATGGTCGGACATAGAGATATAGAAATGGTCGGACATAGAGATGTAGAAATGGTCGGACATAGAGGTGTAGAAATGGTCGGACATAGCGGTATGGAAATGGTCGGACATAGAGGTATAGAAATGGTCGGACATAGAGGTGTAGAAATGGTCGGACATAGAGGTATAGAAATGGTCGGACATAGAGGTATAGAAATGGTCGGACATAGAGGTGGAGAAATGGTCGGACATAGAGCTGTAGAAATGGTCGGACATAGAGGTATAGAAATGGTCGGACATGGAGGTGTAGAAATGGTCGGACATAGAGGTATAGAAATGGTCGGACATAGAGATATAGAAATGGTCGGACATAGAGATGTAGAAATGGTCGGACATAGAGATGTAGAAATGGTCGGACATAGAGATGTAGAAATGGTTGGACATAGAGATGTAGAAATGGTCGGACATAGAGATGTAGAAATGGTCGGACATAGAGATGTAGAAATGGTCGGACATGGAGATGTAGAAATGGTCGGACATAGAGATGTAGAAATGGTCGGACATAGACCTATAGAAATGGTCGGACATAGAGATGTAGAAATGGTCAGACATAGGGATGTAGAAATGGTCGGACATAGAGATGTAGAAATGGTCGGACATAGAGATGTAGAAATGGTCGGACATAGAGATGTAGAAATGGTCGGACATAGAGATGTAGAAATGGTCGGACATAGAGATGTAGAAATGGTCGGACATAGGGATGTAGAAATGGTCGGGCATAGAGATGTAGAAATGGTCGGACATAGAGATGTAGAAATGGTCGGACATAGAGATGTAGAAATGGTCGGACATAGAGATGTAGAAATGGTCGGACATAGAGGTATAGAAATGGTCGGACATAGAGATGTAGAAATGGTCGGACATAGACCTATAGAAATGGTCGGACATAGAGATATAGAAATGGTCGGACATAGAGATGTAGAAATGGTCGGACATAGAGGTGTAGAAATGGTCGGACATAGCGGTATGGAAATGGTCGGACATAGAGGTATAGAAATGGTCGGACATAGAGGTGTAGAAATGGTCGGACATAGAGGTATAGAAATGGTCGGACATAGAGGTATAGAAATGGTCGGACATAGAGGTGGAGAAATGGTCGGACATAGAGCTGTAGAAATGGTCGGACATAGAGGTATAGAAATGGTCGGACATAGAGGTGTAGAAATGGTCGGACATAGAGGTATAGAAATGGTCGGACATAGAGATATAGAAATGGTCGGACATAGAGATGTAGAAATGGTCGGACATAGAGATGTAGAAATGGTCGGACATAGAGATGTAGAAATGGTTGGACATAGAGATGTAGAAATGGTCGGACATAGAGATGTAGAAATGGTCGGACATAGAGATGTAGAAATGGTCGGACATGGAGATGTAGAAATGGTCGGACATAGAGATGTAGAAATGGTCGGACATAGAGATGTAGAAATGGTCGGACATAGAGATGTAGAAATTGTCGGACATAGAGATGTAGAAATGGTCGGACATAGAGATGTAGAAATGGTCGGACATAGAGATGTAGAAATGGTCGGACATAGAGATGTAGAAATGGTCGGACATAGAGATGTAGAAATGGTCGGACATAGACCTATAGAAATGGTCGGACATAGAGATGTAGAAATGGTTGGACATAGAGATGTAGAAATGGTCGGACATAGAGGTGTAGAAATGGTCGGACATAGAGATGTAGAAATGGTCGGACATAGAGGTGTAGAAATGGTCGGACATAGAGGTATAGAAATGGTCGGACATAGAGATGTAGAAATGGTCGGACATAGACCTATAGAAATGGTCGAACATAGAGATATAGAAATGGTCGGACATAGAGATGTAGAAGTGGTCGGACATAGAGGTGTAGAAATGGTCGGACATAGCGGTATGGAAATGCTCGGACATAGAGGTATAGAAATGGTCGGACATAGAGGTGTAGAAATGGTCGGACATAGAGGTATAGAAATGGTCGGACATAGAGGTATAGAAATGGTCGGACATAGAGGTGGAGAAATGGTCGGACATAGAGCTGTAGAAATGGTCGGACATAGAGGTATAGAAATGGTCGGACATAGAGGTATAGAAATGGATCCCTCTATTATAATGTTAAAATATGTATTATAGACATGATTTGTTTTATCCAAATAACCATAACACACTGTGAATTTACGCTTTCAAGACATAAGTTCAAGAATCAGTGTTAAGACAGCCATACAGGCAAGCTGGTAGATATTGTGAAGATTATCGAATGTACCTTTGCGGTTTATCCATTCATCATATGGCGTCATATGACGTCATAATCAACTACGTGACGTGTAGGGTGACGTATAATTAATTAATAAATGACTCGATTCAGTCCGTCTTAAATGCTTAATAGTCCGATAGGTTGTACGAATTGTATGTCTTTGCTATTTAATAAACGTTCTGTCGAATATTTTGAAACTAATTTGTCTGGGCGCTGTTGCTGCCTAGACAGCAACAGCGCCCAGTCAAATTGGTTTCAAAATCTTCAACAGCTTGCCTGTATAGCTTTCTGGAAATTGATAGTTAGGGAGTTCAGGGAGCGATCGATACCAACACGATCGAGCCGTGGGTGGACCTCAGCTAGAGATTAGCGTGGCATAGCTAAACAAGGAAAGGTCCGTTGCTGTTATAGTTATAAACAGCTCCTGGGCAAATTAGTTTCAAAATATTCAACAAAACATTTCTTGCATTATATATGAGTTTTCGCATTTATTCCTTAAAACGTTAACAAATAGTACTGGTTTGTCAAACTAACATCATGTATTAATGGTGAAACGTAGGGGAGAAAACTCGTTGAGATTAGCCGATTCGTTTACAGGTAGTGAGCAGAGGAGATGTTAGAAGACAGCCACGTGACTCGATCCATTAAACAGGAGGATCCACTAAATAATAATAATAATAATAATAATAATAATAATAATAATAATAATAATAATAATAATAATAATAATGTCATCCTTATGGGAAATGTGGCTTGATCCATTAAACAGGCGGATCCACTAAATAATAATAATAATAATAATAATAATAATAATAATAATAATAATAATAATAATAATAATAATAATCAACTCCGTCGTCATCGTCGTCTTCGTCCTTGTCGCCACCATCGTCTTGGTCATCATTGTCACCATTGGCATTGTCATTGCGATTGCTGTTGTTTTCATCAGAATTATCATCGCTCTGAATATTATCATTCGCCTAGTAATCACAATAGTCATCACCACTATCATATTGGTATCTATGCATACATACCGGTATTACAATACGAGACTGTAGCTAAGATTCTACGGATGGAATCATAGGACTGGCAGTCTCTGACTTTTGGGTAGGCACAGTTCCAGAAGTCTTGAAGCAATCTGAAGAAAATCAGTCTGAGATTAAACTAATCCAATAATATATACATTGCGACACAACGGAACATCTTTATTGGGATTGCGAATGGATGTTAACAATTTCAACCAGTTTAAATCGGTGTTTTGAACTTGAATGGGTAAATTTCATGTTCCAGTCGTCTTCGGTCAGTTGAATGGTGCCGTCATTCCTTCAAGCAAAGGCTGTAATGCGATGGAGGTTCTCTTGGCCGTCTACAAGTCTATGATATCAGTCTCATCTGCCGAATAGTTTGAGGGTGGCATAGGCTATCAGGAGCAGGTGCGTTACACGCCAGACACGGGCATGGAACATCCTGGTCAATTCCAAAATAGGTACATATTAGGTGACAATTCCGCCTATCTGTCGTGTGGCCAGTCAGATTATCGCTACCTTGTCGTCTCTGATACCGAGTTTACAATTAACCCTTTAATGACTAAATTGGTTCAAAAATTACTTATTGATGTCCATTTGCAGGCAACGAGAAGACTTTATCACTGGAATGACTGGCTCGGTTATCGAGCACGTTTTCTCAGTGGTAAAATTGTCAAAAATAGTCTTCTCTTGGCTTCGTCGTGAAAGGGTGAAGGTGTTTGTTGCTCGGTCGTAAAACCTATTATATGGCACAATCTTATAAGTTAGTTACTTACAGTTGCGTGAGTACATGTGCGTGCGTGCGTGCGTGCGTGCGTGCGTGCGTGCGTGCGTGCGTGCGTGCGTGCGTGCGTGCGTGCGTGCGTGCGTGCGTGCGTGCGTGCGTGCGTGCTTGCGTGAGTGTGTGTGTGTGTGTGTGTGTGTGTGTGTGTGTGTGTGTGTGTGTGTGTGCGTGCGCGTGCGTCTGTGGTAGACCTGATTTTTCTTCTTTGACAATTCTGTGTCATTCTATGTGCTATTTCCTTTCCCAGCACGTTGCACGTTGCGGTATAATGTATTCCACCCGTGGATTGGACTATCTCATCACCGAAGGGGTTGCTGGTTTGTTGTAGGGTCACCGGTGTATCTGATCTCTCACTCAAGTATTTGACTTCATACTCAAATACGGTACTCAATAGCTAACACCACAATCAAAGTGTGTGCGTGCGTGCGCGCTTGCGTGCGTTCGTGCGTTCGTGCGTGCGTGTGTGAGTGTTGTATACTTTAATGATTTTACAATTTAATAAATACTCTGTTGAATATTAAAGATAATAATATATTGGGAGCAACGACCTTTACTACAATTAGTTTCAAAATGTTCGACAACTTACCTGTAGCTATTTATCTTGAAATTGGGATTCTAGGAATTCGGGGTTCAAAGTGATGAAATCGATGCAAATGTGTGCACAAAATGGGACAAGATTAGCTAGAAATGGGCGGAGCTAATGTAGGAACGTATCCTCCTCCCTCCCCACCTTACCTGCTCATTAGAAGGTGTATCAGAGTCGGCCAAATAGACAAAATACGTACATTTGATAGCGTCGGTGGCATAGCCGGTTATTTCATGGGTAATTTCTCAACAAGAGAATTCCATTCTCGACTGCATACGGGTATTCCCCAAGATGTCTCGTGAGAACGATTTTGGCCGACATGACCATTAAACCTTTAACCCTCCAATTTGTTCTGGAAAATTTAAATTTTCTCATAGAAATGTCCATTTGCAGACCAAGAGTAGGCTTTTGTTTAAAATTTACAACCAGTCCGGTGATAAATTTTCAAAAATGGTCTGTTTTTGGTCTGCAAATGGACATTTCTCAAGACCACTGCAGAAGCTGTTTTGGGTGATATGTGTGTTAAAGGGTTAAAACGTTAATAGTAGGTGGTCTATATGCTTGTAACTCGTTGGCTGATGGTGACCCTGATAACGCAGCTTACTGGGCAGATGTTGGGCCGATACCGGGCTGATACTGGAATTATCGGTACGGTATTGGCCTAGCTTCGTCCCAGTAAGCTGCATTATGTGAGGAACGAAAGTGGTGGCTAGAATCTTTAACACTTTGAAACTCGGATTCGCAGAACCTCGCCTTTAATGTACGTAATGTTGAACCGTTGAATATTCTGAAACAAACATGATAAGAACTACGGTACTATAGCAGCAAATGATCCCAGTCATGTTAATTTCAATGTATTCAACATGCCTATTAATTAACGTAATTCTTTATTTCTTAACTTTTAAATGAGATGTTGAATTCGGTCTCTCAGATTCACAATTGTAAGATTTGGCTAAGAAGAAGTGTACTTAGCTAACTTATGGCTACTGGCTTGCTAAAGGAATGATTGCTCATACTAACCTGCACCACTGGTCAATAGGGCTAGACAGAAAGTGAGTCACCAAGGGGGAACATATCGCGTGGAAGCTATCGGTATCACATACTGCGACAGTCATCGACAACACTGTAGAAGAAAGAAAGCAACAATGCACTTTTCTAATTTATCCATCCATCATATGACGTCACCTGACGTCATAATCAACTACGTGACATGTAGGATGACGTCATAATAATGACGTCATGAATGACTCGATTTAGTCCGTCTTAATCGCTTAAGAGTCTGACACGTTGTTACTAATTGTATGTCTTTGCTATTTAATAAACATGCTGTTGAATATTTTGAAACTAATTTGACAGGACGCTGTTGCTGCCATAGACAGCAATTGCACCCATTCAAATTAGTTTCAAAATATTCAACAGCTTACCTGTATTGTTTTCTGGAAATTGGTTGTCAATCTCAACACGGCGAAGTGTATGCGGAGCTTAGCTAAGGATGGGCTAAAACTGGAAAGATCCGTTACATGTGCTCAAGGCGGAACAATTTTTTGAATATTTACCACTGGAATGACTGAATCGCTAACCGAGCCAGTCATTCCAGTGATAATACATTTTCAAAAATAGTCTTCTCTTGGAACACTTTCTTCTTTTTTACAAATCTTTACCTTTTAATGGTTAATTAATAGCTCGATATAAGTGGTATATTGAGCACTTTGAGGCGCTGTTGACACAAGGTGGGTTAAAGACAGACCGACACTGCCCATGAATAGTCCCATAACCACGTGTGTTGGCATGCCAACGACGACGAGAATGAGGTTTCGACGATGTTGATTAAGACTATGACGACGACACTTAATACCAAACTGAAAGTCGGTCCTGCGTCAGATTGTTGTATCCGGTCTGTAGCTTCGTCAAAGGGATTTTAACTCACCACAAATCAAAATGCATAAGAACAGAACAATCTTCATCTTGCTGTTTTCACCTCCAGAGATAGTTATGCAAATAATACATAGGTGCGTGTATAATTAAGTACACCGGTACACTGAGAAAGACGTCCACTCTCTCTCTCTCTCTCTCTCTCTCTCTCTCTCTCTCGCCTTTTCTGAGAGCAAGATAATAGAATTCCATTGGCTCAGTATTCTCGTTTAGATTCATTGACCAATGGAACCACAAGAAACATTTCGCAGAAGAAGAGATCACAGGTCTCATGATCTATGTCTCGTTTTTCAACGAAAACAGATTTTTTGCTCGTGACAAAAAGCAGGAAATTCGGCGACATAGAAGTAGACAGTCGCTGATAAGCTATTGCGACGCATAGTCCCAAGCATGGTATGAGTTCAGAGATTAGCTAATCTCTAAAAGAAATGTTTAAAGGGATACGAATCACATCACAATAGACCTTTTCAGTTTACCCATCCATCAGATGACGTCATATGATGTCATAATCAACTACGTGACGAATAGGATGACGTGATAGTCAAGTACACCATGAATGACTCAGCTTAGTGAGTCTTAAACACTTAATAGTCCGATACGTTGTACGAATTGTATGTCTTTACTATTTAATAAAGATTCAGTTGACTATTTTGAAACTAATTTGACTGGTCAATGTTGCTGTCATAGGCAGCAGCAGCGCCCATTCAAAATTTGTTTCAAAATATTCAACAGCTAACCTGTATAGTTTTCTGGAAATTGAGATAGATAGATAGATAGATAGATAGATAGATAGATAGATGGATGGATGGATGGATGGATGGATGGATGGATGGGATGGGATGGGATGGGATGGGATGGGATGGGATGGGATGGGATGGGATGGGATAGGATAGGATAGGATAGGATAGGATAGGATAAGATAGGATGGATGGATGAATGGATGGTGTGATAAATGCATGGAAGTGTACCTATATAGCTACCTTGTGATACATGATGTTAGCTGTTTCTCATGTCCTGACAAGGTATTTGGTTGAGGTGACCTATTTTATCCTGTACGTCGATAACTATATTGAAAGGTACTTCTGTATGCGATTTGGAAGGTATGTTGGCCATTTTAAGGATACCTTGGTTAGTTGGCATGGCTACCATAAATGGTGAAAATTTCTCAATATGTCCAGTATGTTTTCATTTGGCATCCATTGAGGACACGTTTATTGGAATATAGGATGAAAGGGTTAACTGGTGGGTATGGCCAGACACAGTCAGCTATTTTTCCCTCCAAATTTATGGGTAGGGACAGCTGATATGGTTGTCTGTTCGTTTTCAGATACGGTTAACCGAGTTAGGTGCTATTTTATTCTTGTTGTATTATAGTTGACACATTTTGCGTGTGAGACGGTAGCTAATTGTTGCATATTGTATATGATGTGGATAATAATTAATTAATTTGACTTTAATTTCCATTTCCTGTCGTATAATAATGTCAATATATTATGAGACGGCTATTGTTCTGTTTGTTGTGTGCGTATCTGTTTTTCTACTACTACCGTTTATATGAGTACCTATTTGATTGTGGTAGTTTGTGGAATTTAACGCATTTTAGTCTTGATGTCAGTAAATGTTATTATTCTCATTGTTGGCGTGAAGCTGCTTATTTTTATTTTTGGCTGGATGAAGCGTGTAGAACTACTCAAATGAGCGATATTCTACATAGTCCAAGCAAATTTATGATCAGCAGATTTCTGTATTTACCAACAACAGACGAATACTAGTTACAATTCAGGACCAAGATTAATAGACCCCCCCCCCCCAATACTGTGTTAAATGACTGATGTTTCCAAGCAGATTTCGCTGTTATCTGAGAATTTATTTTTAAAATGTATGATTGTGGACGAGTATGACGGCTAATAGTTATTAATGTGAATAATAAGCAAAATTTTAATTTTAATTTGCTGATAGTAAGTGCTTGAGGAAAGCTACATTGGCTATAATGCTTCTAGTGGCCTTGGCACCATATAATAGCTTGTCTGATCCTTGGATCTCTAGGTGATAATTAGAGCTAAACGAATCACTTAATGAATCTAGAATCTAGAGTTCACAGGCCAACCTTCTATGACGAATACCTTGAGAACCATAAAAAGTTGTGAGGAAAACTGATTGTCGCTGAATACAACCCACCTGCTATGTGCCAATACATATATGTTCTGTGGACCTCGCCTAACTTTTACACAGCCTGCATATCTTTCACTCGATATTAGACTAGTGTGCTTCCACACTCCGTCTAACTTTTACACAATCATTCGTTTACTGGTATGGTTTCACACCCCGCTTAGCTTTCACAGTGTTAGGCTAGTGTGGTTCCACATCCTTCCTGACTTTTACACATTTATGCAATTGCTGGTGTTGTTCGACCACGTACATAACTTTCACAAATTCATTAAATGTTAGTGTGTTTCCACACCCTGCCTGCTTTACACTCACAGTGGATTCGTGACCAATTTCAGTACCTGGATCTATTGTGTGGCATACATATACTGTGCCCATTCCTTGTCGAGTCTGGTTTTAAAGCTGACCACAGTTGGGGCGGTTACTGTGTGGTCTTATAGTGAATTCCACTTGTCCGCTGCCCTTAGGGAGAAGAAGTTATGACGTAAGCTTGTCCTGCAGTATTTTTCCTTGAGCTTGTATGCATGACCCCTGTGTTGTCGTGTTTGCATCTAGTTTAATAATTGACATATCTATTGCATAGATTCCATGGGTATACTTGTATAGTTCTATCATGTCTGCTCGCTCTTCGGTATTTCAGACTAGGTAGGCTGAGTTTCTGGAGCTGGGACAGTGCTTGGATTAACTTGGATGCCCGCCTCTGTACACTCTCAAGCAGCTTAACATCCTTGACCTGGCGTGTTTACCATACTACATTTGAGCATTGTAGATGGGAGCGCACAAGAGCAATGAATAAGCTTCTCTGAGAATCAGCATCTAGGTAGTCGTATGGGCGCCTTATCAATCCAAGTATTGTATTAGCCTTATTCACTTGCATCTCCGTGTGCACAGAGAACCCTAGTTCATCGTCGACACTTACTCCCAGGTTTTCTCCAATGAGACAGCTTCCAATTTGCTTCTATCAGCTTCGTTGCTCATGTTGTAGCTATATCCAGGGTTGTTACGTCCTAGATGTATAACTTTGCACTTGGTGGCCTTAAACCCCAGTTGTCAAGTGGCTGACCCTCCTGATAGATTATTAATATGTGACTGGAGCTCGTCTCTGTCTTTTTGGGAGTATATCTGCTTATACACCTTGATATCGTCGGCAGATATGTGAGACATGCAGCCAATACACTCTGGCAGGTCATTTATAAAACACACAAACAGCGCCGGACCATGGGTACTATCCTGCCAGATTCTGCTAAGCACTGGCTCCCAATTTGATAACTCCCCATTCACCATTACTTGCCGTCGCCTGCTACTGAGGAAGCTCTGGATCCATGCCGTGACGTGGTTTGTGATCCCGTACCCTTCGAGTTTCCTTAACAGTCGTTGGTTAGGCACGGAGTCGAAGGCCTTTGCAAAGTCAAGTAGATGGTATCTAGTGGTGTGCCCCCATCGAGGGAGAGAGTCCCGTCCTCGAGCACAAACAACAGGTTTGTTGTGGTTGATTTGCCCTTAAGTTGTTTGCTGGTCATGTGGTGCGTGAGCCTGTCCCTGACTATTTCCATTGTCTTACAAATCTTGCTTGTCCGACTGACAGGTCGATAGTTTCCCGGGGAGCTCTTCTTTCCCTTCTTGAAAAGTAGTGTTACCGTGGCCTCCTTCCATGCCTGTGAAATGTCTCCTTCCTCTAAAGTCTTGTAAAAGATACTCCATAATGGTGGTCCTAGAACTGCAGCTAATTCTGCCAGAACTCTAGGATGCATTCCGTATGGGCCAGGTGACGCTGATGCATTTAAACTGGATAGTATTTTAATCACATTCTCTTGGCTAAACTTAATCATATCAAGCATAGTGTTCGGGTTGTCTGCCTAGAAGTCTGGCATGGTGGTCATGTCCTCACTGGTAAATACACTACTAAAGAATCTGTTTAAGACCGCGGCCTTACCTCCATCAGAGGATACGATGTTCCCTTGCTCGCCTACGAGATCGGTTATACCAGCTTTAAGTTTAAGATTGCTTTGGGCATATGCATAGACGGTTTTGGGGTTAATTGTTTTTGCTTCTCTTGCTATTTTCTTTTCGAAGTCTTTCATCGTCTTGCGACATTCCCACTTGGCCTGGTTTCTCGCCTTTGCATACTGCTGGTAGTCCTCTCATTTTCTTGTTAATCTGTACCTATTTAAATGCTTTCCTTTATTTACATGTCTTTGTAAGTGGTATCTATATATGTATCTGGAATTCCAGCCACGACTGACTCACCCCTACAGTAGTAGGGTAAGGATCAATTTCAATTTATTATCACGAAGTTCAAAGCCACAATGTACAAGTCACACAATGACATAGGTTGCCAACGTAGATACATGTAGAAGTGTGCAACAATAATATTTATATTGAAATAGTCCATGCATAATGTTAATGAGCAGACGTGTCGCAATACTTGGAGCAATACATGGGGATAGGTCTATCAGCTTTGTGCCCGCCAGATGCAAAGAATAGCAAAGAAAGCGTGTGACCTTTTCTATTCCAAGTGAGTTTGTGGAGGAGATCTTATACGTTGGCTCAATTTTTGTATGATCTAGGATCAGTTGAGTGATATTTTTAGGCTCGTTTGTTAGCTAGCTGATGAGATCTACATCATTTCCTGACAGAGTATAGAGAGGATTCTTTTCAGATACGGACTTCTGCACTGCTCCAGCCTTACACAAGAGACGATGAAGTGAGTTGCATCTTCTGGAGCAGCATGAAGGAGTGGACATTCCCCCGAGACCGAGCGCTGATTGAAATGTGCACGGTTTGTCTGCAGTATGTAGGTGCCTGTTAGTAGTCTTGCTTTGATTGCGGCTCTTGTAGCACCTCTGGTAGTATTGTCAGCAGAGGCCCAGCAGTGATGGATGGTGTTCACTGCACACGCTGCAATGTTCCGGTACTTGAAGCTGGATTTATCCGCTTATTCAGATTCCCACTAGGAGTGTATGGCGCTGTTTATTTGAGTGTCAACCAGAGATTTCCACACTGTCATGGTAGGCATGTTGGTAATCAGCTGGTAGATGCTAGGCAGTTTGCATGTATCTAGTAAAGATTGACATGCCACAAACCAGCTGTTGCTTTTGCTGGACTTTACTGCAAGTTGTCTGGCAGCTATTTGAAATTCGAAAGTATTGCGATCTCTGACGATGTCACCTAGCAATGTGAGTTTTCTGCAGTCCAGTTCAGCTTGGACTGGACGAATCCCCAATATGCAGAGTGATGCTGTTGTGGCAGTGTTTTAAATGGACTGCAGTTGATTAGGACAGTACGCTGAAATTGTTCGATGTAGTTTAGATCTGTCGTGACAAACTGATGACTTCCAGACCATACAGGCGCATTGGTACACAGTAGATCGTCCATATATGTGCATCGATGGCAGGGGGCATGCCACCATTTCCATACAGATAAGCCCCCATTAGTGAGTAGATGGTTCTTCGGCTTGACTTATACGCGTTTTGACATTTTATTTACAGTTGGTTGAACGTTCTATTCCCAAATGTGTCTCGCAACCCGACTGTTTTGGGACTCACATAGATGGATACTTGGTGTCTCCTTGGGGCACTTATTGAGAAAGACTAGGGCACTTTTTGTTGGATTGATGGTATACTGCTCTTGACGCGGATAGTGGTCAACAATGTTGAGCAGTTCCTGGAGATGGTTGGTGTCATGTACAAGCATGGCAATATCATCAGCACAAGTTGGCACACAGCAGTTGATGTATCCGATTTTTGCACCAATATGTGTGCCCTCTATCAGGTGAAGACGATTGTTGATGAAGAGTTTGTAGTAAACTGTAGATAGGATGCTTCCCTGGCGAACACCTTGTCGTATTCTAAACGGTTCTGAAAGGCTTCTACTCAGTTTAATGGAGGATTGAGCTTCGGAGTAGAGCTCTTTGATCGTGCACCAGGGTGAACCATCAACTCCATCGCTGTTCATGGCTGTCCTTGGCTTCGTTCGTAGCATCCGAGATGATTAGAGTTGTGTTTGTTGAGGAGATGCCTACCATGACAATAGTTGTGAAGCCTCTCTGCATATTGGACTGAGCACTATCATGCTTGGAGTTAGTACGACTTAGTATCACTTTCTCAAGTATCTTTCCTATGATTGACAAAACAGTGATTCATCTGTAGTTTGTTACTTGTTTGCTGTCTTTGTCTTTCTTCAGTACTGCGGTTATCACTCCCTGTTTCATATCGTGTGGAATATGTCGCATAAAGATGACCTGATTTATTAACATAGTCAGGTGGAGAAATACTACGGGGGGGGGGGGGGGGGTAGCTATTCTGCAGTTAGGCTTTGATGACCGGCTGCTCACTTGTTTTTAAGTTCAGTGAGTATGCTTCTTATCTTATCATCAGTTACTGGTCTATGCTCCATTTTTGTCTTTGAAGGGCATGTGCTGTACGTGTCTTCAATTATTGCGACGTCAGTCTCAAACAAGCGCCATATTGCTACTGCTAAAAGCTGGCTTTTGTGAATGGTTGGCAAGCATGCAGAAGTGGGCTTTGAAAGAATTGATAATGCCATTTCCCTCTCTGAGCAATTTACCCTCACTGATTAGCTGCTGTATTGCTTTTCGAGGACCGGAACGCTGCTTAGCAATGAGCTGAATGAATATTTGTTTCTCTTCTTCATGTGCTTGCATGATTTGGTCATGATGCTCAGTTCGCTTCATACGATTCAACAGGCCTACTGATTGCCTAAGCTTCTTCCGGGCTTCCTTCCATGCTGTATTCAGGTTATTGCCGCTGTCGGTAGGTTTTCCACTGGGCTTCCAGTTCCTGAGTGCTACCTTGCTGTGGTGTAATAAAGAGACTTGGTGTGGAGTCCATAGTTGGCTTCCTTTCAGTGATTTCTTCTTTTGTGTCTTTTCGGTTTGACCTGTAGCTGGCACTGAAGCATTGTGCATAGTAGTTGCTAAATTTCTCAACAAGTTGGTCAGCTGTCATGTTCGTATAGGATGCATGGGGTTCAGATATCTGATTTTTAAGTGAAGCGTTAATTATGCTTATATACATGTCAATACCACCCTTTTCCCACTTAATTCTTGCAGGTGCCCACTTGTTAACCTGATGTGTACCTTCACTGATAGTGTAGCGTGGATCGACCGGTCTGGTATGAACCGCCCCAGCCTGTCTGGGTATGGAACGGCTGGACTGGATGCGTTCCAAGCACACACCCCTGGGTAGGACAGTACTTTACACAGATATACAGCCATATGAGAGGCTGTCAAAATGACAAAGTACATGACATCGCCCAGCGCGCATGCGCGGGTGTCAGAGATTGCCTTTTTAGTACACGTAATTTCGTTAAACGGTACTCGCCTTGTCGTTCTTGGTATCGATCATTACCAGAACGAAGCGAGGATTCCAAATCGTTTGACTATTTTACTGGTAGTATTTGTCATACTGCCTGGTTCGTAGCTATAGTTTGAGATGATGAATCTATCCACACGTTTCTGCAGATTTTCTACTATGTCCTGAAGTTATTTGATGAGAATCCCAAACTGTACTTACATATTCTAAAGATGGTCAAATCAATCCCATGTATGCTTGGTCTGATTTCGTGTGAACGGAATGATAAATTTCGCCGCAATAGTCCTAAAGTTCCGTACGATTTGCTTTATATCTATGTGATGTGTTTGTTCCAGCTTACGTCATTTGTGATGTTGATGCCCAAATACTTTACTGATGAGACAAACTTTAGACAGGTTCCTTTCAGCGTGTAGTTCAATTTGATGGATGTTTTCTTTTTCAGTGAGGCACATCATGTTGCATTTTGCTGGTTGGAAGCGCATTCCCCAAGTTGTAGCCCAGTTATCTAACATGTGTATGTCATGTTTGAGGACTTCGCATTCTTCAGGTCACTAATTTCCCTGTAATATACACAATCGCTGGCGAATAGCCTGATATCTGAGGAAAGGCACTGGGCTACAACTGCAATCGAATATTACTATGTAGCCAACAGTGTGGCATAGTGTTGTTACCAGAGGTTTCCTCAACTGAATTAAAATTTGCAAAAGTATATGCTTTACCCATTGGAAGGGTTAATATATACTGGACAAAAAAAGTTAGGGATCACGAAGTTTTTTCAGTATTGTTAGAAACATTCGATATAACAGACATATACAGATTCGAAATGATAACTAACAGCCTCTGCTGAATCCATATTTAATGACAGTTTTGAAATTGATTTGTCAGCAATGCATCACATAGGTGTTAATGAAAGGCATCCATGAAACAATGAGAATTCACGATTGCAAGTCAACAAGCGTATAAACGTGTGTCACTCCAAATCAGTCCATATGCACTTTAGTAACGAGTGTGACCTCCACGTGCAGCCACGACTGCTTGACAACGCCGCTGCATGCTGTTGATGAGGCGCACGATGTTCTGTTCTGGAAGGTTGTCCCATTCCTGCCTGAGAGCAGTTTCCAGGTCATCCAGAGTCATTGGGGGCACCTGGCGTTGTGAAATTTGTTGTTGAAGCTGGTCCCACACATGCTCAATGGGGTTCAAGTCAGGTGATACTGCTGGCCACTCCATTCTCTCTATGGTCTCCCTCTCAAGGTACTGTGTGATAACTCGAGCACGGTGAGGCTGAGCGTTTTCATCCATGAGAACAAAGTCAGGACCCACAGCTCCAGCAAACAATCTCACAACTGGATGAAGGATTTCATCCCTATACCGGATGGCGTTCAGAGCTCCATTCCTGATAGCAACCAGTTCAGTGCGACCAGTCAAAGAAATCCCACCCCAAACCATCACTGAGCCCCCTCCGAAACGGTCATGTTCAGCGACCATACACTGTGCATACCGTTGTCTGGGTTCTCTCCACACATGTCTGCGACCATCATGGAAATCTAAACAGAATCTGGATTCATCAGTGAACAAAACTGGCTGCCAGTGACGTCTTTGCCATCTAATGTGATTACGAGCCCATTCCAGGCGAGCTTGTCGATGACGTAGGAGTAGCCTTGGTCTCACAGCTGGCCTGCGAGCTCTAAGATTGGCTCCGTGAAGTCGGTTCCTCAAAGTCTGGGGTGTTATCTGAACATCTGTAGCAGCATTGAACTGTCTGTTGAGAGAACGTGCACTATCAAAACGATGTCTCTTGGCTAAAGTGACGATATACCGGTCTTGGCGGCGTGTTGTGGTACGTGGTCTTCCACTTCTATGCCTCTCATTGACAGTTCCAGTTGCTTGAAACCGTGTCCACAACCTGGATATCACACTTTGCGAAACACCAAGTGCAACAGCCACCTGTCTCTGTGTTTGGGCAGTTTGGATCATTCCAACTGCTTGATTTGCCTCACAAGCTCGTAAATGTCTTCTTTGCGGCATTTTGTAAAGGTGGTCCACCGTGGTCAATGTATACGTTAACCAAGGCCTCAATCAGACTCAATCAGATGTCTTCATAAAAAAATCAGTCACACCTGTGATCTCTGAAAACACTCAATTTTAGCCACCCTTCACATGTGCTGCACGCTTGCACGTGAAAAGTGAAATTGACAACACACGACACCGTGCATGTCTCAATGACCAATAAAAGAAGTAAACAAAAGCTGTTTTCACTTGATCTGAGCCGTTTACCAGAATATACTCAAAATATAATCCATGATCCCTAACTTTTTTTTACCAGTATATATAAGCCGAGCAAAACCGAGCGGCATAGGTAATTTTGAAAACGTTGTAATTAATATGACTGAAGGTTGTTGCTGCGTATGGCAGCAATGGCTTCCATTAATATTAACTTCAAAATATGCAACACAGCTTTCCTGTATGTGGGCTCTGAAATTGAGAAATAGGAAACTTATCGGTGGACGGGTTAATCCATTCAGTTGCACAATTTGTTATCTTATTTATTCCTTTCGAACTAAATTAACGATAAATATCTCAGAGAGACAGAGAGAGAGAGAGAGAGAGAGAGAGAGAGAGAGAGAGAGAGAGGGAGGGAGAGAGAGAGAGAGAGGGAGCGAGAGAGAGAGAGAGAGGGGGGAGGGAGAGGAGGGAGGGAGACAGAGAGACGGACGGGCGGACGAACAGACAGATCGATACATGGATAGATGGATACATAGATACATAGATAGATAGATACATAGATGGATAGATGGATGGACGGACGGACGGATAGATAGATAAACAGAGGGACGGATAGGCAGATAGCTCGAATGGACGGACAGACAGATATATAGTGTGCGTGGCAGATAACATAAAAGATTGGTATGAAGGACCAATGAACTGATAATACGATAATACTTTACTTACAATCATGAACAGTAGATAGAGTCGGATAGATGGTCGGATGGATGGTTGGATAGATGGCCGACTAGATGGTAGGATTAATGGCTGGAGAGATGGTTAGATAGATAGTTAGATAGACGGTTAGATAGATAGATAACTAGATAGGTTGGATGTGGGTGGATGGTTGCGTTCGTACGTGGGTGGGTGGATATATGGCTAGATTGATAGATAGATTGATAGATAGATAGATGGATGGACAGATAGATAAAACAGAAGGACGGACATGATATACAGTATGTGTGGCACACAATAAGAAGAGATTGGGATGAATGAACAATGAACTGATAATACTTTATTTACAATTATGAACAGTATAAATGAATAACATCTCGATGACGCTGATTGAAGATGTATAAATAACTAAACAAGAGCATTGAAGAATGCGGTGTCTTGCCAAGCATGAAAAATGTTTCTAAACATCGTAAAGAGTTTGATCCTTAAAAGATGTCCATGGTATTTCCCAACAGAAAAGCTAGAGGGATATACATGCAGCCTCAACACTGAACCATAAACTGCTCATCATAACTACAGTCTCATCATAACTACAGTGCAGGTGTAGAATCATAGTTAAGAGCAACAGCTATGTAAATGGTCTACATTAAATATGCCTGCATTGCACAGAAATGTACTGTTTCATTGACCCAAAACACGTGAAGAAATATGAATAATTAAAAATATCAAACTGCTACTGATGCAGTTTGCATGACATTGTTAAATAATGCAGATTGAAAATCTTAACCAAAAACCAAAACCGTGAAAAATAGGGGAAAATCTCAGATTTCAAACTAGTTGTGATGAAGATTACCTTTTTTTATAGCATAGAACACATCTGTAAACTGTCATTGAAATATGATAGATGAATGACTGTTTAATAATAAGGTGATTTAAAAAACTTCACTTAAAAATTTAAAATATTCTAGTCTAAACCATGAAAAAGTAGCAGAAATTTTCCAACATGAAATTAGTAATGACGATGATTATACGCGTGCATAGAATGTAACTGTTGTAAAATTGTGTTGATATCTAGTGAGCCATAGTTGAAAACAAATGGTTCATTAAAACCATGAAAAAGTTTCCAAGTGCAAAGCCGTGAAAGAAATCCGCAAAATCCTATCAGTAATGATGCTGCTCACACCTATGCATTGGATAGAACTCTTGTGTAATGTTTCATTGAAATCGGAATCCCCATTCTTAACATGTTAACATCAGTTCTTATATATACGGCTAGTCAATATCCAAGATGCAAAGTATGAATTTCACAAACATAAAAATTACGGACTCAGATCTGACGGTGCCCTGCATCTCCGTTTCGCAGAGAAACCAGTGTATTCGTTACTTAGCGGTGGCTTGAGATTAATTACTGGTGTTGCATAAAAAAATAGAATTATGCAACTTATTTGTTTGATGACCCGATAGAAATTTTTACGGTTTTAATCCTCCCGGCGAGTAGCTCTTTGGTTTTTCCGATGGCCAGTTGCCATGGCCCTATTATTTTGATATATTTAAGCTTTTCTGAGGTCTTTCCAATTGGAGTTTTGTAAATATAATGCTTCCCTAGATTGAAAACACATACACGCACACCAATTTCCAGAAAAAAACCCAAAATAATAACAAATATGTGTGTGACGGGATCTATGTATAAAAATTAATATGTACTAATAATACACTGGGACCATTATATTACAGCAAAAATACTGAAAATTTCCAAATTTATTTATAACTCGGATGTAATGCATCTTTAGCCAAAATATGCTCACTGGTGGATATGTGCAGCCGTCGATGCCGAAATGAGTAATCAATATGCCTCGCTTTCTGCTAAGCAGCCGACACCATAAGTGAAAAGGCTCAAAATATGAGGCCGGGGCGGGTTGTGGTGGCTCGTACTCAGGACTACTTAACTGGAGAACCTAGTTCGCACCTGAGTCATGCACTTTCTCGCTGTTGTGAAAACATGGGTAATCTCCTTCATTCCTTGCCTCTCTACGCCCGGAGTTATAAATGGGTACCAGTGTAAAAGCTGAGGAAGTTACCAATGATAGACTGAAAACCAGCCTAGACATAGCGTCAATGGGACCTGGAATCAGCGATTCGGTAGACGCCAACCAAACCAATAACTCAATATGACTCAATTACTACCAATAGCAATAGGCTTAGCAAACATGGTTCAATCCAAAAGAGATAACTCTTAAGTATAAAGCACAAGCTACATAATTCAATTAAGCTACACTATTGATGTAGATAATAACAGTATTATGTCGCACTGTTAGCTGCGTAGTAATACTCGATTGCAGTTGTCCAGGTTGATTACAGAATGGATATTCGTCTTGAGAACTGCTATTTCTTGTCACCGATAATGATGGACAATTAAGGTGGAATAATGGTGGCACCTCTGGGCCGGATTAACCACTAGGCTAACCAGGCTGCAGCCTAGGGCCTCGCTCCTAAGGGGGCCTCGCTCTTTAACCATTTGCTGCCTAAGACAGCCAAGAACAGCCTTTATATTTGTCTTGAGAAATGTCCATTTGCAGACCACGAGAAGACTATTTTTGAAAATTTACCACTGGAATAACTGGCTCGGTTACCGAGCCAGTTATTCCATTGGTAAATTTTCAAAAATAGTCTTCTCGTGGTCTGCAAATGGACATTCTTATGAGAAATTTGTTTAGTTTTTCTGACACATTTAGACATTAAAGGGTTAAACCAAAAGTCATTTTAGGCTTTTTTCTATATACTACGTAACGGCAAGCTGTTAAAACCACATTTTGTCCTCAATAATAATTACTATTATTATTGAGGACAAAATGTGGCCCCTCTTTTGGTGGAACAGGGGTGGACCAATTCTGATGGACCGATTGACTTGCAAAATACCATATTCAAGTAAGGTAACGATTATTCTCAGAAAACATGGATGGTTCTGGCGTATTGTGAGAGATAGATATAATGATGTCATGCATGGTGCTGGCGTCATTCATGGTGACAGAGATATGGGTCATGGCGGCATTGATGGTGCTGGAGGCGGGCGTCATTCGTGGTGACATCAGTTCCTCTTGCATGTTTGATAAAGAGTTGTAACACCCACCTGCACAACATAAAGAGAGGATTTACTAGACAGACAGCCCATTCCCCTCATTAAAATATGGTTAGAAGATTAATCCCTTTCATATCTCGCTTATTTTGTCGTAGCATAAGATTTGTAAAACTACTATACAAGCATACACCTAACGTGAGTGATACAGATAATGCATGGTACTGACCATGGACTGTGCCAAAACCGGGCCATATTGGTCTAGTAACCTGTGTTATACTGTATTAATGACTTGAATCTGTAATGTATTTCAGACGTATTTTTATATGACATTGATATTCTAAATTATTCAAATAAATCGATTATTTTAGAAAAATTAAAATTATATTATATAATCCCTATATATACACCTGTGCAAAAGTTAAGCACCAACAAAAACAATAGAACGTAGAAACATGATGGTACAACTAGGCTGCCATACTTTTTGCCCCCGCGTTAGCTGACATAATTCCAAGTACGAAATGCACATGCATGCATGACTTCACGCCGCTTGATGTCCGTGCATGGCGGGAAACAGCACACGTGTTCAGTTATGTAAAAGTCCAGTTTGAGGTGTAGAACATTACATACAGATTTAGGCGACAAGATTAGGAATTTTGTGTTCATGACCGTGGTTTATTTGTACAGAGAGAATTAGCTATTGATTGTGAACCGCTATGGCAAGACGAAGGTTAAGTGATCGTGTGAAATGGCAAATCATAGGCATGCATACCACTGGTATGTCATGCAGAGAGATTGGCAGACAGCTGAACATTAACCATACTGTAATCAGTCGTTTGATTGCAAAACATGGGCAAACTAACGAGGTGAAGGACATGCCTAGATCTGGAAGACCGAAGAAGACTACTGCCCGTGATGATCGAGCCCTAGTACGCTTTGTTAGGAGATCTCCATTCACCAACAGCAGAGTGCTCAGCCAGCAATGGGAAACGCGCAATAGAGTGTCAATGTCTACCGTCAAAAGGAGACTGTATGCTGCTGGCATGAAAGCTAGGAGACCTGTCAGACGTCCTCTCCTCACTGCACACCACAAAGAGGAGCGTCTGAGGTGGTGCAACGAAAGAAGACACTGGAACATGAGATCCTGGAGACGGGTACACTGGTCCGATGAAAGTCGGTTCCTGCTTCATGCCACAGATGGTCGAACTCGTGTATGGAGGTCCAGACGCACGGCGTACGACCAACGTAACATCATGGAAGAAGTTCCATTTGGTGGAGGTTCCGTTATGATATGGGGGGGGGGCATCTCATTTGATTGTAAGCTGGATCTGTTGACTGTACCTGGAACACTAAATGGACAAAGATATCAAGATTCCATACTGGATAGAGTTGTGGTCCCTCATTTTGTAAATCATGCACCTGGAACCCACCCTATATTCACGGATGACAACGCCCGACCACATCGTGCTAGAGCTGTGCATGAATACCTCCGCCAGAATGCCATCGAAACCCTAACATGGCCAGCAAGGAGCCCTGACATGAACCCTATTGAGCATATCTGAGACATTCTGGGAAACATGGTGAGAAGTAGGGATCCTCCTGTGCAGAACCTACAGGAATTAACAGACGCACTCCATCTCGAATGGCAACGAATACCACAATGGCGTATCAGTCGGTTGGTGACCAGCATGAGACGTCGTGTCCAGGCCGTCATCCAGGCACAAGGTGGATATACCCGGTATTAATAATGACAGTCTCAAACTCGTGCACAGATGTTAAACTTCGTTTTCAGACACCATTAATGACAATCTAGCCACGTGTGTCAACTGTGGGGCAATAGTTGTCAGTTGTGTCAACGTAACCATATTCAGGCCTCGTTTTTAAGTTCAAACAAAATCATACAGTGTTTCCCCACCATCATAATCAGCATTCCTCTAGTTGCATTATTACCTCTTGCACTAAGATGGATGGGTACATAAATGTTTATGCTATTGCTTTCTTCATAGCACATGAATATACCCTCGCATGTGCGTAAAAATAGGGTGGTGCTTAACTTTTGCACAGGTGTATATATTGGCCCTGTAGGTGGGTCTTAGAATACACCTTCCGTATCCTCTGCGTGTCGTAAGAGGCGACTAAAGGAGGTAAGGGTGAGGTAAACCTCGAGTGCTGAAGACGGAGGTTCCAGGCCGCACGGCGCACTCTAATAAACCATGGATCCACGCACTTAACACTTATGATCATGTCGATAGTCACTTACAGGACTGGCGGTATGATCAGCGAACGAAAAGAAGAAGAAAGAAGAATCCCTATATTTACCAAGGGATACAAGACTAATAAAAGGATACATTTGTGTCTATGCCCCGCCCATCTATAGCTGAGATCCACCCACCTTTTACACACGTAACATGAATTCCCAGAATTTAAATTTCATGGTATATATATATATATATATATATATATATATATATATATATATATATATATATATATATATATATATATATATATATATATATATATATATATATATATATATATATATATATATATACAGGTAAGCATTTGAATAGATTGAATCTAATTTGAGTGGGGTTATTACTGCCTATGGCAACAACTCTCAGTTACAGTAGTTTCAAAATATTGAAACGGGATTGTTATTAGATCGTAAATTGCATCAAAGCCATACAATCCATACACTTCAATGGCTACTGGATTCTTGTGATGAAGCTACTTAATTTAGATTGTGACATCAGCTAACATATAACGTATATGATTAAGATGTCCTATACTTGGTGGATCCATCTGTCACCCTATTGCACATGTCTACGTGGATATGTTGTTCTGTATACCTGGATGGCCTGGAACATATTAATAATTGTCAGACGTCACCAGCGTGTCATGCATGGCTCAGCTGCATCATTCCATTCAGCCAAACTGCACAGTTAGAACAGAAATATAAAGAAATTAATTAGATCACCCCATTCAGCCAAACTAGTTATAACGGAAACATATTGAGATTAATCCAAATAAATACTAACTTTTAACTCTTGAACCCTTAAATTTGTTCAAGAGTATTTCAAATTTCTCATAGAAAGTCGCCGTTTGTCGATGACTAAGAGATTATTTTATTATGTATCATTGGAATGACTGGCTCAGTTATCGAGCCAGTCATGCCAGTCATAAATTTTCAAAAAAGTCTTCTCTTGGTCTGCAAATGGTCATTTCTCAAGACACTGTGTAAGCAGTCTTTGGCTGGTTAAAGGTTTAATAATACGAAAACTCTTAGAGAAAATATGGTCCATACGGTGCAGAGCAAGAATAAGTTTGAAAACGTATTAGTGGAATGGCTGGTTTAATCATTCCAGTTTGCCCTGTAGGTGGGGCTTAGAATACACCTTCCGTATCCTCTGCGTGTCGTAAGAGGCGACTAAAGGCGGTAAGGGTGAGGTAACCCTGACAGAAACCTCGAGTGCTGAAGACGGAGGTTCCAGGCCGCACGGCGCACTCTAATAAACCATGGATCCACGCACTTAACGCTTATGATCATGTCGATAGTCACTTACAGGACTGGCGGTATGATCAGCGAACGAAAAGAAGAAAAGAAAAAGATCATTCCAGTGAAAAGATTTCAAAGTTTGCAAATGTATCTTGATTTGTTCATTTTGGTTGAACTTGGGTTCAATGGTATGCTCATTCATAGGCCCATGTCTTATATAGTCTCATGCCAGAAGGAACACGTTTGAAACAAAAGGAAACGGAAATAGTGGAAATAAAATGATGTCGCTTGCTAATGATGTTTTCAATGTTGCTGGCGTAGCGTTCTCTGGCAGGGTTGCATACCTGTTGCATTATTGTTGTAGGGGGCTGGGGGGGGGGTGTGCGAGGGTAAACTTTTTTGAGGGCGTGGTGTGTGGTCAATCTGCAAACAAAGGTCTACAAATGGATGACTGAAGAGAAGTGTGTCTAATTAAATATGTATGCTTGATTAAATCGGAATACACGTGTGAATGCATGTCATTGAGGTGTGAGTGTGTGAATGCATGCATGCGTGTGTGCGCATGTGTTTCTGCATGTGAGTGTGCATCTATGTGTACACAAGCAAATATAAGTTTGGAATCAGCATCATGGAGCATAAATGCACTTACATTCGACGTTCATTGTCTAAGCGTTTTTCATCTAAGAGATGTTGTTTGACCTCTTCTATATACTCTTTATCCACCGCAAGCTTCTGTTCTTCTTTGAGCAAGAATTGGAACACCATTTCTTCTAGACATCTAAGTTCTAACCGTCTATCTTCTTCCATGTGATTCACTAGTTCACTCATAGGTTGCCTGTCTTTTGTTTCCATAGCTGAAACGTACGTAGCATGAAACAGTCATGTAGTAATGTTTCTCATTATACATTTCCAGAAATATATTTTTGATAAAGCAACAGGCAGATTAGACAAAACAGCAGGATCTGATTTTGGGAAGATGTTAGCATGTCTGATTAAGACGACCCTATTAGGCTTAATACTAAAGCTTTCAGTGAACACTTGGTGCTTGGCAGGGTTTAACCATTAGGCTAGCCTGCTAATCCGAGGCTACACTCTACACATGTAATGGCACTAAAGCTAGCCTGCTAGGCAGATATGGCACAGGACTTGACACTTGGCAAGCCTGGTAGACTGAGGCTACTCAGACCTTGCCATTAAAGGTTGCCTCGTAGACAGAGGCTATGCAGGGCTTGACACTAAAGCTAGCCTGCTAGACCACGGCTTCTCAGAGCTTGATACTAAACCTAGCCCGTTAGACTGAGGCGGGTCCCGAATGCAATGGAAGGAAGTAGTAATGGTACAAAACAGACAGACTTTTTGATCAGCTTCGAGAAGCTATGTGGATATGAGGGCGTGAGGCTCAATTGCTCATATACGGCCTGGTCAAAAGGAATGTGTTGTGGTGGGCATGTTTGTATATACAAACGTGACTTCTCTTAGCCAATCAAAATCTGCAGCTATCTTAGACCATTAATCCTGCGGGAGCTGTTTCTAAATTCTAAACCACGTCTAATTTTTACGCATTTTGGAATCGATTTAAAACTGAATCCTGACTTTCTAGAATCTAAATATCGAGGTAGGGCCTAACTATACAGGTAAGCTGTTGGATGTTTAGAAACTGATTTGACTGGAGGCTGCCACTGCCTAAGGAAGTGAAATAGAATATCTATTAAATTGTAAAATCATCAAAGGCATACAATTCACACACTAACTGATGATCTTTCTACATCATTCTGATTGTGACCTCATCTAACAAGTGATGTAAATGATTGTACTTGTGTGACAGATCAGATCCCCCCATTGGATAACACGGACGATCAATGTTCTTATAACCTTTATTGGACAACCTGACCAAAAAGGTTTCTGCAGTGGTCTCGCAGTACAAGAGGGAACTATGTTTAAAAATGTATCACTGGAATGCTTGGTTCGATAGTGCGACAAGAGCAATCAGATATTGCCTCCTATTTTTGTCACATTGTAAAAATGTTAAGCTTTTCCGAATTTATTGGATCGTGGAATCCAAGTGTACTGTCAGAAGCTTTCATGTGCTAGTATTTGAGCAAAGTCGGACCAATAGCTGCATAGATCCAGAATATGATACTTATACCTATACATATTTAGAGTTTCTTGACCAGATTTAGTTATTAAAGATCAACACCATTACCCTTTCGTACAAAATTCCTAATTCTATGGCTTGCCTTTTCCTTACAACCATGATATTGTAAGCACTTTTGACGACCCACGTCTCGATTCTCAATACCTTCCCTTTCACGGAGTCTTTCATTGGGTCTATGATGGCGGAAATTCTCTGGTTCAAATGTATTTGGGCATTGTCTATGGATTCCTATGTTATTATGACTAACTGTTAGTGTTTATGATGGTGGAATGTCTGAACATGGCATACCCTGTTGCCTGATTGGAGTTGTTTTTGTGGAGAATTTACCCATGTAATATACTCCCCTGTCATCATGATGTGACACGGGATGTTTGATCTGTTCCTGGTGTTTGAAATGCTGCAATACATCTCTAATGACATTCTGCACCAACCCATCATCAAAAATTGGCATCTGAAAACGGAATATAATTTGCACTAGAATTGCAATCCTTTAAATCTTAATTGGTCAAAGTGGTTTTAAAACCGTGGGAACCGTCCATTGGCAGGCCAAGTGAAATATATTTTTTTAAAGTTATGACTATGATGCGTGCCAAATAGTCTTCTACCAATGGACACTTACTATTAAGTAAAGATTTAGTTTTTCTTAACTATTCTTGATCATTAAATTAGTGCGATTGGTCAACAAAAAATGAAATCCTTGCTTAGACAATAATGTTCATTTACAGACATATAAAAGGCACAGTTTAACAGAGCAATTCTTGCTTTGAAATCAATGGAAGACTTGAGATGTCGGAACTGACAAATTTTCCGATAATACCAGCGAACAACTAGATCACAGGGCATACTTGCCTGTGATAACCTTTCAGGTGATGAGTGGCGCAGATGCAGCTGATCATATGCTCGATGCCGCAGTGGTCGCCGATCAGGAGATAGGCAGTGTAATGGTAGCCGATCAGGTGATGGGCAGCGCAGTGGTAGCCGATCAGGTGATGGGCAGCGCAGTGGTAGCCGATCAGGTGATGAGTGGCGCAGTGGTGGCTGATCATATGCCCGATGCCACAGTGGTCGCTGATCAGATGATAGGCAGTGCAGTGGTAGCCGATCAGGTGATGGGCAGTGCAGTGGTAGCCGATCAGTTGATGGTTGGCGCAGTGGTAACTGATCATATGCTCGATTCCGCAGTGGTCGTTGATCAGGTGATAGGCAGCGCAGTGGTAGCCGATCAGGTGATGAGTGGCGCACTGGTAGCTGATCATATGCTCGATGCCGCAGTGGTAGCTGATCAGGTAATTGACGGCACAATTTTAGCCGATCAGGTGATTGGTGGTGCAGTGGTAGCCAATCAGGTGATTTGTGGCGCAGTGGTGGCCGATCAGGTGATCGATGCCACAGTGGTAGCCGATCAGGTGATTGGTGGCGCAGTGGTGGCTGATCAGGTGATTGGTGGCGCAGTGGTTGCCGATCAGGTGATTGGTGGCGCAGTGGTGGACGATCAGGTGATTGGTGGCGCAGTGGTAGCTGATAATGTCGTCGATTCCCCAGTGGTAGCTGATAATGTGATCGATGCCACAGTGATAGCCGATCAGGTGATGGGTGGCGAAGTGGTGGCCGATCAGGTGATGGGTGGCGCAGTGGTAGCTGACCATGTGGCCGATGCCCCCGTGGTAGCTGGTAATGTGATCGGTGCCACAGTGGTAGCCAATCAGGTGATTGCTGGCGCAGTGGTGGCCGATCAGGTGATTGGTGGCGCAATGGTAGTTGATCATGTGGTCGAAGCCCCAGTGGTAGCTGATAATATGATCGATGCTGTATTGGTAGCTGATCAGGTGATAGGTGGTGCAGCGGTAGTTGATCAGGTGATGGGCAGCGCAGTGGTAGCTGATCATATGATCGATGCCCCAGTGGCAGCTGATCTGGTGATTGTCGGCACAGTGGTAGCCGATCAAGTGATGGGCAGCGCAGTGGTAGCTGATCATATGATCGATGCCGCAGTGGTAGCCGATCAGGTGATTGGCGGCACAGTGGTAGCCAATCAGGTGATGGGCAATGCAGTGGTAGCCGATGAGGTGGTGGGTGGCGCATTGGTAGCTGGTCAGGTGATGGACACCACAGTGATAGCTGATTATGTGACCGATGCTGCAGTGGTAACTGATAATGTGCTCGATGCCACAGTGGTAACTGATGAGGAGATGGATGCCGCAGCGGTACTTGATCAAGTGATGGATGTCGCAGTGGTATCCGATGAAGTGTTTGATACCGCGGTTGTAGATGATGATGTGTTGGATGTCTCAGTCGTAATTTATCAGGTGATGGATGAGGAAGTGGTAGCCAAAGAGGTTTTGAATGCTGCAGTTGTAGATGATCAGCTTTTGAATGTGGCAGTGGTAGCCAGTGAGATGTTGGATTTGGCAGCGCACACTTTCTTCCAATAAATGGTCGTGGTTGTCGAGATGGTTGTTGGGGTCTTACAGCGTTAACTTTCTTAATCACGTTTATTATCGTCTTGGATACTCTGAAATATAAAAAACAATCTTTTCTGCTTTATCCCTTTCATGATGACGCTGGCCAAAACAAGCATCTGCAGTGGTCTTGAGGATTGCCAATTTGCAGCCCAAGAGATTACTAATTTTACCTATAGAATGGATTGCATTAATATTAAATAAGTAAATATTTAATTTTCTTGACCAAATTTGCCCATAAAAGATCACAAACGAAGGTTAGATACCAAGAAATACTGCCAAAAAATAAAGGATCGTATCATAATTTGTAACTTTATAAAAGATTTGTCCAATGGACCTTTCCACTTTATCAGTCAATCATATGACGTCATAATCAACTACGTGATGTTTAGGCTGACTTCATCATCAATGATGTTGATATGTTCGTCACGAACGCTTAGCTGATGCCATAGGCAGTAACAGCACCCGGTCAAATTAGTTTCAAAATATTCAACAGCTTACCCGTATGGTTTACTGGAAATTGATCGATGCCAACACGGCCAAAGCGTGGGTGGAGCTTAGGCAGATATGGGCGAGGAATAGCTAAAACTGGATTCCTCCGTTCTCGCAACCTTTATCAATCTAGACATTTCGGTTAAAATCGATTTTATCAAACCCGTGAAATTCACAGTTATGACGTCATCGCGTGAATTGTCAAACATGTGTGTTTTTGTAACAGATCATAGCCTCCCTTGTAGGAGAACAGCATTGACATGTGTAAGTGTGTCCTGTTATTCAGAATAGCAATCTGTTCTTGTGGAACTATCACGGTGCTGATTATCAGCACCGTGATAGTTCCACAAGACCAGAATGCTATTCTGAATAATAGGATCCAAATAACCAGGTTTCTTTGTCATCAGCAATTAACAATAATTAGCAATTAGGTAGAGGCAGTAACGAAATTGGACATACTAAGTAGCTTGTATCCAAGTAAGTAAGGTAAGCGTCTAGTATGAAACTCTAATGCACTCAGGACCTCAGGAGGATCCAGTCGCTCAACATCGATAATTCGTGTACAGTCTAATATAAGTTGTACGCGTTCTTCAGCTGAATAATCACTAACACCTACCAGGCAATAATTCAGAAGGCAAGCATATATTGACAGACTGTGTGACTGTCTAATGGATTCCAATGTTGGAAATCTGATTAGAAAGGTTCCAATGATTCCTGTTCAGATTTACATAATTGGCATAGTGGATTAGTTTCAATTTGACCGATATACTAGCTGCTACTCTTTGAGAAGAGCAGTTAGCGTGTAGTACAGGATGCAGTTTTCCTTGAATAAATGGTATTTCATTCAGGTACATCAGTGTGCCCTGGTACTGCCCTTGATATGTCTTCCTTCCAGTACAGCTGAATAACTTTCCTAATCAGGAACTTCCACTTTTCCTTCTGTATAGGATCATCCAGATATACTTCAGCATCCTCTAAGCGGTACTTCTGCAAAATTCTTTTTAACTCCATAAACCAGCTGTGACTTTCAATAGATTTTACTGACAGTTGTCACCTAGCTATATTCTTTTCAAGTGATGACTCTGGCAGATTGCAGATGGAAATAAAAAGCATAAGTGCCTTATGATTCACTTGTGTTTTAAGTTGGAGAACGCCGGTTAAGATATGTATTGATGTGCTGTGCTCTTTGGTAATGACAGACTTTGCTTCAGAAGTAATTTTTGGTACTTATCCAGTTTGGACAGAAGCACCGCCAGGTAATATGCTGGTTATAATGTTTGTTTTGTGGAGAGAATTTCCTTGTTTGGTACATCCCTCTTTTGTTAACAGACTGCTGGCGTTGATTTTGTTTATTGATCTTCGGCTGTTATGTCGCTGTATTGGCTATAATTTCTGTTTAGTGAAGTTGTTACTATGTTACTAATAGACTGCTGACGATAATTTTCTATATTACTCCTTGGTTGGTATGGAGCGCTGTCGCTAACACCGTGCTGCCTATTATTTCGATTTTGCGGCCAGGTATAGGTTACAAACCATACTTGTTTGATAATTTCTATCAGTCTCAGTTCTTTGCAACCTTGGGGAAAGTTGAATGCACTAAATTTAGTAACCTCCGCCAACTTTTTACTCGTGTGGGAATCAATTTGAAATTTTGAAGCCTGAATTTGCAGAAGCAGAATTTCAAAGCTATTAGCCAGATAAGCTGTTGACTATTTTGAAACTCCTTAGACTGGGTGGGGCGGGGTGGGGGCCTGTTGCTGACTATATTCAGCTGAATATTTAATAAATTGTAAACAGGAGGTGCAAGGAACCTGTGTCGCTCAGCACAGGAACTGTGGAACATTGGCATTTCAACCAGAAAGGTACGCTGTACATGGAGAGCCAAATACATGTTTTGCAGAAAATTCAACAGTTCTGTCTCGAAACACAGTTTTAAAAAGTAGGCTACAAATTGTCACATGTTAATTTGTAATAGACACTATATAGTTTAAATTGATGATTCGTATACATTTCTTCATAGGCCTACTTACATATACTAAAACAGGAACAGACAAATCGCATGCTCACGCCCAATGCCCGAAATGCGCAAACGGCTCGGTTTCGCGCTCGGTCTCCCGCTCGTCCAAACATATTTTTCGGTCAAAAAATCATGACAAGCTGGTCGGCCGGCAGATTACTCTTAGAAATGTATCACTGGAATAACTTGCTCGGTTATGGCAGTTAGGCATTAAAGATGCATATTCACACTAATATGCTTGATAATAAAATTGCTCAAATTTTATCATTTTAGAGACTTAAATTGTGTGCCTATATGCAATGAAACGAAATAACTCTTAACATAGTTCATTACATATGAATTAATATAATTTTTAAGTTGAAAAATTGCATTAGAGGCATGAGTGTCTAATTCAACATCACAAATAATAAATTGCATTAATTTATACGGAATGAAATCATCACATGTTACGATTTATTTGAATTCATTCCATTGAGGTTGACAATTTAAGCACACAATTCTAACACTAATTTTCAAGCTTAGGCCTATGTATCATTAGTATTAATTTCAAGCCATTTTACACCAAACACTAGTTACAGTGCATCTCAGAAAGAACTTAACATATTTCCAAAACAAACGAAAATGTACTGTTGAACAGTTTGCTCATAATTGACCTTTCCAAGTTTATCCATCGATCGTATGACGTCATATGACACCATAACCAACAATGTGATGTATGCTGACGTCATAATCATCACGTCATAAATTATTCTGTTTGACCTGTTTTTAACTCTTAATAGGCCGACACGTTGTCATCGTAATAAAATACGTCCACTCACATAGCTACGCTGTTAGAGGTCGTACTTGCAGACCTGTGATTTCTCGCTATGTGAAGTAACATTACGCTAGTTGGTTGGAGGTAGGTATTCAGATTTCTGCCTAATTCACGCGATAGGCGACACTTCGTCTGGTGACCTAATTTACAATCACAAAAGCAACGGCGATCGCGACGCTGTTTAACTGGAAAGAGACATTTGCAAAAGTTTGCAATAGTTTTGCTCTAAACACGTTATCCGAGGCACAGCAAATGTGTGGTTTGGTTTTCGGTAACAAAAACCGCTAGTTTGGTTCACGCGCATGTGTAAATGTGCCTACTTCCTAATTTCTTATCGAGCAATCTCATTGTCCCAAGTTGACTGACCCCAGCCCCAGTTCATTAATATGTATGAAGCTTCGCGAACTTAGCACAAACATCAAAGGCGTGCAAGCACGATTACTCGATACGGGAACGTAGTGGGAGGGCGAGGATCGTGCAATAGGACGATGACACGTACGAATTGTATGTCTCTGCTATTTAATTAACATGCTGCTGAATATTTTTAAACTAATTTGACTGGACGTCGTTGCTGCCATAATGACAGCAATAGCGCCCAGTCAAATTAGTTCCAAAGTATTCAATAGGTTACCTGTATTGTTTTCTGGAAATTGATAGTTAGAGAGTTCAGAGATCGATCGATCCCAGCACGAGTGAGGTGTGGGTGGAGCTTAGCTAGGGAAGGGAGGGGCATAGCTAATAGTGGTAAGGTCCATTGGATTAGACAACATTCATACCTTTTCACGTTGTCTATCTATTTTGATTGCGAATTTAAGACGTGTAGCCTACTGATTTATTGCTGTGCGAGTGGCAATCGCGATTATAAATAGGTCTGACGAGATTTGCTAAATAAGGTTATCAAGCCGAGCCAAGACGACAGCAAATCTTTGTTTAAGCGTATGCGGCGTGACTGCGCGCGCATGCCCTATTTGCGGTGGGGTGGAGAGGGAATAGAGAAACAAAAGAATCATTATTATGGAGCTGGGGAGGACATAAGTGGGTAGAATTTAGAGAGAGAGAGAGAGAGAGAGAGAGAGAGAGAGCGTGTGCGCACGCGTGCACGTGCGTGCGGGTGGGTGGGCGGGCGGGTGTGTTTGTGTGTGTGCACGCGCGTGTGTGCGTGTGCACGTGCGCGTATGCGTGCTTGTACGCTTGTGAAGGAAAGGTTGTAGAGAAATTGTGAAGGGAAGGGTGATGGGAGGAGAGACAACGATGGTTGTCTTATGGTAAGAGTAATCTCCGGTGGCACAGGTGGTCTGGGTAAGCAAAACACGATATACACATACCTCTTGGGCCCAATAGCACAGCTTTCCTTGTTACTTGGCACTAGAAAATAAAACAATATTCTGTGTTAATCGCAGCGTGAGAACACCCTGTAGGCCTACCTGTTTGAAATCCTTATGCCACCCGTTTAAAAACAACCAGACAAGTTTGATCGTGATTGATACATGTCAAAGACAAAACTGACAAAGAAGAGATGTTCTGAGTGTTTTCTCCGGGCCTGCAAACTAGCATTCAGAAAGCAAATAATTTAATCTTCATGATTAAATTTAGCCATTAAAGTGTTAGAAGATACTATCTATTAGCCCCCTCTAATGTCCCACCCACAAAATCCCAAACAATACTATGATAAAGATGACAGTCTGTGAGGGAGGAGAAAGGAAGGACTAGGAAAAGAAGCCAGAACGAGAATGAAAGCTGAAAGAAAAGAAAAGAAAAAATATCAGGAAAATGCATTTAGTTTACCCATTTTGGTCACTTAGAAGAACAGCGTTATATATAAAAGTTGCTAGCTTTTGTACTGATGAGCTGTAATTACTTGTTAACTGTTCGGTACATTGATAAACATTTCGTCTTTTCCAATAATATGGTTTTATATATCCTCCCCACCTTTATCAATAAATTTTTTTTTCGAATTCATCCAAAGCTATCCCCTTGACGAACCCCATTCATAACTGTCTGAGATCACAGAATTCACCCGAACACGTGTTTTCATATCTTGATACGTTGGCATTATAATATTAATGATATTTCCTTTTACATTTAACTAATTTGTACCACAAACTGTCTCGAGCTACATAATCAAAAGCTTTTGTAAAATCCACAAAAGTGCAATATAACTTCTTTCCCTTATTCAAAATGTGGGATATCAAGCCATCCCAGAAGGAACATAACGAATTGTTTCAACGTGGAATCCATGTTGAAATCACGTCATGGCGTGATTTCAACATGGATTCAACGTTGAAACAACGTCATGGGCCTGCTGGGATGCGTATTGAATATATTGTCGATTGTACCGAGACCGGCCCTAAAACCAGCACGCGCTTCTACCACATACAGCGTTTTTCTCTGCCCAGTCATTGAGACGATTATTGAGAACCTTCGTGAGTAATTTGCCAAGACAGCTCAATAGCGTACAATTTCGTACATCACTTTTAATATTGTCATTAAAAAGTGATATATGATAAAAGGATTTCAATTCCATTTTTATAAAATGAATTTATCATCAACTCTGGCCCAATGCCTTTACCATTATTGAGCTGCTGTATGGATTTTCGTATCTCTATTTCCGAAATTTCTTTATTTAACTCGTCGAATACTACTTGTGCTCAACTTGTTTGGTACTCACGCACAAGATCGACAATATATGTCTGTCCTCTGATAAAAGCCCTTATCAGGGTTACTTACATCCTAAAACAGCATTTTTAAATTCATCCACCGCGATGTTTATAGATCGTTTTGTATCTGCTGTTTTTAATCATTTCCTGTATAATTTATGCTCCGAATACTGAGCCTCTAGTACTTGTTTTGCTGTACTAATGCGCTGTTCTCTTTGATGCTTCTGTACACTACTTTTAAACTCAGTTCGATAAATAATCTCGAATAGGTCATATTTAAACGCGATGTTTCGCGTTTGTCTTCTCGGGACCAGTTCAATGCATTAAAAGTGGTTTCGTTTAATTTCACAAGCCTGTTCGCTTATTATTTCACAAAGTGTGTGGTTTTTCTCGTTTTCAAAAATAAGTGTTATGTCGCTCTCTCTCAATTGCAGTATTGAATAAAGTCCGCTCATTATTTCGCAATTGAATAAAGTCACCATTTTATTTACACCACCCTCATCTGGTTCCCTCCATTCCCTTATCAAAAAATCCACTGTGTTCTATAGTAGTTGGCATCATCTCTGTTCGTGTATTCACTAATATATCACATCTCAGCACATTATAAACAGACAGCTCATTTGGGTCTTCTATTTCAAAATTGGTTAATAGTCTAAGTTTATTTGCAGAGCAAAGAAAGTAATCTACTAAGCTAGGGCCACGTGCAGCAATACATGTCATTTCTCGTATGCCTAGATCCATATCCACTCTTCCAATGACGATCCTAATCCATATAGTTCTACAGAAATTAAAAAAATTATGTGCATTTTCATTTAGCTTCCCAAAGCCTTTAGAACATCTTCCTATCATACAAATCTCACCATAAATACCATGATGATAATTTTGACCGTTAAGAATAATAACTGCAGCCAAGCATATAACGACAAAGTAATGGACTTAGAAGTAGTAACCATAACAATTGATTTTATTAACAGAAGTGATTCGACATAGGCAATTGAATTTAGAACCACGAAATTGTAGTTGTTTTTAAGATGTGTGCTCCTGAGACCAATAGTCTGAAAGAACGTTTAGTCGTCCCAACGCAGGTCGTTATTGATAGGTTTAACTGTATTAGATAGTTTGTGATCGCATGCACATGCGTGCGTGCGCGTGTTTGTGTGTGATTATAAACCACTATATAACGAATTCGTTCAAATGTATATTGCTATACTGTTATATATGTGGACCATAGGTTTTTAATATAACAACACTTATTTTCTCTCATTCGGCAGTGAAGCTAGTCTTAGATTTTATGGACTTTGACAAAAGGTGCCAATAAAGACATTGTAATCACTCGGTACAGATCATTTATAGCATTTAATGAACCATATTTACTGGAGCTTTTTGGCTTTACGTTCTTGCGTTTTGAAGACTATTGCTGCTATGGCTGCGTTTAAGATGCGCAGTGTTGTCATGTTGTTACCAATGGCATGTTATTTAGGCCTATAGCTACAGAGTTGACTAAATAAAATCAATCAAAGATTTTCTGAACATTTTCTCTCACTTAAAGCTTTTTGTATAGTCATATGCATTTACAATCTGTAATGCTTGAATTAATGGTGGTTGAGTACCTAATATCACAATTGCCTGAATCAAACTAGCCCCCATCTGTGTGTTCTTGTAAATCGTGTTGAACGTCAATGGGTGGATGAAACAAAGTAATTTTATATTTGAAAATAAATTGTTCAGTAATAAATGTATAAAGTAGCGGTAATCCTAAACATGTCAAACAGCAACACACTATAATCTACTCAGTTTGCCCGAAGATATTACAGAATCCCATATATACTGATATTGTCGATTTATAAGCAATAAATTAGTAACCATGTTTGATTTGGAATGAGAAAAACATTGAAACCGGCTGTTTTGGATAAGGAAAGCAATTTCTTGACCACGAAAACTTAAATTTAGACCTCAAAATTGGTTTCCTTGCCGCATTTGCACCGGTCAGATCCTGATTCAATATGACTCAGATGAGGACAAACAAATTATTTCCTCCATTCCTACACAAATTTATATCTCTCACCCGAATATCTACAGAAATGATAAATACAGTTGAAGCATACCAGATTTGTCAGGTTTGTCTTTCTCCGTCACATTTTCCTCTTCCACATCCTTTGATTCAAACGTGTTCTTCTACAATGTATAATTAAGCCTTATAATCGTTTTGTTTAACATGATAATTGTAAAAGCACTGTTAACAGGATACTTACAACCAAACATGGCTCAGGTATGGCAATATATGAGGCTGTTTTAGCTTCAGATCAATCCAATAAGCTGGTTCGGAAATCATGTTTAAAATTTTTCACGACGAATCCTGCCGAAAGCATCTGCTGTAGTAGTCTCCGGGAATGTCTATTTGTAGGCCAAGAGAAAACATTTTTGTCAAAATTCACCACTGTATAGACTGATTCCAGTGGTACATTTTCAAAAATAGTCTTCGCTTGGCCTGCTCATGGGCATTCACTAAGCAAATATTTTTATTATTTTAACAAATTTAGACATTAAATGGTTACCAGTGTTTCTAAAAATGGAGCAAAATCTAAGATGTCCACAACCTAATAAACCAATCTACCTCATTTGAATAAGCTGATTGATCAAACTGTTTTGAACGTGTCAGATTCAGTAGCCACCAACACTTATATATCGACATATTTTACATACGCTCAATGTTGATTGGTCAATGGCAGCCATTGTTTCCATAAATAAGCGGAAATTCCATTTTAGGTATGCCCGCCCATCTCTAGCTAAGCTCCACCCACACCTCGCTCCTGTTGGGATCGATTTCTGAACTCACTGACTATCAATTTCCAGAAAACTATACAGATTAGCTGTTGAATATTTTGAAACTAATTTGATTGGGTGCTGTTACTGCCAATAATGCGTGCTAATTGGGCTGTACTGGATCAATGCCGGGCCAATACATCTCGGTATTGGCCCAGTAACCAGCGTTATCAATGATGTTTCTTTTCATAAATCAACTTCCCTTGAACAAACTAAACAATTCAAACCCTGTGTTTATAAGAAAAGTTAATAATAAGAAAAAATACTCTTAGCTGAATTTATAGCAGATCACCTAAACGAGGTTGAAAAAGAAAGAACTCAGGCCTCGCTGATTAACACATTCAATTAGTTGGATTTTATCTCTAAAGCCAGAATTCCAGCTGGTTTAAAATGGTTACATGACACTTAGTCCCAAATCACATTTCCAGAATGTTGGCCCCATTCGTCAGTGATTCCGGAGAGAACTAGGTTTTCCCAGATGGCCTATGGAGCAAACCAAGTTCTCTTGAACAAACGCAGTTCAGATCTTGCCTTAGATAAATTTTTTTTAGGTTCAAATTAATAACCAAATCGTTTTCTGAGATGTCAGAATGTATTTTTTTAATAGCACAATAACTATGTGGACACCATCCAATCTGCCAATCAGCTTCGTTTGAACAATCTTGGATACCATCGCTATGCCAAGATAAGGCTTCCTAACAAATTGGTAATCACTGCTGACTCATAACTAATCGGGATACCTACCAGCATAAGCACGTAAGGAGAATAGAAGAACGATTGGTGTACATATGGTAGCAACGGTCCTATAAGCTATTCCTTTCATTGACGGCAAGAGCCTACATCAACATTATTTCCAAACTGATCACAAGTTATCAAACGAATGGAAATTATATATGTAGCCATTGCATTTCCGATGAGTTATCTGGCAATGCTATGTGATTAGTGATTAAATCTCCATAAGCCATGCAGTCACTTTTTCCTGATACCCATCCCATCCACCCAATCCGCCCCACCCACCCACCACACCCACTCCCCCACCATACACATCCAATGGTTGGACAAGATCGCAATCTTTAAAACAACTTCAATGCATACACAGATGACGTATTCAACCACAAAAAATAGACCCGAATAGCGCAAACGGCTAACAGTTAAAGGAAGAACACTCGGGGGCAATCTTGGACGTGTCTGCCATGTATTGGTCAGCGTCAAGTAGAATGGTCTGCAATGGACGAGCTGATACCGACATGAAAGTGGTAGTACAATATGGAGTGGATAGGCCGGTACGGGCATGAAAAGGTCAGTACACTCTGTGGAGCGGAGAGGCCAGTACAGGCATCAAAAGGTCAGTATAATCTGGAGTGAAGAGACCGGTACATGCATGAAAGTGACAGTATAGTGTGGCATGAAGCAGCCAATACTGGCATGTAAGAGCAGTGTAATCTGGACTGGAGCGGCCACTATTGGCATGTACGAGCAGTGTAATCTGGACTGGAGCGGCCACTATTGGCATGTAAGAGCAGTGTAGTCTGGACTGGAGCGGTCACTATTGACATGTACGAGCAGTGTAATCTGGACTGGAGTGGCCACTATTGGCATGTAAGAGCAGTGTAATCTGGACTGGAGCGGCCACTATTGGCATGTAAGAGCAGTGTAATCTGGACTGGAGCGGTCACTATTGACATGTACGAGCAGTGTACTCTCGACTGGAGCGGCCACTATTGGCATATGAGAGCAGTGTAATCTGGACTGGAGCGGTCACTATTGACATGTAAGAGCAGTGTAATCTGGACTGGAGCAGCCACTAGTGGCATGTAAGAGCAGTGTAATCTGGACTGGAGCGGCCACTATTGGCATGTACGAGCAGTGTAATCTGGACTGGAGCGGCCGCTATTGACATGTAAGAGCAGTGTAATCTGGACTGGAGCGGCCGCTATTGACATGTAAGAGCAGTGTACTCTCGACTGGAGCGGCCACTATTGGCATATGAGAGCAGTGTAATCTGGACTGGAGCGGCCGCTATTGACATGTGAGAGCAGTGTAATCTGGACTGGAGCGGTCGATAAAAGCAGGAATGAAACAGTACAGTTTGCAGTGGACACTCATTTACCGACAGGAAAGGGTCAGTACAGTCTTGAGTGGACCGTCTAGTGAGTTCCGACATGTAATGGTCAGTACAGTCTTGAGTGGCCCGTCTAGTGCCGACATATAAGGGTCAGTACAATCTTGAGAGGACCGACCAGTACCGACAGGATAGGGTTAATTCATAAGAATCTAATGTTTAAGTGATTTTAACTAACCTCTTCCGTTCCACCATCATTCACAGTTACATCTGCTACAAACATTTCTGTTTCTTCAGCATCGTCAAACACATATATAATGTCCTGCTCATCAGTGCCTTCATCAACATGTCCAGCGTCACCATCAGACGCGTCATCATCCTCAGACACGAGGATTTCATCACGCGCTGACTCGGTCAGGTTTACGCTACAATCCATTATTAATTCCTAAAATAAATCATCAACATAAAAACAGTATTGCCTCTTTACACAGACTCCCTTTGAAGTTCATCATATTCACCCCTTTAATAATCGAGGTTCGGCAAGAAAATAAAGAATGTTGTTACACGAACTTTCATTTGTGTGCCAAGAGAAGGATGTATTTTTTTATTCACCACTGGAATGATGGCTCGTTTATCGAGCCAGTCATTCCAGTGATACAATTTTAAAAATGTCTTCTCTTGGCCTGCAGTAAAATATTTAGTCAAAATATTTTGTCATCTTTTGAGCCATTTTTCTGAAATCTTGTTAAAAGGCATCCAAAATCTGGATTGTGAAAATTAAATTCCATGAAGCGGTTAATGAGGAGATACAACTAAAAGCAAGAGTCGTCGTGACATAAGGGTACTTGGCGATTCTGACCAGATGAGCTGAATACTGGGTTATAGAGCAGGGAAACACTTGCCTTGACTTTTGACCACATGACCTCACATTGCTGCGTACGCGTGATATAAGCAAGTATGTGTGTAAGATTAGTCCCAACAGGGTGAATGAATCATGAGATATAAGATGTGTCGAGATAAACCTGAAACTTAAACAAAATTTGACACTGACAAACAGACAGATTAGCAGATCCAATTACAATATTGGCAAACATTCTTAATTGTGACACTAGCCGGCAGGCAGGCAGGCAGGCAGGCAGGCAGGCAGGCAGGCAGGCAGACAGACAGACAGACAGACAGACAGACAGACAGACAGACAGGCAGGCAGGCAGGCAGGCAGGCAGACATACAGACAGACAGACAGACAGACAGACAGGCAGGCAGGCAGGCAGGCAGGCATGCGGACAGGCAGGCGGGCAGGCAGGCAGGCAGGCAGGCAGGCAGGAAGGCAGGCAGGCAGGCAGGCAGGCAGGCAGGCAGGCGGGCAGGCATGCGGACAGGCAGGCGGGCAGGCAGGCAGGCAGGCAGGCAGGCAGGCAGGCAGGCAGGCAGGCAGGCAGGCAGGCAGGCAGGCAGGCAGGCAGGCAGGCAGGCTTGCAGGCAGGCAGGCTTGCAGGCAGGCAGGCATGCAGGCAGGCAGGCATGCAAGCAGGAAGGCAGGCAGGCAGGCAGGCAAGCAGGCAGGCAGGCAGGCAGGCAGGCAGGCAGGCAGGCAGGCAGGCAGGCAGGCAGGCAGGCAGACAGGCAGGCTGGCTGACAGGCAGGCAGGGAGGCAGGCAGGCAGGCAGGCAGAGACAGACCGTGTTCTATACGTACATGTACGCAACTAACTTCCTGCCAGATATACAACAATTATGGCAAGAAACACATAAATAAAAATTGTTTACATTGATGTCATGCATTTTAGGAAAAATCTTGTAAATAAATCCATAGACGTTTTTTGAAAATCATGGTGGCCACCTTTTTGTAAGAAGATATGTTTTGAAAGATCTAAAAAAATTCAAGATGACTACATTGTGAGCCAGGTCCACTAAAATCAGCAATGAAGTACAAGTCACAATAAACATTGTCAGTTTATAGCTTACGCTACAAGGCTTTTTATGCTTTTTGCGTAAACGCTAACCGAAAAACAAAAGCGAAACATAATCGCATTTTATTTTTTTAACCTTACAGCATAGGTAACGCGACAGCCAAAGACATGGCTGAACTTAGGGCTCAGGGTGTCGTGTCCAAAGTTTCTGAAATACTGAGCCGGAGCCCTCGCAACTGTCGCTAGGATCATGAGAAAATTAGATTCACATTTCAACCATAACCCCAGCGCATCTCTTAATGTCGATGGGCTGTCGGATTTGGCCATATCAGTCTCATAAGTATGACATCTATTCGTACAACAAAATTGTTGTAACTTTTTCGTAGCTCTGGAGATTTGGGGCCCTGTGCAAATACACGTGTTTCACTTCCTTAAATTCGGTCCTGGTCAAAGAAAATTCTGAATGTACCTGACAAGCAAGAGGTTCAAAGGCCTGTGACGCTCAGATGGACCATTAACGTTTGAACCATGTGCATTTAAATAGACATGATGGATAATTTCCATAGAATCCAAGATGATCGCCAAAGAAACTGAATAATCAAAGTTCTCATTTAATTTCTATAAGCCTATCGTCATAATAATAATAATAATAATAATAATAATAATAATAATAATAATAATAATAATAATAATAATAATAATAATAATAATAATAATACAGCATTTGTATAGCGCCATTTATCAATTTGACTAATTTTCAAAGGCGCTTCGGTACATATGTGTTTTTAGTTTTTCTTTAAATTTCTCCCTAGAGCTTATCGTTTTAATATCCAGTGGTAGGGTATTCCAAAGTTTTGGCGCGGTGATGCTGAAAGTCTTCATGACGTCAGATTGGATCGTGGAATGTTTAGCAGGTGTTGATCTGTAGAACGAAGAGCACGGTGCGGATGGTGGGGCATAATGAGATCCTTCATGTATTCTGGAGCTTCATCGTGCATGCATTTCCATGTTAGGAGGATAAGTTTGAAGGATCGTTCCACCCAAGTTTGATAGAAATCGAACTGTTGATTAAGAAGTAATTTCTGGAGAATCCAAAATGGCCCCCAGAACAAATTGGCCAATCAAAATTATGTATACAATTTCTGAATCCTACCGCCCTAGGGACCTTCTAGCCAAAAATGATTGAAATTACCCAAGCAAGTAATGAGGAGTAGCATTTTAAACGATTTCCCGCCATTTTTTTGAAAATTAAAGATGGCTTCCGAAAAAAGTTACCAATCAAAATTGTGAATATGCTACACGTTTTGAAGTATACAACTTTAGGGTCATTCCGGTCGTATTTGCGTGAAATCCGCCAAGCAGTTCGTGAGGACTAGAATTTTACCTGATTTCCCAACATCTTCGGAAAATCAAAGATGGCCAGTGGAAAAATTGACCAATCAAGATTCTGTGTACAAGTTCTCATAGAAACATATCACGCTAGTATCCTTCCAGCCAATTCTGGTTGAAATTACCCAAGCACTTAATAGGGAGTAGCATTTTAAACGGTTTCCTGAATTTTTCAAGATGGCCACAGAAAAAAATTGATTAATTACAATTTGGTATACAAAATCTTAAACAACGCTCTATGACCCTTCCTTCCGAGTTTGCTTGAAATCCGAGAAGTGATTAATGAGAAGTAGGCCTTTAACTGATACCCAAGAATTTTCGGAAAATCCAAGGTAGCCACCGGAAAAATTGGCCTAGCAGCATCGAATTACACCCATAGGGTCCTTCCAGCCAAAATTAAATTGAAATCCGCCAATCGGTTAATGAGAAGTAGCGTTTTAACAATTTCAGGTACATTTTTTACATCTAAGATTTTCACCAAAAAATCTGTAAATAGCTTTTGAAGCCTACCCCCCAAAGGGTACTTCCAGCCAAATGAGGAGTAGGCAGGCGTAATTGCCTTTCCAAAATTTTCGTAACATCCAAGATGGTCGCCGGAAAAAATGAAAAATCAATTTCTCGTTAGAAATGTTGACGCCTAGCAATAGAATTAGTCCACCCAAGTTTCGTTGAAATCTGGCAATTTATAGAATTTTAAATGATTTCCGAAATTTTTTCGGAAAATCCAAGATGGCCGGCAGAAAAATTGACAAATCAAAATTGTGAATAGAATTTCTGGAGTGTACCACCACAGGCTACTTCCAGCCAAATTTGTTTGAAATCGGTCAAAGTAGAAAGGAGGAGATACGATTTGATGGACGGACGACGGATGACGGACCGCCGCCATGCATAAGTTCGCTTGGACCTACGGGCCAGGTGGACTAAGAATTCTACTCTTATACGTGTAATAAAATTATTCCAGTCAAAGGCCACCCTATCAACACCTCTTGGGTCAACTTAACCATTTTACAGTCAAACTGGACAAAACAGCGCCTACAGTGGTCTTGAGGAATATACATTTGCATGCCAAGAGAAATTTATATTTTGAAAATTTACCACTGCCATGACGACTACCAGTCATGACTACCAGTTATTCCTGTTGTAAATTTTCAAAACATACTCTTCTCTTTGCCTGCAAATGGACAGAGACTAGACAGGAAGTGGTCTTCTCTGGAACAGTAACAGGGCTAACCCTAAAACGCTCTCAGTAATAGTCGCCAGAAATATTCATTTGCAGGCCAACTGACAGCTATTTTTGTAAATTCCATTGATAATCTTTTAACATGCAAATGGACATGCTGTGAACAAAATTTTCAAATTTATTGAAAAATGTTGATATTTAAAGGGTTGATTGATATAAGTAGCATTTTGAGCGCTTGATGACACAAGGGGGCTTAACGTCCATTATTATTGACACCAAAATACTTGAGAATAAACATGTTAGCATTGCAAAAACATTCACGTGTAGAGGCCTAGAGTGTGTATGCCAAGCAATACATAGTAATATATGATTTATTATGATTTCATTCCGTATAAATTAATACATTTTCTAGTTGTGAATTTTAATTAAGGATACATGTACGTGTTTCTATTTCAATTTCACAACACAATCGTATTAATTTATACGGAATGAAATGATCATATGCTGTGAATTATTTCGTTTTCATAGACTGAGGGACATAAGTAAGCTGGTACCCGACTCCAATTGAGCCAGAGAATCGCCAGCGAGGGAATGAGGAGTCGGGTACCAGCCTAGGACATAAATTCCGCCTCTTCCAGCTGTGCAAGATATGCATCCATAAGACAGACAGCGCGTGGGTGAACTAGCGTATCACATGGGAGAAGATAGAAGGTTAGAACATAGATGACTAGAAGAAATGCTGTTTCAACGCTTGCTCAAAGAAGAACAGAAGCTTGTGGTGGACAAAGAGCATATAGAAGAGGTCAAACAGTATCTAGACCAGAAACAACCCCTGATAACAAGCAAACGTAGGACAAACGTTGGGCCAATGTAATTTTGCTCATCGGCCCCACGTTGGCCCAACGTTGACAACACGTAATTGTGCCAACGTTGAGCCAACGTGCATAAATCTATCAAGATATTTAAAATAGCACACCAAAAAGCATAAGTTAACAATTTAAAAATTAAAAGGTGAATATTATGTTGATTTTGTTTGATTTACTGTGACATTTCCTATGCTGGCCCAACGTTGGCTCAACGTTAGCCCAACGTTGGCAAACAAGTCATACAGCCAACGTTGGACCAACGTTGAGCCAATGTTGTAATGCCAACTGCGATCTGCCAACATGTTGCCAACGTTGGCCCAACGTCTACATGTTATCTGGGACATCTCTTAGATAATAAAAAAGCGCTTAGACAATGAACGTCGGATGTAAGTGCATATAGGTTCTATAATGCTTATTCAAAACCTATGTATGTATGTGTACACATGCATGCACGCGGACAGACAGAAGCGTGCAGGCACGCGCGCGCTCGCGCGCTCGCACGAGCGCCATACCCTCTGTCTCTCCCGGCGATCGATGGTAATAATTAATATAGAAAAAATATACATACGCCGCTATATGCCGAGAAACAACCACAGCCTTTCATATACGATAATTTATACTCTGCAACACCGTGGCGCTCATTGACTCAAATAGGTGACAGTAAATCCTGCAAATTACCAACTGACAAACGGCCGGGCTTCCAAGCATAATACTTGTCCTAATCACCAAACACCACTCACTCAATGTACAAGCGTTACAGCGATGTTCCGTGAACACCCACTAGCTCTTAGCGGCGAAAATGGCTGAATACACTTTTAGCTATGCCCCGCCCATTTCTAGCTAAGCTCCTCCCACGCGTTGTACGTGTTGGGATTGATCGAAGCCTGCATCCCCAATATCAATAAATCAATTATTTTTAGAATAATTACAATTGATATGATACATTATATAACGCCCATAATCACCCAGGCATACATGAATAATAAAGGGTTACATTTCTAGCTATGCCCCGCCCATCTCTAGCTGAGCTCCACCCCCTTTTTTGCACGCGTTGGAATCTATTTGAAACCTAAATTCCCAGAATAAAAAATTCACGGTAGATATACAGGTGAGCTGTTGAATATTTTGAACCTAATTTGACTTGATGCTGCTGCTGCCTATAGCAGCAACAGCGCCAGTCAAATTAGATTCAAAATATTCAACAGAATGTTTATTAAATGGTAAAGAAATACAATTAGTACAACGGACTGACTATTGAATGCGCCTGACCAAATTAGCTACGCGATTCATTACGCATTTTGATTGTGGCGCCAGCCTACGCGTGGTATAGTTGCTTATGGGGGGGGGGGCATGGGGGTGGGGGGGGGTGATTTGGGAGTGGGGTGTGGGTGTGGTGATATTGGGAACCAATCCAACGTTATAATCTCCACAGACAAATAAAGGAATTTAAGGCTTTAACCTCTGAGACTATTTTTGAAATGTTAGCACTGAAATGATTGGATCAGTTCTCGATTTAGTGCGTTGTTGCGTCCTTCTTTACTGCCAAATTGTTTTCAAAATAATCAGCCAGTTATTTACAGCCATGTTTAATTTTTTTGCCTAAATTGTGTTGTTGGTCATAAAAATTATGCTTTAATGAATAATGCTGTTAACCCTTTAACCCACGATTTAGAAATAATCCATGTTTTCATTGAAAATGTTCATTTGCAGACCAAGCGATTACTTTTGAAAATTTAACACCAAGAGCTTATTTTTGAAAATATAACATCGGAACGACTGGTTAGGTTATTGAGCCAGCCATTCCAGTGGTAATTTAAAATAATAATCCTCATTTACCGCGACTTCATTTCCAGTGTTAAAACTAATCCTATGGAGTTGTGGTCGAATAAGGTGGTGGCACGATATACATTCTCTGAATCTGAATTGTTTAAATCTGGTAGCCATATTGGATTTTGAATGCAGGGCAGTTGTCATAGCCAAAATAGATATTGCCAAAAGGAACAAATGATGAAAGTTGCTAAGTTCCATCTTGAAACATGCCACAAATTTTGACAGACAAGACAAACAAACTGCCAGACCTGTGTACACACTAGTAAAGTCTTGGAAATGTGACTTTAAGCAAAACAATTTAATCATACAGATCTGAAAAAAATTAAGTTTTTAATTTGAAATTGTTAGCATGGAAGATGTTGTTGCATTCTTTCCCGTCAACTCATTTTAAGGCAATTCTACATTTTTTCCCAGTATGGCTGCCTTGAAATTAACATATTTCTCAAGGGAATGGTTAACCCTTTAATGGCATGGTTCATATACGCAAGTACACAGAAAGTCTGGAAAAGTGTGGATTATAAGAAACCAATGTATTCAGGCCTTGAAAAGTATGGAAAATTTAATATTTTCTCCTACAGGTTTGGAAAATGTATGGGAAATAAAAATATGGTCAGATGTGATTCTCATTTGCAAAGTAATATAAATATAATCAAAATATTGGTGATCTTAGCTACTAATTCCTAACTGATTGGAGACATAAAATGGGACTAGAAGTTGATTAATTAGGTCTGGAAAAGGTATAGAAAAAGTATGGAATTTCATTCTGCAGATGTATGAACCCTGTAATGAGAAAATGTAGTCAAGAAAAAAAATTGTCCATAGAAAATATCCATTTGCAGACCATGAGAAGTTTATTTTTGAAAACTTATCACTGGAATGACTGCTTGGTGATTGAGCCAATCATTGCAGTGATAAGGTTTCAAAAATAGCATTGTCTTAGTCTGCAAATGGATTGCTCCATAGAAAATTCCCATTTGCAGACCATTGAGAAGACTATTTTTGACAACTTATCACTGGAATGACTGGCTTGGTGATTGAGCCAATCATTGCAGTGATAAGATTTCAAGAATAGCATTTTCTTGGTCTGCAAATGTATTATACATTGCACCATAGAAAATTTCCATTTGCAGACCATGAGAAGACTATTTTTGACAACTTACCACTGGAATGACTGGCTTGTTAATTGAGCCTATCATTCCAGTGATAAGGTTACAAGAATAGCATTCTGTTAATCTGCAAATCCAGGGGGGGGGGGGCCCATCTGGTGAATAATATATTATAATATGATTCAAACGTACTTTCCTTTGTTTTGCAGCCTGTTTCAGTGATCGTGCACCAAATCAATGTCTAACGTAACTGACAGAAGGCTTTGCAATGAGATGCAGTCTATGATTTCTTCTTCATCACTTTTAAATCATTGGATGCAGTAAATGGAATAACATCCATAATACCGGTACCAGATTCCCAAAAGACATTCGCAGTCAATTTCAGAATGACAAACACACACCTGTGATGGATGTGACCACCGTGTTTAGACTGTTTTCAAAGCCTCATACATACTTGTTGTTTACAACACCCTCTGATAATCACGGTTCACTACATCAATAATCATATTTAAAGCATAATGCTGTATTTAATAAATGAGTTAAAAAACAAAAAAAACAAAAATTTAAGTATTTAAGTTTTTATTTAATCCTTATGACAATGATGTCAAAATGGTTAATTGTTGCAGAACCAGTAGTTAATAAGACTGGCAAATATGGTTAAAAGAGTCGCTGATCCATGTTTCTGCCTTAGACAGCAACGCTGTTTAAAAATAAAGAACAGTTAAACAAATAATCCTGGCTTAGTGTTTAAATACACATACTGTGTACAGTCACTAATGTCCCTGGCCTTACTCAGTCATTTTTGTCAGTAGACACAATGAGTACTGAAAATTGGAATTAAGAATCTAAAATTACACCAGTCTTCAATCTAACAGTTTATACAGAATATGAATTCTGTACTTGATGAATGAAAAATTGTGATTTTCCAACTCAGTCATGAGTATCATTCATCAAATACAGAACTCACATGCTGTATGAACTGATAATTGGAGACTGTTGTAATTTCCAAAAGATAATACCTCTGTCCCTTACAAAATTCTACTATCCTATGCACATTTCCAGCACAGAATTTGTACTTATGACCATAGGTTTCCTACTTCTGGTCAAGTGTTACATTTTTACCCGAGATTTTCATATTTGCTGCTAAAATATATACATCTCTCCAAATGTTTTGGTTTTGATGTAAATTAATACCTCATTTCAAGCTAATGTGTTCGCATTTCTGACCAAAATGTGTATGTTTCCAGCCAAAATGTGTTTTGAAACTTATTTGCATGTGTTCTGATTCAAATACTGAGGTTCCAGGTGAGTGAACTCCAGGGTGTTTATTTGTTGGTAATCTATGAAGATATCATAGCCACTAATTTGCATGGTGATGATACTTTATAATTTTTTTTATTTTGACCCCTCTTAAATCACAACTACATGACAAATGCTATAAAGTGACAAATTTCATTCAATAGAATAGGAGAAATGTATCCAACTTAATGATTTAACGCTTAAGCCAGCCAAAACAGCTTCGGCAGCGGTGCTGAGAAATGTCCATTTCCAAGAAGACTATTTTTGAAATCTTTCCACTGGAATGACTGGTATTGAAATTGACTAAATGATTTAGTATTGTAAAATCATGATGCCCTTGAAATGTCATATCTAGGCGAGATTAACAGCTTCAACCAATAACAATACTGCTACCGTATTTGAGCAAAGGGTGAAATATATCATCAGACAGAGTTTATCTCAGGCTCAATCCTGCCCTTCTTTGAGTATGAGGTTATTTCAATCAAAGAAAACTTGTAAAGATATACAACCAAAGCTGTCTATAACGGTCACTGTATGGACCATCAAAATATGGTCACTGAGGTAGGTGGTCGCTTAATGCAGCTCATCTGCTGTGATCGTGATTTTCTAAGACTTTTAATTAGTATGGATCAATTGGTCCCAAAAGTGAGTGTGCTTCCAAGACGTGTTTGTCCGCTATAGACAGGTTTTTCTGCGTTTCCGCGAAATAGGCCACTGCCGCTGTAGCCTTGAAACAGCCACCTTTAGCTTGACGTCGCAATCGTATGCTGCTGTCTATGCATAAAAATCGGAGCGGTATCACGGAGCGGTATCGCCCTAAACGTGCCTCATTTCGTGTTGTCTTTCTGATTGTGCACATACATACGCATAATTACCTTTCAGTCCTAAATAGACCTACTTGTGTTAAGAATTTGGTAACGCTTAATAAGTATATTGTGGGTGGGGGCGAGGAGTCGTCTCGCTGCCGTAAGAATGCAATGATGCCTTCTACATGGCCGGTTTTCTATACCTCTGGTTCGCGTTATAAATTATTTGCACTGATTGACCCTGCACTAGAATTAAAAACTGACAGCTGCCACATGGCAAATCAGCTGTGTTTTCACATTATGTCATAAGCGACAACGATTCTCGCGTTTAGCGTACTAGAGATCTCCGCGTCTAAGTTACGCGTTTTATTATTTGCGCGTTTATTTACGACGTCTTTCGTGTAACTGACGTAGGCGCGGGACTTGAGTATAGCGTCTAAGTTAGACGAGGGGGGGGGGGGGGGGGGGGGTGGGTGGGGGGGGGGGGGAGTAACTTACGCACCTTTGTGAAACTGACCCCAGATTAGGAAACCATGGTATGCCATCTCCTACTGGACACCACTCAAGCAAATCTCTCAGATGCTGTGACCCAACAATTAGAGTTTACAACATGAAGACTCTGTTATGCACTATGCCAAGCGTGTGAGAAGACCTTATCCCCATCGCCATCAAATAAGAAGATTGGCTTGTATCGTAGACGTGAACTGGATATGATGACGAACCTACAATAATAGCTTACCGTTACCATTACGCAGAAGACAGGCCATTGCAGCCATTCTCACTAGAGGTGAAGGATCTACCATATCAACTCAACCCCAGGTGACCAAATAAATCCAAACAAATATAAATAAACAATTTTAACTAATGAAAGGAAAAGCACTAAAAATACAATGTCAACACAATCTCCCGAGGGAATAACAAGCAAATGACTTATACCTCATAAGATGATGATGATGATGATGATGATGATGATGACAAATTTAATGAAAACTAGCGGAGTGGTTTTAAGAGAGGACGTAGCTGCACTGACATATGTTGGGAACAAGGAATGTTGAAATCAGCAGTACTATCAAAGCATTCGGGCTTCTACAAAATGAGAATCGACTTGTGATGTGCATTTGATACCGTCAAGAGACCACAAATCCTTCAATTTCTCCACCAAACTGGCTGTGATGATAACGAACTACGCCTGGTGAGAATCTTATTGGCAATCACAAAACTAGACTTTCGTGCCAAATTAACACTTTCTGCACAGTTTGAAGCATCAATAGGATCATTACAAGGTACTGGTTTATCACCAGTGCTCTTCACTTGCTACTTCGCTGCAGTATTATCATCTATTTGAGAACACTCTACAAGACCAAACCCTCCAATCAGAATGATAGGCATACAACAAGAGATGGATATGCAGATGATGTTGAATATTGAGGAGGGAAAAGGTCCTCTTGATACAGTACTTCCAATAGCTGCAGAACAGCTCAATGCTGCATACCTTTTCGTGAATGGGGCCAAATAAGAATTCACTCACGTTATACCGAGCCAACAACACAGAAATGAATGATGACGGTACCTCTCACCACACTGAGAAGTGGACGAAGAGCAGAATCTTGGATTCCCTCCTTTGCAGCTCTACGAACATTGGCATTTGTGGTGTAATAGGAAATATCAACAGCATTTGTATTGCTATGTCGAACAATCCTCCGCTTTGCATACAGCTTGACAAAAATTGTCTCTTGAGCAGAAATTGGACATTCAATAAATCAAGAGATATTTTGATCTGTTTTAGCAATCTTGACCATTAAAAGGTTAACATTCTATTCACGGATCCTTATTTCTGTCAGTAAATCAGTGTAGCTTGCAAAAGGTCTTAACACGCACATGCTATATTATAATATACATTACCAGTGTTCATTCCAGTTTCTACAAAGGTGGAGATAAATCGTCCATGCCTTCCAATATGCTAGGATAATGGAGAGATTTTGAGAAATGTAAGGGCTCATGGCATAACAAGGTGAGAGCATTGGAAAATGTGACTGGCAACAGTACATGATTAAAAATAATGTCTCTACAGAGCAGAAATAAAAAATTCTCCACAATCATGGATACAAATTATATGTTGAATATTTTGAAACTAATATGACTAATGCAATGTTACCTAAGGTCGCAACACACCGCTAAATGACTAAATGTGAGGGACTTCTCTTCATTATGAATATTATTCCAACAATGTGAGCAGGAATACAGTTTCTCCATTATGAATCATTCCCACAATCTGAGCAGGAATAAGGTATCTCTACACTAGCAATCATTTCCATAATGTAAGCAGCAATATGGTATCTCTCCACTATGAATCATTTCAATAATGTAAGCAGCAATACAGTTTCTCCATTATGAATCATTCCCATAATCTGAGCAGGAATAAGGCATCCCTCCACTATCAATCACTTCCAAAATGTAAGCAGTAATACAGTATCTCTCCACTAAGAATCATTTCCATATTGTAAGCCACAATAAGGTATCTCTCCACTATGAATCACGCCCACAATGTGAGCATCAGTAAGGCTGCTCTCCTGTATTGATCTGCATGTGTATCGTTGAAAGCTTTTTCAACATGCCCAGATTATGAAAATGTAATCTATGTTTCTGAGATATAGTGTCGACTTGTGCTTGACTGTTGATAGGAGCGTTCCTTCAGTGAGCCAAGAAAAGCTGGTGTTACTTTTGTTCCCATTCCCATTGTAGTAACCCCTATTTGTAGGTAATGTTCGTTGTTGAATTCAAAGCTGTTACATGTTAGTACAATTCTGAGTAACTGTGGCAAGTCATGGCCCAGTTGGCATACCCATAAGAAATTTGATTGAACTAGCAAAAGAGAGCAGTGTACCCCTTAGCATCCTATTGACAAAATTGTTAGAGAAATGTGTAATCCCTGAGATTAGGAAAATTGCTGATGTCTGTATATAAGAATTTACAAGAAATGCCCCAAAAGTAATCCAAGTAAGTATTGACCCATTAGTATAATCTACTCACTTAGAAAACTTCGCAAACTTTTAGAAACATTTGCACATGATGTAATATTGAACAATATGCAAACAAACAACCTAGTCAACAGCTGCCAACATGGCTTCAAACATAACAGATCATGCAAAACACAGTTACTGGACTACATTGAAATCCAACCTAGAAGAAAATAAACCAGTTGACGCAATACACTTAAAATCTTTCCAGAGGTTGATATAGTCCCACACTGTTTTTAACTAATTAAATGGATTGACGAATTTCTAACTGAAACAAAACAACGTGCTAAGATCAATGAAACACCATCTGACTGGGCAGCCGTCACAAGTGGTGTACCTCAAGACTGTTGGGACCTATACTTTTCATACTGTACATAAATGATACACAACTGTTTGTTAACTCTAACAGCGACACCTTTCAAGACAATATAGATAATGTATGTAGTTGGTCTCGGTTTGGCATCTACATTTTAGTACAGACACAACACATGTAAAAGACTTCGGTTCAAACAATCCTAGGGCCGAGTATTATATGACAGATACTGCACGCCAACCACAAATCATGCCATTCACAAGTGAAAAGGAGTTTGGCGTACACATAAATAAAATCCTCTCCTTCGATACCCTTATTAATGCAATTATATCAAAGGCTAACACCATAGTTGGGTTAATCAACAGAACCGTCAATTACATAAATGATATAACGTTTACCCAGTTATTCAAATCACTAGTCTAACCAATCTTGGAACACTGCAACTGCATGTTTTTAGTAAAATCTTGTATGATTGAAAGTACCCACTGCCCAGCGCTGAGCCATCAAACTTGTTGCTCATTGAACGAGTATGGCTACACAGGCAGGCTAAAAGCTTTGACCCTCACGTCACTAAAATACAGAAGGCTTTGAGGAGACATTATCGAAACATACAAATTTGTCCATGATGATTACAACCTTGACAAAAACACATTCTTTGATCAATCAAGTAACACATACGCCAGAGAGCACACTTTCCAACTTCATCTAAATGCAAGGCGCAGCAGTGTGTAACCATGAGCGTAGGCGGAACACTGCAGCTGAAATGGGGATCACACATCTGCACCACACCACTTCCCCAATGACAACAAGTGGAGCAAATAAAGCCAAACAAACAATTTTAACCTAACAAAGGAAAAGCACTATAAATACAATGCAACACAATCTCCTAAGGCAATAACAATCAAAGGGCATGCGCCTCGAAAAATGATGATGACGATGATGATGATGATGATGATGATGATGATGATGATGATGATAATGATAACGACTCGCTATGCATGACACTGTTTGACACATCATCAGGTCTGCCCATGGAAATGGTGAAACAATCAACGATGGTTCAAAGATCAGTTCACTGATGCAGAAAACGAACTTTTACCAACGTTTGAGGACCATCCATAGCCCATGCAAAATAACAGACACAGAAGTTAGAAAAGCTGTAATATCTCTAACGAATGGCTGCACATGCAAACCTGACAGCATAACTAACGAACTCTTTCAATATGCAGATAATACCATCTCGACACAAATTGCATACATCATCGACTCTGCCTTTGCACAACAACTCCCGATCGATGCGTGTGTAAAGGTACACTCACCACACTCCCGAAAGCCTAGGAAAGCACCCTGGCAGTACGCAAACCGAGATCACTAGTGTTTCTTGAACAGCATCCGAAAATTCTCTCAAATGAGACATTATCTCGTATCTAAAATAAGATTGACAAATTTACTGGAAACTTGCAGACTGGTTTTGAGAGAGGACGTACCTGCACTGACATAGTCTGGGCACAAGGAATGTTGACATCAGAACTATAAAAGCATTGGGACTTTTACAAAATGGGAATCGACATGTCACGTGCATTTGATACCATCAAGAGACCACAAATCATTCAATTTCTCCACCAAACTGACTGCGATGATGACGAGCTACACCGGGTGAGATTATTATTAGCAAATACAAAGCTAAATGTTTGTGTTAAACTAAGGCTTTCTGCACAGTTTGAAACATCAACAAGGTGGTGCCTTATCACCTGTGCTTTTTACTTGCTACTTCGCAGCACTATTATATTTTTTAGAACACTAGAAGACCAAACCCTCCAATCTCAATGATAGGCATACCACTAGAGATGGGTATGCAGATGATGTTGACTTTATCAACGAGGAAAAAGGTCCTCTTGATAGATTTACTTCAAATAGCTGCAGAACAGCTCAAGGCTGCAGCCATATTCATGAAAGAATCCAAATCAGAATCCACTCACATACATCTAGCCGACAGCATAGAAATGAATGATGATGGTATCCCTCAACACACGTGGACGAAGAGCAGAATCTTGGATTCCCTCCAATGCAGCTCTCCGACCATTATACCTCTTCCAGTTCTTTTGGAAGTTGGGGATTTGTGGCTCTAAAATCGCCAGGAAAGTCAGGATACAACTATATGATGCTACATGTTTCCACAGTGCTTTACAATTGCAGCAGCTGGGCAGCTCCAAAAGCAAACTTGATTACACTAATGCATATCACTGTAAACATATGCAGACCATTACAAATCATCGCTGCCCACACAATCTACTATCAAATACAGCACAAATTGTGAGGGTAGGGCAACAGCAATTGTTTATATTTAGACATGTTCTTCGATTGTTAGAAAATATGCCTGCTCAGAAAGCACTACATTTTGCAATCATATGTGCCACCATGAATCAGGCACACAAAGTGTGCGTCAACTCGCTGTGTTTTGTGATCATACCCCACAGAGGGTAATTTAGGACCACTTGACACGAATAAAAAAAAAAGGCAGCTCCGAAGATGATCATCACCGCATCTTTCCAAATATTTCCTAAACTTATTGCATCAAGATGACTTGAAGTAATTATTTAATTTATTATAAACATTTTCCAGAGATTATTGTTAATATCTCGACAACTTTGTGGCTGATTTGATTGGAACTTGATATTTAGATGTAATCTGTAAAGCCATATATTGAAATTAGGTCAATAACCTACATTTATGGATCAATAAGTTTGGGCAATATCTTAAATTATTTGGCCAATTTGGATGAAGCTTGATATTTAGATGTAATATGCCATGCCAAACTATTAAATTTCTCTCCTGATAACAGTAATCTATAAAGCATGCTTGAGCATTGATTTTAGGCCGCTAAGTATCATAATCAATGCAAGGTCAAATGGAAATGACAGATATCATCTCCATAGCGAGTCCCATAGGGGACGATGGAGGGCGATGGCATTTCTTCGGCCCTATTTAGGATCGACAAGGATGCTCTCCTCCATAGCATCACATATCTTAAACTTAGTGCCACAATTGGTACAACTGGCTACAGTGTACCAATTGTTGCAGATGACATTCCTATAGCTGCACACACCAAATCAACAGATGCACAGAGTATACCGAACATTGTTTCCAGCCACTTGAATACCATTCTCAGGCCACCATCGGACCATACAAATTATGTCGTCTGGAGTTACGATCTCACAGAGGATTAACCCTCTGCCATCAGGAGAATGCTTGAATACTGACTGGCACGGGTTAGGCAATACAGGCAAGTCTGGCTTAATCTCTTATGGCGATTCAAAAATTGACGCCACTCATCTGATGAATGGGGATAGTAGCCCCAAAAAGAAGGATATGATCCATCTCGGTATCCTCCATGGTGCTGCACCATATCTGAATGTTCAGAGTCAACAGAAATGTCACAATTGCTACTAGGGCACTTTATGCCCTCATGGGTGCAGGAATGCATGGTTGAAATCGTATCTCCCAAGCAATCTCAGAAACTCTTTCAAATCTTCATACTACCAAGATTACTGTATGGCACAGAATTAATGAAATTGAAGGCAAAATTGCTTTCAAAGCTGGAAGTCTTTCAACTATCTAAACTGCATCAGAATCAAGGGTTTCTGTTATGCACAGCGAACATTGCTGTTCGGAGCTTCTTGGCATTCTGCCAATGGAGGCAGACATGGATCGACATGTACTTAGCCTTTACCGGAATGCTATTGCTGACCCAGACTGTGTGGAATATCAAATTCCCCTACGACAACGTGCTACAAAAGGTTCAAAGTCTAAGAGCTGGTTTATATATGTTGAAGAAAGATTAGTAAAGTATATGATCCCAAGTGCTCACTCAGTTTTGCTTCAAGGCTAGCAAAGAATGTATGGAAGAGAGAAGTTGACAATGCCATCTCTAAGCTATGGGCAGCAAAAGTACTGGTGGAAGCTCAATCACTGCTATCTTTGAGGTATATGTCTGCAGAAACACTCAGACCTGAAGAACCTAATGCCAGAAAATATGTTCTGCTGAGATGCTTGAGTCACACATACATCTGGCAAGGGAGAATCTATGTGCATACTTAACAGAGATGCAGCCGGCGTACATCTATGACAATGATGAGATTATGATTCACCTTATCCTCGATGGTTCACACGAATGTGTACCATACCTGATGCAATCAGAAATAATCCTAACGTTTGTCAGAACATAGAGGCTATCTCATTTTCCCGGTCAAATAGGGTGTCCTGAATCAGAAACTGCATGATGCTACGCTGTCATCATTGAGAATTTCCTTAAAGTCATTTTAACAATAGCCTATATGACCCTTAAACAACTACTTTTCACTGGTAGTGGAAGTAAAGTTATGTACCATTTCATCAGTTATGCTCCTTTATTTATGATGTAGTTGCCATTTGAATATTTTGGTAATAGATTGTACATCTGGGTCACCAGAGGTCAAAATGTCATTCAAACAGGCAGATGACCAAAATCAGAGTAAACGCTAGTTTGTGAAAATTATACTCTTCTTTGTGTTCACTCTAATCATGACAATAATCTAAGCAATTCTGTCTGCCGGATTCGGAAACGAATTTTACAGATGTATTTGTGTTGGCCAGATTAGTTCTTGGAGTTGTACATAAAAATAACTAGAAAATGTTCCATTGTTTCCCCTGCCTGACCACATTTACATACCGGTGTACTCGAGATCTTATTCTGTAGAGATAAGAATTAAGCCTACTATGGCTTGTTCGCAGTCTAAAGATGGTAACCTGTCCAGTCCTTGTCAGGTTCTTGATGTGGTCGGACTCCCGACTTCTACTGGATTGTTTTGCCTGAATAATCTGCTTCAGTTCTTCAGTCAATGGGATTTTCATCCTGTTCTTTATTCGCCGCCTCGTTTGCAAGTTTGTCAGCGTGCTCATTTCCCAATATTCGACAGTGAGCTGGTATCCACTGCAATTGCACTTTGGCATGCCAGCTTATTGTCTCACGAGCTCTTTCCAATTGCATGACCTTTCCATTCATGTTCTTCTTAGCTTGTAACAAAGATATGGAATCTGTAAGAAAAACAATGTTTAATTGCTCCATACCTCTGTTGTCCAGGAAGCTAGCAGCGTGGATAAGAGCCTGCATTTCTGCTGTGAAATTGGTACAATGTTTTCCTGTGGGTACTGAGATCTCCAGCGTGCATCCGTCTGGAAATTCCTGCTCCTCCATCTCTTACAGCACCATATGTCGACCCATCAGTAAAGACTCGTGTCCATTCCTCCTCGGGATATTGGACATTGAGCAAAACTAAGAACAATGTCTTGTCAACAGAATCATCATGTTCATGTTTGCTGTTTATGTCAGAAAGTGAAGTCGTGATTTCTACCTCACTCATGTTAGGAATCTCCCACGGATGTAAATTTTCTAGCTGGATTTCTGCCTTTAAACCGCTTCTTGATTTTAGAGGTTCTATGGATGTAATTTCTTCCATTGCAGTACTGGGTGTTGTCCTCATACCTCTGGTAATTATCCGTAGAGCCTGGTTATACACTGATTTAATAATTCTAATTTAAGACGTTTGTGTTTATATCATTCTAGATGCATAAACTAATAAGATCGCAAATTATGGCCCATTATTATCAACGAATTACTCAGATACATTTCAAAATACAGTTAAAACCTTCTACAGTGGACACCTGTTTTTGTGCTAAAAGATGGTCACTTTAAAATGAGTGGTCGTATGTAAGAGCACCTGTCTTACTGCACTGCCATCTTTTGGCTCCAAAGGTTATTTACACTAGCAAATGAGCTGTCAAAAACGACAGCCATCAGCACTTTTTGGTGCCCCATACAGTGCCTGTTATAGAGGTTTGGCGGTAGTTTAGATTTCAATTAATTTGCACAAATTCAACCTTTTAACTCTACATTTATTGAGATGAAACTATCTATTTTGAAGTGCCAGCTTTTCACTATTAGGTGTTAATTTACATAATGAAAGAAATGTAAAACCCTGTGTACCGTGTGTACTCTCTGCATCAATGTAAATTCTTATTATACGTGTAAATGTGATATCAGAATCTGAGAAGTCATTCTTTCTCACTATCCTCGTCTTCACTATCGGAGTAATTTGCGTCATGTTTGGTGTGGGAATTATTGCAGCTGTCCTGTGCCAAACAGATACAACAGGTACAAGATAACCTGTTGTCTGACATGAGCAGTTATTCCTAGAGCAGGCATTTTCAGCTCTACATCTACATGCCACCAGTTTTCGAGGTTCTGGTGGACACTCCAATGCAAGGGTTTTGCATACCATCAGTCATGTTCCATCCAAAGTATTCTATATTCATATCCGGTGCTTCCAGCTGATGTACAGTTTTCGACAACATGGATTATAGGTGGGCTCATCCAAGGCAGAATCAGTAGGAGGCAGACTCTTGATCTTAACAGGGTGGCGGCCATAGCAGACAAGCGCACGATTTGTCTCTTTCAGTGTTTCCATATGTGAGCATGCAGAAATGCACACAAATCAGCAATTTAAACTATAACTGTCAGTTAATCTTATTATAATTCTATGTGAGTAAATCGTATGGCTATTCAGACTAACTGGGTCGACTTGAATAAGGTCGAAATTGTACTATATAACACGAAAAAATTTGTGACATGAATTATTTCATGAATGTTGCTAATTCAACCGCAAAATCAAGATATTTTGACAGAATATCTGGAAATCTGGAGGCCTGTTAAAAATTGGCATTTTAAAATATATATCCAGATATATGGCCGCCCTCTCTTTGGAGTGTTCCTCAGACTCATGAAGATATCATGCTTTAGTTGGTTTATGGAAGTAGTCGATACTTTTTCTTTGTACATGATACTAACAAATCTAACATCCAGCTGAGATAACATCACAAAGATTCACACCAACCTCATTCTTCATCTTTGACACTCATAGCACAGGGAGCCTTTGCAATTCTCCATACTCGGAGCAAGGAAATATAAAGCCAAGCGGGGAAATCATTGCATAAATCTGTTAAGCATGCTGCGAGGAGACATCGACGATACAGGATTCGGTATACTCTGATCAAGAATGGATCTGAAGAGGATAAATTTGTTGGCAGAGGACAAGAGACAGTGGTCACGTGCAAAGAAGGACTGATTGCAGCTGTAGGATGTTTCAACTACTACTGCCGCAGAATACAGTACTCATACATACATAGTCACATCAGTAGTTGACTGTGTCACAGTCTACGATGGCATGCACTGTGGGGAGCTGAAGAGACTTGTTGACAAGGTTTTAGATGGGATTTGTGCTGTTAATTGCCACTTCCAGCAGAACACCAGCAATACAAATATATATATATATATATCGGTGTTGTCATACAGTAATTGGATGCTTATGGCCTTGGATGATAAGTATCTTCGCATAGCTGATGTTGCAGCCAGCTTCGTACATGTACACACAGTTCTCTTCCCCCAGTATCAGTACAACAACTGATATCAGCTCCTTCGTGTTATGAGCACTCTTCATGATTCCATCCTTGATCAGTAAGCACGTCACCAGAGCGAGATCGAGTGTGACGCTGCCCCTGCTCATGCGTTTTGGTAGATCCTTTCACATGACTCTCAAACACCACTATAATATCATATCTCATTTCTACTGCAATTGTCAAGTTTTGCATGGGATTCTTAACTTCCTGTTTTGGCCATGTTATTTCATACAACATCTCATTCCCGTCTATGACATCAGCTTCAGTCTCACTGGTATTCTCACACCAAACTAAGTTTATGCAGCATTTGGGATTTCTTGTTTTTTCTAAGACTGCCATACCCATCAAAGATAGCAGACATGGCAGATGGAAGTGGTGGAAAGCATTTTGCTCAAATCACATCATGCTCTCCAGGACGATATCTCGCCTCTGTGATTTATAAGTAGCCTTCGATAAATGAATAACTTCTCCATGTCATAGACCATTTTGTCCCCTATGTTCATTCCATTGTTCATGGTCTCCATGATTACCATATGTACATTTGTACCTTAGAGTATATGGGTTGTAGAAACATGCTGGTAGGCTGGCTCCCTTTGTACTCTGTTGCCATGCACTACCCAATGGACAGTGCATCATGGACGTTCAGATTCTCCTCTGCAACATGCCGATTCACTATGTTGAACAGAACATCTGTCTCTGCTGCGACGATTGGGGTTTCCTTTCAAGTTGTGTTTTATTCCCATCTTCATTGTCAAGTTTCTTTGCTTACCATCGTTGTGCCTGTCTCTCCTTGTCCCATACTCCTCCTTATGGTCACAGAATATATCATCAATCGATAGAGATACAGTGTTACATATGTGATGGGAGATAACACAGCCTGCCGCCTGGTTTGGGGACAGATTCATTCCAACCAGTCACCCCTTGGTTTTATCATGCCAAATGTAGATCTGGTCACCAATTGTGTCAAGAATTCAAATCAGATGCCATGCAATGTACATTGCATAGTTCCAGTGCCCTGCGGCAAAGAAATATGGCACCATTCTGGTCAAACCAATACATATGTATGCCTTTTTTCTCAGCCGGACAAACATTTTCCAACAGCAACAGGTAGGTGAGAGAGTCTACACAAAAAAACTACCTGTTTTATATAAATGAACAGACTGTAGCTCCTGATCTCTAGGCTCGTGTGTGTCTTTCTGTCAAAAACAATTTCTGAGACGCTGTCACAACCATACATAGACATCTCAAAGCCTTATGCCATGTTTTCCTGTTGAACATGTTACTCACACCATTGTAATCACTGTTCAATATTTCCCCCACTCCTGAATTCTTCATCAGGTTACCCACACATCTTACTAACGAGATTACTGTGTCTACATACCTTCAAACCTCACCAACAAATATGTCCACCTTCTACGGCCAGACCACTTGATCTGAATAGCTAATTTGAATAGTTGAAGGTCAGCTACCAGATGAATATATCTCTGACCACGAAACTTCATGATCTCATCTATGTACATTATGCTGGTAAGAACTGTGTCCGGATGGTTAAGCAGAGCATCTATGAGAGGACCATGCATGTACATGTATACAAATCTCCTCTGGCTATAGATTGTGTAACCCAACCATTCAACAGGCGAACCATCATCATTCTCGATGGTCACATTTGAGTGGCCCATCGAATCAGTTTTGATTGTCTTGCCACATCCACCATAATAATTCGCTGGGATTAACGTTATTCATGCCTGCTTTACTGACTGGGTATTACAGGATGTTGGGTTTTGCCATTTTTTCACCATCTGGTGGTTGTTGTGCCACCTATATGACCAAGGTATGAGTTCCCATGCAGCCATTTGATGTGAAGAAGTTCAGGTCATAATTGTCAACCTAAGATCGAGCTTCCATCCATTTCTCCTCAACCCTATAAAAGGGTAAGGTATATGGCCACTGCCGTTCTAAAAATCAACATTTCGTCATATGTGACTGTGATTCCAACTCTGTGATGTAACTTCACTGTTAGACCCAATGTGGTTCGATTGTATGATTTTATTATGTGGCTCTGAATGATTTATGCTAGTGTAGTAGATGTTCTGCTAGTTTCTTCTCCATTTGAAACCACACCAGATACAAAACTAAAAATTGTAGCACTAGTGCTTTCTATGGTCTTGAACCTTCTAAACTTGCTGATAGCATAGTCCTGTGATGGATGGAAGGCATCACACACCAAGACTATCTTATCAGTGAGCTTATCCAGCATAACAGACTCATCAGGATCATCTACCTTGAGATGCTCCTAGATAAAACAGTGTTTCACATTTGATCTGATGACCATCATATGATCTTTTGACCTCTGATTAACCACATGTACAATTTATTGCTGTGGTATTTGGTTATCCATTAACTACACTTTAATACAATTCAAATGACACAAAAAATTGTAAATAAAGGAGCATAACTGGAATGGTGCTTAACTTTATTTCCCCTACCACTGAAAAGTAGTTTCTGATTCTGGACATCCTAAATGACCGAAAACCATCAAAAAACTTTATATATACCATACTTCCAGGTATAGGTATAGCCCTTCTGCCACTCGACTACAAGGCAGCAAACACATTGTCACCTCTCTGGACCCTAATGTAGATCTATAAATTACTGCCTCATAACTGTCTCATCAAAATGATAGCAGGTGCATGTTTCAGCCAAATTTAAGAGGGAGCCATTTCTAGCATTGCCCCACTTATTTCTAGCTAAACTCAGCCAACTGTAAGGCAGGATGATTTGTGCAGATGGACTATAGATCTACAGCCATACTCTGTTCTGATTTTGGATCTTCCTCCAATTGGTTGGAGAACCCACTTGTGTGGTAGTTATACAATATTTGAGTCATGCACAACGAAGCACATAAAACTATTTGTCGAAGTTCAATAAAGCGTGCAAGAAAGTTCATTAAAGTGAATAAGTCCACAAAATTCAGATAATAAGTAATAATAAAGAAAATTGATTGCAGGCAAAAAAACAGCAAAATTATACTTTTCGTTGTCTAGTATTTATACCATGATGAGAACTCTTGACTGGGAAACTCTAGTTGAAAGAAAGACGTAAAAAAGCCAGACTTACATTACTTTAAGTTGTTTCTGACTGCAGCCTTATACCTCTATGATCAGATCTTCATCATCACAATACCGTGTGCTGTTGCTTCCAGTTTGAAGTTGTGCGGTGTAGCCATATAGAAGTGCTTGGTTTCGCCAGTTCTTGTCAAGCTGAGTCTTAAAAGTGCAGACCGATGGTGATTCTACTACACGGCTAGGCGGCTTATTCCAAACCTTCGCAGACCAGACAGGAAAGCAGTTCTGTGGTAGCTCCAACCTTGCCCTTGATTGGAATATCTTCCTATGATGTCCTCGTGTTGCCTCACCCTGCTCGACCACATCTTTCCGTAGTTTAAATATGCTTCCTGTTTCTGGGTCATATATATCATGTAGCATCTTATAGACAGCAATCATGTCTCCTTGGACACATGATGACACAAAGCAGGGGTTCCAAAACACTTCCCTGAGGAATCCCACTTGTTACTTCCATCCACCTTGATTCTTCCCTACTCATGGACACCTGCAAGAAACGCTTTGAACCATCCATGAATCGAATTGTCTATCTTATAGGCCTGCATCTTGTCCATGAGCCACCTATATGGGATTGTGTTAAAAGCTTTCTTGAAGTCGACGTATATGGATTCGACTGAGTGTCCATCGTCTATTGCTTTTGCCCTTTTATCTAGGACATGTAGGAGTTGCAGCACTGTTGACCTGCCACTTCTTGGAAATTTTACTTTACCAAATTTTACATGACATGGTCACAGTTGCCCTGATATAGAGTACCCAGTACCAGGAAGAGGATGCCTAAAACAATTAACATATAATCAAATTTACTACAACCAGTTTCTTTCCCCAAACGATCTGGGACTGGAATGCATTACCGACCGGAACCAAACAGAGTCAGAGCCTGCCACTATTTAAAGACGGTCTCCCACTGCACTCTCATTAGGCCAGCACAGTGGGCACACCCTTCCTCGTCATGATACCCAATAGGCGTTTTGATGAGTATCGAACATAATGTAGCATAACTGTGCACATGTGTTAGAACATATATTTTGAAGCCTGAATTTTCAGAATCCCAACTTCATGGTAACTTTATAGGCAAGGTGTTGACTATTTTGAAGCTAATTTAATTGGGGTGGGTGGTGTTCCTAACAGCTCCCAGTCAAATTCATTCAAAATATTGAACATAATGTTTATTAAATTGTAAATCCATAAAAGGCCTACAAGTCATCCACTTGACAAACATTTTGAGTTTCATGACGAAGTTATAATATGTCATTATGAGTGTGACATCAGCCTACAAGGTGATTTAATTGATTATGACGTCAACTACTTCAGTGACTGATCAGATACCGCCACTGTCTCCCTAAATGATATCTCTGCACCAGCAATGTGATTGCCCAGCATGTTTGCGCATGACTGAAAATCGCTTTACTCAATGTATTTTCAAATGAAATATGGGTATCTACACAACATACAACACACATTTGTTAAACAGGTTAGGACAAATTGCCTTACTCATGCCTGCCTATTATGCACTAGTGTAATCACATATAAGCATTTATTACTAGCCATGTGATGCTTCCTACCAGCATTTATTACCAGGTATACAGATTTAATTTCACTTGATGAAGCTGATCTATTAGTCACATATATAATGTCATAATCAATTACATCACATGTAGGCTGATGTTACTATCATAACTGACATAAACATTCCACTATAAAAATGGATTTGTCTGTCAGGTATGAATTGTATGTCTGATGGATTTATTATGTAATATTTTGTTGAAAGTTTTGACTTGGCACCATTGCCACCATAGCAACAGCACCTAGTCAAATTAGGTTAAAAATATCCATCATGTTAATGGTATAGTTACCTTGAACTTGAAAAGGAAGTATTTAAATCGATCCCAAACATGCGCAAAGCATGGACAGAGCTTAGTTAGAGATGGGTGGGACATAGCTAAAAGTGGAATCCTCCATTTAATCTTAATAATGCTAACCAATCCGGGCACCAGCTGGGCAATTCCACAGTGACTGACGTTACATTTTCACACACCCTAGATTGTAAGCCTACTTGTATTGACAAGAGTTATGACATTCAGACAACCATCTTAGGTGGATGGTATAGGTGGATCCTTTCCTATTTAGTTATGTAGAGAAATTACTGATTCATTGTACCATTCATTTCAGGGAATTTGTTTTCTAAGCATGACTGACGTTACATAAAACCGACATAAGAATAATTGAATCACATTTGTTGTGTTATTCTCCTAAAACTAAAAGACTGTTATAACTGTTTTCTGTTATAAAGTAAAGCCTATATATCAGTAAATATCTGTCCTTTTGGAAAATATCATGGGAGATTCATTTTAAGTGTTATATTACTGTCATATAGTACAGTAGTATAGTACTTAATTATTTTAACAATGTAATGACATGTGAAGAAATTAAATCTTAAGAACTAAGGAAAGGTTGCTTAATAGCTCATAGATAGTATCAGTATGAGTAGTATTGCTAACTGCCTACAGATTACTTCTATTCAGTCAACATACATGTATCCAGAATGACACCTTCAATCTATAAAATAGCAATAACTGTTTTCATCAAAATCTTTTTTTAAATGAATACCAATTGACATTGTAAATGGAACTCAGTTGAAATTTAAGGAAGATAACAATTCAATATGACATGGGTTAGGTAAAAATTAAAATAATTGCAAATAGTGTTGTTCCAATTAATCAATTTGATCGATGATTGATTGGTTTGCATGTCCAACCAACAGATCGATCATGATTTCAGAAATCGATTTTGACTGCTTATAAATTTACGATATTAAAACTGCAGAAGATGATTACTTTTTGGCATTTTACCATTTTAATTTAATTTTTACAACTATATAACATTAACCATCTCAACACTGAAATAGTATGCTAATGTCAAAACCACCATACTAATAACCAGTTGAATATTTTGAAACCTATTTGACTGGGAGCCAGCAACAGCTTCCAATCAAATTAGTTTCAAAATATTCAACAGATTATTTCTATTATTACGGTTAAATATGCATGAACAGAACATGCAATAATTATTGCATTCAAAATTTCAGAATGGGTGGAAATGAGAAACTGTTAGTGTCGAGCATTAATTGATCATTGATTAGTAGGTAAAACCAATCATCGATCACAAAAATAGTACCAATTCCCATCATTAATTGCAAATTTGTCCAATACCCGTATCAATGATAATTTTTTCAATTAGGCCACTGTGAGGCTAAAAGTGCCATTTTTGGAAACAATGTTGCTGAAAGCTGAATTGCAGCTACCTTTGACCTTTTGATACCAAAATTGTGACACATCCATGGGACCCCCACAGACAGACAACCTTCCACCCAAGTTTGGTCAAGATCTCTCAAGTAGAAACCCAGAGTTATTCAAACATGTCTTAAGAATTTAGAAAATAAAGAACAAGAACAAGAAGAACTACCACTTCATGCTCACATATACCTTGCATCTAACGACGCGGGTAATACCACAAATCATAGAAACAGTCACTTAACCCATGTCATATACCAGACAAAGAAAGTTGCAACATTAATAAAGTCTGTACATTTAAAATCTGGAAAGTGGTCTTGATAATTAACAATTATTGAAACATCCAACATTTTCTTTATTTTGTCCCGTGGGTAGAATATTTTGTCCTCAGTGGCTGGTCATTTCCAGAATCTCCTTCCAGCTTTTACCATAGTGTAAACCTCATAGTTGTCACCACATACAGCCTTGACTTCACCGGGAAAGAGTCCTCGGCATATTCAACGATACCAGTCACTGACCTTAATAGCATTATTGGTCTGACTGGTAACTTGTATCTGTTCACCTTCCATTGTCTCCACTGAATCTCAGATCTGTACCTGCTACATCCTTTGTTTATGGAAACGTTCTGATTTCAGTGATAAAAACCTTTAGATGATGTACTATTCCTTTGATAGCTGGATCATCAGAGAACACCTTTTCCAAGTTGAGGGATTTATTTTTCTGGTGTATGTCAGGCGAAGACATTTCTGTAACATCAACATTTATTGCCATCAATCGAGCAGCTGCAACAAAACTTGCATCATCATTAACTACCAACTGTCTAATTTTCACAGCCTTCCAAACTTGTCTCTTTACACTACCTCCAATGCCATCACTTGTCCCTTCCCTTGAGAAGTGGCAAAGAAGTTCCAGCTGATAGTAATGTTATTCTTTAACTGAAGAGGGGTAATTAATGTGACAATGTACCGATTCTTAAACTGTGATGCTGGCCCATCTGACTATATAGGTACATGCCTAACAGATGAGGGGAGGCATTCCAGCAAACAGTCAATGTATATGTTGCTGTTGTTTAACTGATTGAAAACTCAAACATCAAATTATATTTTAAGTATAATTTTGCAATTGAGTGACAGACTGGATGGTTGAAGAATGGCAGATATGTGATGCATGAATAGCAATAACCACACTAGAGACTGAGTGAGCATTCAAGTCTAATCTGTGTACACACTCAGACATAACTTTCAATTTACAGGAAATATGCCAAGTTGCGGGGTGCATCATTGCTATACATGCATATATAAACTTTTAAAGATGTTAATTTCTGATAAATGTGTTAGTGAGAATCCGTTAATTATCAAGCATTAACCATGTAAGCACATATGCAAATCTTGTCTATTTAACAGAAAAAGGACTAATAGAATCGCTATAGACAAAATACTATAACAGACAAAACACATACTCAAATTTCCCATGAAAGTTTACTGTGACTGACGTTACATCTATGAAAATATTGTGACTGATGTTACATTGTGACTGACATTACGATTTTCAATGCCATTCTTTAAAGAATAAATAAAACTGTGACAACTATTATTCTTATTTATAACTTAGGTATATTGTGAAGGAGGAGAATTCTAACTGGCAAGTTTCTACTGCTTGGACTTTGTGTAGTAGACCAAAAAGTGCTTGTCTCTGTGACTGACGCTATACAACTACTAAGGCAAATGAATATTGTCAAATATTCAGTATCCGACTATATAATTGTTTTACCTATACACATGTTCTGAAGCAATTACTAATGAACTCTTATAAATTTAATATAAACAACAAAAGCTTCAAATAATTTGGTATCTGGATATTTTGATTTTCTGTTATTTTATAGTGTTATCCCGTAACAAATAAACACACATTGTAAAATTCTAGTAACTAAGTAAACAATGAAATTTGGGACTAACATTTTTAATTTCTTTAAACTCCAATATCAGTTCTATAATTTAAACAAGATTATTAATGCCAGCATTGAAATTTATTTATTTCTCTCATGTCCATCATAGCGCGGAATGGCCCAGCTATTGCTTGGCAATGTGGTATAAAAGCAATGATCTGTCTTCTGTTCGTTAATTCCAAGTTGAATATTTTGAAAATAATTTGACTGAAAGTTGTTGCTGCCATGGCCAACAAACAGCTTCTAGTCAAATTAGTTTCAAAATATTCAACGGGATGAGTATTACATGTTTTCACAATAATTAGCAGTTTAATGTATCTTAGTGTAATATAGTACCGGTATATAATTATAATAAACTTAGCCTAATCACTATATTAATATTTTGTATTTTACTCACATGATAGATATGATATGTAATAAAGGAAGTTACAGTACTTACTATTTGTCCTGTTTCGTGTTCTTTTAATCATGTCACAACACTCCGCAATCTATTGCTATTCCCAATCCATGCATGAGCGACTCTCTACAAACTGTGCGCAATACATTCTCCCTCTGTACATAGTACATCGAGCCCATGAAACCCCATATCTATCTGCCGTGCACATTGGCGATGTACCAAATGGCGACTTCGCCACACAGCACGGGTAAGACTTTGAATACCTATCTCCTGGCTGGCCACTAATACACCTTAGGCTAGATATATGTTTCCATAAAAGTTTTGCCAATATTTGACCCGGTGGCACCAGTTATTGACCCGGTATCACCAGTTATTGCCTGGTATCACCAGGTATTGCCCTGTATCGCCTGTTATTGCCCGGTATTGACAAAAAGAAATTCCCGTTATATTATGATTAACCAATTCTGAAATATGTTGAGATCTTTTGCAAAGCACAAACACATAATATTGACATCTGCTGTCATGGGAAAAATGATGTCAATCTTCACAGACAAAAGAAAAACGCTGGATGACAGATGTTATAGAAGTTTCAGTGTTTATATTCTGATTGATAAATTACATGAGATATTTTTACATAGAATATAACTATGATACAATATTTACAGGTTATCTACAAATGTATAGTGCCATGGCCCGATAACAAATAGGGATCCCAAACATATTTTTTCCCTATTTCATAACAGAATGCAAGATAGATAAACACTTCAAAGCAAAACAAGGTTTATTCTTGATCACAAGACACACCTCTCCACCCTTGTTAGCCGAGGTAATCTGCGTTACAAAATTTGTTTACAAGTTTAACCCGGTCACTACAGTGGTTCTGCAAATGGAGCTTACTCAGACACCAGAAGGCATTTTTGGCCAGTGAGTGTTAAAGGGTTAAACTGTAAATGTCTTGTTTCTCAGAGACCATGAATTTGATTGTCTATAATAGGAATGTGCAATTATTGCTTTGAGTAATTATAATCGATTAGTTAAGAATAATGGTGATTACCTGATTGATTAATCAGTCTAGGTACAAATTAACCAGCCATAAAAACAAAGTCATGTTAATGATGAAAGCTGCAATGGTATTTAGAAATCCCCATTTGCAGGCCAAGAGAAGACTATCTTTGAAAATGTATTACTGGAAAGCCTGGCTCGATGCTCGAGCCAGGCATTCCAGAGATTCATTTTCAAAAATAGTCTTCTTGTGGCCTGCAAATGGACATATATTCGATGACTAAAATGTCCATTTTTGTGACCGATCGCACTGAAGAATAATTAAGATAGATTTTGAAATATTTTATTCTGTAGAAATTATTCACGATTATTCGATTATTTAATCATTAAGCACATAATCGAGATTTACGATTTAATCACGTAATCTGACAAGCCTAGTCTATAGTATTTTTTTTCTTACTGATATGTATATTGAACCCATTCATGGGTTAGCTGGCCAAAACCAGATTTTGCCCTGGCCTTGAGAAATGTCCATTTGCAGGCCAAGATATTTTTTTTTTAGATTTACCATATGTTCATATTAGAAGGACTGCGCCACGCACATTAAACCGTTTTTCCCCGCATATCACACCTTACATGCCCTGTTGTCACAGAATTTGGATGTTTATGGTAGAGTATCGTATATGTCAGGGTATTGTATTCTATAGGGCTAGGCATAGCAGGCAGTGAGAAAGTGTGGTGTACAAGTGCAAATGTATAGGTATAGGCTGGGCATAGGCAAAGGAAGCTAAGTATTATGCAAAATCACATTAAGTTTGACTGACTACTGCATACTGTATTATCTAGAAAAGGCTAGATCCCCATGGTATCGCCCATTAGTAAGCAATATGTCTGTAGCATCATAGATCTATAAATCTAGCCTCTTGTATTTTAACCAGAGAGCATGCAGTACTGACCTGAGCAAGGCTTACAGATACGACAATGATCCAAGTTGCACGTTCACATGTATGTTTCCATATATATGATCAAGTTCACTGATTGTAATCACGGTATATAACAACTTTCTTGAATTAAATTTCCAAATTAACCCCAAAATAATCGAAGTTCAAACTCCAACAGAAGGAAAAAATAAACAAAGTTATTTTTATAATGATGTAGAATGGATGTAATCATTGCATAGGACAAATCTGTAGTGTCATTAAAATCACCTTTTGTGAATTGAAAAACTTGAACATTCTATTTATTCTTGGCTTAAAAGGAGACAGATCACCCAGTGCATAAATATTTCCAAAACAATGTAAATGAAAGGAAAAAGTTTGATAATAATTTTCATTATGATGGAGCCTGGTTTCAATGATGGTATACAATAAAACTGCAAAGTTTAATTAAGACCGGAGAAGCCATTGACGTGTTAAATGTCAAATTGAAAACTCATTATTACCCTTGAGAGTTGAGACTGAATGCAATGATGGTATAGAACAGATCTCTCTATTTTATAGAGATCGATAAGCCCTTCATTAAATGTCCATTGAAAAACTTTCATTTAGCTAATTCTTGCCAGACAGCATTTGGATTGCTATGTGGAGCCATCCTCTGCTTTGCATACAGCCCGACAAAAATTTTCTCTTGGACAACAAATGGACATTCAATAAATAGAGATATTTTGATTTGTTTTAGCGATCTTGACCATTAAAAGGTTAACTATATATTCACTGATATTTATTTCTGCCAGTAAATCAGTGTAGTTTGTAAAGGTCGTAACATGCACATACTACCTTAATTTTGTGTCTATATTGCGCACTAATAGATAACACGCTGGGCAAAATTTGACAAAATGTGAGCCAAAAAAGCCAAATACAGGTATATAACACGCAGTCATAGTTTAGAAAGACTGCAAAACATTGTTCCAGCATACGAAAATTGCTACCGTAAAATGCTCATTAGTAACCGCGGCTTCTAATAGGACAAGGGCTGTAAATTCTTTAAATCCAAACCTCTGAAAAAGGTTGACGACTTCTATTAGGTATATTTCAAGAAATTTTTTTAAAAAATGATACAAAAAATAACATGAAATTAGAACACATTTAAAATTTTTCACACTAGAAATTCTTATCATCTTACGCCTATGCTTAATGTATACCTTATATCCGTCATCACAGGAGTGAAATTATTAATTGGGATCGCCTAAATATTGCGTCTATTTTAATAAACATTGTTTATTTCATCAAAATTAATCCAAAGTTTGACATAAAATGGCGTCGAGAAAAAATAGACATCACATGATGTATTAGCTTCCGCTATAGGATGAGTTTAGGTTGTTACCCGAGTAGCGCGAAGACGTGAATAGTAGTACCCGGTTAAAGACTTGCGCAATCCACATAAATAGGAGGGGAGCTTCGAGTAGCTATGCGAGTGATGGCATAAACTCGTCCTATAGCTGATTAACACTCGGTTGAATGTAATGTAACCAAGTCGACTGGGACGAAATCACCCAAGTGAACAAAAATCTCACCTGTAAATATACCGCCGAATACATTTACTGATTAGGTAATAGTGAATTTATTGCTCAAAATGTTTTAAAATCATCTTCTGTATATATTTATTATTAATTGGCGATATTGGCATTTGCGACATTGCAAAATCTGTTTTTATTTGGGAGGTCTCCTTCAAGTCCAGATAAAGTTCAGTGGAATGCCCCCAATCACAAGAGCTTTAATTTGGTCGTCCAACTTAAGAAGTGATCCAACCGCATTTTATTTCTTACATTGTTTTGGGTCATTTTATGTTGGTTTACGACAATACATGTACATGATTTGTCAGTTTGAGTTTTATTTTATCATTTAAGAATGATACACCTCAGATTTACAAATATTATATAGAATACAATTATTACAGACAATATAGTCCACAATATTGGTTATTGCAATATGCCAAGACAAAATAGCGGTTTCCCTTGATGATATTGCGTTTTGGGGCTGAATTTTATATCAGGGAGGCTGTTCTGACCCAAAATTCTGAGTCCAAAAATGTAAAAGTTTATACTAATGCATAATACGCACCCCCATCCATTTGGCCTGGAGCAAAATGAGCAAAAAAATCTGCGCAATGTAGACACTAAATTAGGGTATGTTATAAAGTACATTACCGGTATTCACTCCAGTGTCTACAAAGTTGGGGATAAATCGTCCATGCTTTCCAATATGCTAGGATAATGGAGAAATATTGAAAAATCTAAGGGCTCATGGCATAACAAGGCGAGGACAATGGAAACATGTTACTTGCAACAAGACATGTTTAAAGATAATGTCTCTACAGAGCAGAAAAAACAAATTCTCTACAATCATGGATACAAATTATATGTTGAATATTTTGAAACTAATATGACTGTGTAATGTTATCTGAGGCAGCAACATGCCGCTAAATGACTAAAACGTGAGCAACTTCTCTTCATTATATTTTCCCACAATGTGAGCAGCAACATGGTTTCTCCACTATGAATCATTCCCAAAATCTGAGCAGGAATAAGGTATCTCTCCACTACAGATCATTCCCACAATCTGAGCAGGAATAAGGTATTTCTCCGCTATCAATCATTCCCACAATGTAAGCAGCAATAAGGTATTTCTCCTATCAATCATTTCAATAATGTAAGCAGCAATAAGGTATCTCTCCACTATGAATCATTCCCACAATCTGAGAAGGAATAAGGTTTCTCACCACTATCAATCATTCCCACAATCTGAGCAGTAATAAGGTTTCTCTCCACTATCAATCATTCCCACAATCTGAGCAGGAATAAGGTTTCTCTCCACTATCAATCATTCCCACAATCTGAGCAGGAATAAGGTTTCCCACCACTATCAATCATTTCCACAATGTAAGTAGCATTAATGTATCCCTCCACTATGAATCGTTTCCATATTGTAAGCAGCAATACAGTATCTTTCCACTATGAATAGCTTCCACAATGTGAGCAGCAATAAGGCCGCTCTCCTGTATTGACACCTTTATCAACAGCATAAATTTCATATCGAACAAAACATCAGTAACATGATTTCCCAGTATGTGCACTCATGATTATAAATTGCAGTTTTATAAATTTATTTTCAAATGAAATTTGAATAACAACACAGCATACAACACTCGCTTCTCAAATTGACTCGGTTGTTTCTTCAGTATATAAGGAAGCTGTAATAGGTTATCCATAATGCAATAAACTCAACTGATCTGGAATTAATATGTTAGCGAATCTTCAAAATCATTTCCATCACAGAGGTAACATATTCTGAAAGCTGAAAGAGAATAACAAAATAAAAAATAATGTGAGTTATGCCAACAATTTCATTTAATTAATTTTATCAACAAGCCATCAGCAATACACTGAATGGGTATTGGCAAAAATTTTCTGGCTATCTTAGCATAAGAAATTCCATAAATATGTGTTCAATTTGACCTGTGACCTCAAGATTTCAACATCATTTTGCTGCTTCTGCATGATATACATGCGACCAAGTTTAGTCCTACTTAAGTGAACCCATCCCCAATAAGATGGCATGTGGAGCTAAAGCAGTCTTAATCAAGATTGCACGCTGTAAGGTAAGCTTGACAATTGACCTCAATATCATTCTGCTGTGCCCACTTGATATAGGCAAGTTTGTGCCCAAGTTTACTCTCAATAGGAGGAACTAATCCAGAGATGTAAGACAATACATGGAGCAAAACTAAAAACATAACTGAGATTGGGTGCTCACAGACAGACAGTCAGGGGGCAAGATAGACATCCAGATTAATTGACCATGTTCATGTAGAACCTATTTCTTAAACCTGCGCTAGAGTCCACTCTTGTAGTTTCGTGTTAATTACAATAAGCTTGTTAGCTGATGACATACATCCGGGTCAATCTGTTGGCTAACAGTTTACTCCTTGATATTTCAGTGTCTGTGTTTCAAGAGCACTATACCAGAAAGTTGGTGAATATTTTGAAACTGATCTGAACCTGTTGCTGCTATAGATAAATGAAGAGGCAACACATAATTATCTGATAATAAAAACATAAAATGTACCTGACATCAGAGGTAACAAGCCTTTATGAATACTGGTCAGATAAAAACTATGTTAGGAATCAGTTTCATGGAACGGGCATTCATGTGTTAAGATAAGCTAAATCATATTTACGATAAACAATTAGGACAAATAGACAATCAAGCACTCAGAGATACAAATCCAATATCTCACCACTTTACGGTGAAAGAATTTTATTGATAAAAAGTATGAATATGATTAGTCAAATTGTCTCAAAATTTGGATAACTTTAACTTTAATTAGCAGCAATGAGTACCCATTCATGTTTAGGTTTAATAAGATTAACCAGTCCTGAAATGTATTTACTGAGAGGGTTTGCTAAACCGTAATGTCGTCAGAGATAATACCCATGTCTCAGGCGGGACAAATTATCTATCATGGTTTCATCAACATAAATATACGAACAGCAATTGTGTTACAGTTCAGACAAGGATTGCCAAAATATTCTAACATTCAGATTTGCTGAGCTACCACCTGACAACCCTCCACTCACCACACCATACGCCATATACATGACCTCATATCGTATCTTACCTGTCAAGGTCATAACTCTCTGTCCAGTTAGCAAGGTGGCGAGGCTCATAAGATTTATCCTTATCATGGTTGCCGTGCTTATAACACTCATCTTCTTCATCAAGGTCAACACACGCTTTGGAAACCTCATTGGGGTCTAAAATGTGTGCATGTCTCTTCATAGTTAAGCTGAAAATAAACAGAAAATTTAACCCTTTAAAACTCAAGCAGGCCAAAATGGCTTCTGTAGTGGTCTTGAGAAATGCCCATTTGCAGACCAAAAGTATTTTTAAATTATGGAATGACTGACTTTAAAACCAACCAAGTGATTGCAGTGATAGTTTCATAAATAATCTCCTGGTCTACCCGTGTACATTTTCTATGAGAAAATCAAAATCTTCTTAAACAAACTGGAGGACTGAATGGTTTATATTAAACAAGAGTTAGCTCTGTGGCTAATTGATATGTCATGTGAAGGTCAATGGTATCTATAGGGTCAGAAACCAATCTTATCACTTAATTTCTATGTCATACTTTTAACTTTGTACCGAAATGCGCATACATTAATGGATATAGCAATGAATTATTTATGCATAGTATCAACTTAATCCAAAAACCAATGTTCTCACTGCCAAACCAAGTCATGGTAGTATTAATCAAAAGAGACTTGTTAATGAATGACATACATCCGGGTGCATCTGTTTGTTAACAGTTTACTCCTTGATCTGGAAAGTTGGTGCATATTTTAAACTAATTTGAACCTGTTGCTGCTATAGATAAATGATTAGGCAACACATAATTATCTGATAATAAAAACAAAATATTCCAGGCCCATAAAATGTGCCTAACATCAGAGGTAACAAGCCTATATGAATAATTGTCAGATAAAAACTATGTTAGGAATCAGTTTCATGGAACAGGCATTCATGTATTAAAAGATGAGCTAAATCACATTTACAATAAACAGTCAGGCTGAAAAGACAATCAAGCACTCGGAGAGACAAATGAAATAACCACCACCCCCCACCCCCTCCCCCCACCCCCCCCCCCCCCCATACTTTATGGTGCAATAACTTTATTGATAAAAAGTATGACTACGATTAGTCAGTCTCAAAATTTGGATAAAACTATTCTATTGAAAGTTCTCAAAATACTTTAACTTTATTTGGCACCCATGGGTATCCACCCACCGATGTTTAGATTTAATATGATTAACCAGCCCTGAAATGTGTACATTATGAAGTTTTGCTAAACCTTAATGCTGTCAGAGAGAATATCCATGTCTCAGGTGAGACAAATTATATATCATGGTTTCACCATCATAAATATAAGAAAAGCAATTGTGTTACAGTTCTGACAGGGATTGCCAAAATATTCTAACATTGCCTTGACCAATATTCAGATTTACTGAGCTACCAGCTGACAACCCTCCATCCACCACACCATATACATGACCTCATGTGGTGTCTTACCTGTCAAGGTCATAACTCTCTTCCCTGTTAGCAAGGTGTTGAAGCTCATAACACTTATCCATATCACGGTTGCCTTGCTTATAACACTCATCCTCCTCATCAAGTTGAACACGCACTTTGGAAACCTCATTGGGGTCTAAAAGGTGTTCATATTTCTTTATAGTTAATCTGAAAATAAACATAAAATTGTGCCATTTAATACTCAAGCCGGCAAAAAAGGCTTCTTTAGTGGTTTTGAGAAATGCCCATTTGCAGACTAAGTAAAGAGTATTTAAATATATCACGCGAATGACTGGCTCGAAAACCAAGCCAGTGATAGTTTCATAAATAATCTCCTGGTCTACCCATGTATATCTTCTATGAGAAAATACAAATATCTTGAACAAACTGGAGGACTGAATGGTTTAGAAACAAGAGTCTGTGATATGTCATGTGAAGGTCAATGGTATCTATAGAGTTAGAAACCAATCTTATCACTCCAGAAAACCAAGATATGACTTAATTTCTATGTCATACACTTTTAACTTTTAACCAAGGATGAAACTAAAGAAAAAGACAATCCACTTCATGGCGGCGAACCATGTAGGAAAAGTAAAATTCTGGGCTCACTGCTTTGCAGTACTGCTGACATTGCTGCATTATGGGGAATTTAGCCTTCCAGTCCTTCCTAGGCGCTTGATAAAAAGGCTATGTTTATACAATGCAACCTGCGTATCCTTAATGCTGTATAACTGTAACAGCTGGGCAGCTCCAAAGGCAGCTCTAGACACACTTGACGCATGCCACCGCAAACACCTACGTACCATCACTAGACACTGATGGCCAGACAGCATAATTTCCAACGATGCACTATACAAGATGTGTAATACGTCGCCGCTGTCTGTAAAAGTCGCCCAGCAAAGATGGTCCATGTTTGGCCATGTGCTAAGGATGCCAGAAGAGACACCAGCACAGAGCCTTGGAATTCGCCCTACTCGGAGCCAGCAAATACAAAGCCAGGAGAGGACCTCATTACATAAATCTGCTAAGCATGCTACGAGTTGACCTCCAGAAAGCATAACTCGGTACACTCAACTCAAAAACGGACCTGATAAAGCTAAGGATTTCAGCTGAGGACAAGACATGGTGGGCAAAAGTGAAGAAGGACTGATTGTAGCTGTAGGATGTTTCTACTACTACAGCTGCAGAATACAGTAAACATACATACATACATACATACATACAAACATACATACATACATACATACATACATACATACATACTTTTAACTTTCTACCGAAATGTACATACATTAATGGATATAGCAATGAATTATTTATGCATAGTATCTAATTAATAAAAAAACAATGTTGTCACTGTCAAAACAAGCTATGGTATGTTAATGATATGATAAATATACTTGTACTACACCGAGCTGGATGTAATGACGATGAGCCCGGACTAGGAAGACTACCATTGGCAGACACCAAGCTGAGGCAGTGTAAATAAGAGGTCCAAGGCCTGTGGCGCTCACCTGGATCATTGGCATTTAAACCATTTGCATTTATATAGACATGATGGATGATTTTCGGAAAATCCACGGTGGCCACCAAAAAATGGACCAATCAAGATTCTCGCTTAACATGTTGACACCTACTGTCATAGGATCTTTCCAACCAAGTTTTTTTGAAATTGGGCTATTGCTTGAAGGAGTACCGTTTGGTTGAAATTGCCCAAGCAATTAATGAGTAGCATTTTATACGAATTCCCATTTTTCGGAAAATCGAAGATGGCCACCATCAAGATCAAGCCGTAAACATTCTGTATTCCGAAGCATACCGGCTCTAGGGTTCATCCGGCTGAGTTTGGTTGAAATCGGCCAAGCGGTTACTGAGTAGTCTTTTAAATCATTTCACAAAATGTTCAGAAAATCCAAGATGATCACTGGAAAAATTGACCAATCAAAATTCTGTATGCAAGTTCTGAAGCCTACCATCCTTGGCTCCTTCCAACCAGTCTGGTTGAACTCGCCAAAGCAGTTAATGAGTGGACAATTTTCAGCCATTTTTCGGAAAATTCAAGATGGCCACCCAACAAAGTGACCAATCAAAATTCTGTATACAAGCTCTGAAGCATACCACTTTAGGGTCCTTCCATTCGAGTTTGCTTGAACGCTTTCAAGCGGTTAATGAGTAGCATTTTAACTGATTTCACAAAATTTGCATAAAATCCAAGATGGCCACCGGACAAATTGACCAATCAAAATTCTGTATACATGTTCTGAAACCTACGAGCTTAGTATCCCTCCAATCAAGTCTGGTTGAAATTGTCCAAGCCGTTAATGAGTAGCGCTTTAAATGATTTCCCGCTATTGAAGATGGTTGCCGAAAAATTTGACCAATCAAAATTCTCTATACAAGTTCTAAAGCCTACCTCAATAGGATCATTCATCCCACATTAATTTGAAATCTGTAGAGCGGTGAGTAGTGTTTTTAAGCAAAAGTTGACAGGTGGCATGGCATAAGCGCACTTGGCCAAGGTGAGCTGAAAAAATTGTAGTCTGTTGAGTTTGAAACCTCAATCGGTGTCTCTCACTCCAAACATCTTGATACCATAATCAAACATTGATGGTCAGACAGTATAACCAACAATGTGTTATACGCTTTGCAATACAGTCGAATAGTCAGGGAAAGTGGCCCACCCAAAAACTGTATTGAACACTTTGAAACTAATTTGACTGAAAGCTGGTGCTTCCACTCCAAATGGTTTTAAAATATTCAACAAGTTACGTACATCATTAATGTAAAGGTGAGAGACTGAAATTTCAGGTTCAAATGGGTAAAATGTGATAGCCATTTTTGATTTGTGGGCCTCATATTTTTTGGGGGGCCCCAGGACTCTATCCTCATTAGCCCCTTGCCGTAACCTGCCTGTGCATAAGTTGCTTACCTGGCATGTTTGTCTTGACTAAGTATGACCAGATTATCCGTGATCAGATCAATAATCTCCGCCTGGGGTTCTTTGCTTCCATACTTAAGCATAGCCTGAATACTGCAAGTACCATTTTCATCGCAGATAAGTTCATCGAAATGTTGAATTATCTCGGCTATGATCGACTCTTTCTGTTTGGTAGTACAATGCTGTATTATATACTGGATCACTTTACATGTATGGACATCTAGACACAGGGTCAATATCTGTAATGAAAGAATGGTTAAAATTTCAATAAAAGCAATACACTAACTTCACTAGTGGTGGTGATCGTTATGGTAGTAGTAGTAGTAATAGTAGTAGTAGTGGTAGTAGTAGTAGTAGTAGTAGTAGTAGTAGTAGTAGTAGTATCAGTAGCAGTAGTAGCAGTAGTAGTAGTAGTAGTAGCAGTAGTAGTAGTAGTAGTAGTAGTAGTAGTAGTAGTAGTAGTAGTAATAGTAATAGTAGTAGTAGTGGTAGTACTGTAGTAGCAGTAGTAGTAGCAGTAGCAGTAGCAGTAGTAGTAGTAGTAGTAGTAATAGTAATAGTAGTAGTAGTGGTAGTACTGTAGTAGCAGTAGTAGTAGCAGTAGCAGTAGCAGTAGCAGTAGTAGTAGTAGTAGTAGTATGGCAATGGTAAAGATAATAAGTTGGTGGCATGTTTTTACTCTTACACTCATGTTATTTACTCTTATACTTAAGAAAATTGTAAAAGGCCATAGCGAAACACTTTCAGGAGGGGCTGGTCCTCTCTAATATTCCTCTGATCCGTAACATTCAAATCATTCAATGCTCCTCTAATCCTTGTGTCACATAATGTGAAACCACAAATTTTAATGCCTAAAATGATTATAACTGATTTTACAGAAATTTTTAGGAAAATTCAAGATGGCCCACAGAAGACTGAACGATCAAATTTCTGTATACATAGGGTTGGAAGTCTACCGTCATAGTCATTTAAGCCAAATTTGATTAAAATCTGCCAAGCAGTTGATGGATGGATAGATGAAGATGGAAAATGATTGATCGTTTCCATGGCATAAGCATGGGTCTGGAAATCCTCTTTCACCATAAGGTAATTTACTGATTAAATTTGGGCCAAATCAGATCACTAGTTTCTAAGATACAGTTCTGGACAGACAAACAGACACAAACACACATGCATGAACACACGTACACCCTCATGCATGAATGCAATACCCTCATCTCCTTATCTGGCTTGGCTAAAAATGAGAAATAATAGATGAACAGTATTTGATAAATATAATATGACACGCTTTACTATATCATGTCGAGTTTATCACTCTCGTATATTAAGAACCATTGTGCCAAGTTTATCACCCTCGGATATTAAGAACCATTCTGTCAAATTTATCACCCTTGTATATTAAGAACCCATCTGGAATGAGTTTTAGCAAGCTTCAAATAAAATCATCCTAATGCATGACAAACTTGAAAATAATTTCAACTTTTTATTTGTGATTTGGAACTACAGCATTATTAGTCATCTCTCACACCAATGGATGGACACAATCTGTCACTCAAGTATATGACATCACATGGACGCTGACATCACAATACATAGTGCCATATCTAGCTCTGTCACGAACATTGAAATAACCATCAAGTGTACAAATCACATGTCGTTATGAGTATTTAATAAACATTTTGCTGACTATATTGAAAGTAATTCGACTGGGTAGAAACAGCACACAGTTAAATTAGTTTCAAAGTCTGAACAGCTTACCTGCATAGATAGTTTGAAATTAGGAATCTGGGAATTCAGGAATTAAAGTATGTAAATCGACCTTTCCATTTTTAGCTATGCCACGCCCATCACTAGCTAAGCTCCACCCACACCCCGCCGTGTTGGGATTGATCGATCCCCGAATGCCCTAGCTATCAATTTCCTGAAAACTATACAGGGAAGCTGTTGAATATTTTGTAACTAATTTGACTGGGTGCTGTTGCTGCCTATGGCAGCAACAGCGCCCAGTCAAATTAGTTACAAACTATTCAACAGAATATTTATTAAATAGTAAAAGCAAACAATTTGTACAACGCAGAGACCGTTTTCAAATATGCGTCCATGACGTACATATCGACATCATTCATGACGTCATTCATTATGATGTCATTCTACAGATCATGCAGTTCATTATGACATCATATGATGGGTGGGTGCTCTGGAAAGGTGAATTGATTCCAATGCACGTAAAAAGTGGGCTTATTTAGAAATGGGGGGGGGGGGGGAGAGGGCATAGCTAGAAAGGAAGCCCTCTAGTGTGTCACACTTGTTTTAGATCTACATATGCAGTAATAGCATAAATAACCAGAATCTCAATATCAAGGTCAGGTATTGAATATTTTGAAACTAATTTGACTGCGTGCTATTGCTACCTATTGCAGCAACAGCGCCAGTCAAATTAGTCTCAAAACTTTCACCAAAGTATTTACCAAATAGGAAATCCATCAGATTCATATACTAGATGGACTATTCCAGTTTCATGACGAAGAATATCTGTCAATTATGAGTGTGACATCAGCCTACATGTGACGTAATCGATTATGACATCGTATACTTGATTGACAGAACATATATATCTATTGAGTATGATATCATACACTTGAGTGACAGATCTGTCTTACCTGAGTGTTGATTGCATCAATAATGAATTGTACATGTTGTGGTTCCATATATTTCAGAGCTTTCCGCAGAACATGTGAGGCATACTGATTCTTTATACATCTCAAGACATGTCCATCAAGCTCACAGATAAGTTCACGCTGAAAAAAATAAGTTAACAGTATACCTTATAAATAACTTTCAATGATGGAACATATCTGCTAAATTGGTTTTAATCCATCAACAATTGATAAAACAAAATTAATGTACTTTCCCCATATGGTTCAATACTTAAACAAGAGCTCTGCAAACAGCACATAATACTCCGCCAAGATGACAAACCAATGAATGACAGCTATCAGAAAACAGCAATTTCTTCCTCAGCCTTAGACCAGCTATCCCAGGAAGTTTCAAAGTGATTCACTAAATGGTCATGGAGTTGTAGTCCTGAAACCAATTTTCAAGATAAACTAATCTTCGAGATGGTCACTGCTGGCTGGTGGCCATTTTGAATTTCGGATCATCGGCCCTTTCGATTAGTTTCTTCCCCCTACCTAGTCCAACCACCCTATGAAGTTTCAAAACGATCCAATAATTAGTAGTGGAGATATTGTGCAAAAACAATTTTTAAGATAATAATAACAATAGTACACTTATATGGCGCAAAACACCATGCGATAGGCGTGCTCTATGCGCTTACAAAACGATGAAAAACGTAAAGTTTAAGTTAACAGTTTTGATGACATTGGCTAAAAAGGATGGTTTTCAGTCTGCGCTTAAACGAGGCCAATGTAGGACAGGATTTAACATCGAGTGGAAGCAAGTTCCATTCGATTGTAGCTGCGTATGAAAATGTTTTAGCCCCATAAGATGTCATACGGGTTGGATGAACCTCTAATTCATTTTTGTTCTCAGATCTTAGTGATCGTCCAGGAATGTATGGCACTGTTAGTTCGGAAAGGTATGAAGGAGCAGTTCTCGCTCTACACTGGTACGTCTGACAAAGAATTTTGAAGCAAATTCTTTGTTTGATCGGTAACCAGTGTAAAGCTTTCAAAATAGGAGAGATTCGTGCTTATTTGGAACAGCGAGAAATAATCCTGGCAGCAGTGTTTTGAATTGCCTGCAGTTTATTGACGAGCACCTTTGGGGCACCCATCAATAAACTGTTGCAATAGTCTAAACGAGATGTTACAGTGGCTAACACAAGTTTGATGGTGGCCTCTTTGGTTAGGAATTTCCTGATTCTACTTATGTTTCATAATTGCAAGTAGCATAATTTACATAGGTAATTTACATGGTTTTCCATGGTTAGCTCAATGTCTAGCTATACACCCAAATCTTTGACAGAGTTAGACACCTGAATTGAGCTGCAGCCGATAGTTACGCTATCTATTTGAGACTTCACACGCCTATTTGCAGGACCTAGTAGGAGAGCTTCTGTCTTATCGTCATTGAATTTTAACATATTTGATGTCATCCACTCTTTTATGTCACTGCAACAGTGTGATAGTTGTTCAGCGGCTACGCCCGCATCACCTGCGGACGGTAGGAAGCTATTTATCACTTGTGTGTCGTCCGCGTAGAAGTGGTGGAGAAGACCATGACGGTTGATGATTGAGCCAAGCGGTTTAGTGTACAGAGTAAATAGCACAGGGCCCAGTACTGAGCCCTGAGGCATGCCAGACTTAAGTTCAACCGAATCGGAGTAGTTACCATTTACATAGACCGTTTGGTATCTATCTACTAGGTAAGACTGAAACCAGTTTGACGCACTTCCTCTTATTCTGAATTCGTTTTGAAGCCGTGACAAGAGATTCTGGTGGTCAATAGTGTCAAGGGCTGCACTAAGATCGAGAAGTAGCAGTAATGCTACATTGCCATTATCAACGGAACAGCGGAGATCATTTAAGACTCTAAGTAGGGCAGTCTCTGTGCTGTGACCATGTCGATAGGCAGATTGGAAAGGTTCGCAGAGATTGTTACTGTTTACATGATCAGAAAGTCGTTTACATGCAGCCCTTTCAACCAGCTTTGACATAAACGATAAATTGGATACAGGCCTGTAGTTCTCTAGGTTATCTTTGTCAAGGCCAGCTTTTTTCAACAGCGGATTGACCAAGGCACGCTTAAAAGTTGTCGGCACAATACCCAATCCTAAACTGGAGTTTATGATTGAAGTAATGGTAGGTAGTAGTATATCAATGTTCTACTGATCCATTTGCTGGTGGCCATCTTGGACTTTGGATCATCGTCGATTTCAATAGGTTTATTCCTCAGACGTTGTCCAGTCATCCTATTAAGTTTCGAAGCAATCCAATAAGCGGTAGCGGAAACCAATTTTCAAGACCATCTTGGATTTCGGATCATTGTCGATTTCGTTACTGTAGGTTTCTTCCTCAGACCGTGTCCAATCATCCTATGATGTACAAAGCGATCCGATAAATGGTGACAGCGTTATCATCCAGAAACCAATTTTCAAGCTGGCCACCTTTACCGTGGCCATCTTGGATGTCAGATCATCGTCAATTTCGATCTGTTTCTTCCTCAGACCTAGTATAATCATCTTGTGAAGTTTCAAAGTGATCCGATAAACAGTGCGGAAACCACTCTGCTGCCTGCCTGCCCATAAACGCCATCACATAATACCCCGTCAATTGTTTTGGATGGTATAAAAAGTCTTAATGAAGTAGAGTTATGGCCCTTGTTTGAGGGTGTGGCCACTTCCAATTCAAATAGCTCCAATAGATGTACTTTACTGATGAAACAAAACTTAAGACTGGTTCCTTTTAGTGCGTAGTCGAATTTGATGGTTTGTTTTTTCTGGTTACGCTCATCATGTTGCATTTTACTGGTTGGAAGCACATTCCCAAGTGGTAGCCCAGTTACCCACCATGTTTATCTCTTGTTGGAGTGCCTCACAGTCATTGGGGGGGGGGGGTGTTATCAATTTCCCGGTAGCACACGCAATCCTCAGTAAATAGCCTGATCGCTGAGGAAATGTCCTAGACTATATCATTTATGTGGATTGAAAACAGTAATGGGCCTAGAACAGTTCCTTGAGGTACTCCAGACATGTCAGCAACGTTTGATTTGGCACCATTGACTACTATGCACTGTTTGCGATCTGTTAAGAATGAGTCAATCCAATTTAGTATGTTTTTTGACACACCATATTTGTGCAATTTAGATTTCAAAAGATCATGTGGGACAGTATCAAAAGCCTTTTCAGTCGAGAATAAAAATGTCCACTTGTTTCCGTTTATCAATGGATGAAGTCCAATTATTGATGACATTAATTAAATGAAATCACGGATTTCTTTTTTCACGAGAGAGTTGATACTTACCACCCTGATACTTCAGGATATTTCCTAAATATCGACCTAGCTTCAACAATACTCAGAATTAAAAAGAAATCGCCCCGACTGGGCAGGTTACACAACTGACAGACCAGTGGATGTGTAGCCCAAACTTGCACATGCGCGGGGCTGACTCATTCTATTCCAAAATATTGGCTGACCTAATTGCAACATAAAACGTCGATAGACCGAGCCTCTGTGGGGCGGAGAGGCCAGGATCGTATTAGGGTGGTAAGTATCAACTCTCTCGTGAAAAAAGAAATCTGTGATTTCGTTTATTTCACATCAAGAGTATACTTACCACCCTGATACTTCCTGATATAGCCAGAATTCCTAAGAGAATTCGGCGGGAGGGAGGCGAATGTCAGAAGATCGGCTCATCCCTGGAAGAGCAAGCTTTTGCTTTTAGAGCATAACAAACATCTGAAATTGCGTATGTAAACACAATCAGGAAATGATTTGGACATCGGATAACACGACCGATGTTGAGAGTAATGACCGTTTCACATCCGCCACCCCCACCCCCTCTTTTAAAGAGGGAGCGATGGCCTCAATGTCCTATACGCTCTCTATGTAGTCGTGCTAAAGTACTATAAGACATTGGACGAAAGCTTCATTTCGTATACTCTCAGATGGAACCACAAAGAACACCATTTTAGTAAGTAATATAAAAAACGTGACAAAAAATAACCATCACCAAATATAGGACTACCCTATTTTGACGAGATTCCCCTTTGATCACCGCTGGCGATGATAGGTACAGTACAGAAAGGCGGGGATTCCCCCAACTAAATTGCACTGAGTGTGAGTCAACGGCCTTATGTACAATATTTACAAATTTATATACAGATTTAACGTTTATGTAAAATCGATAAGGCAAGTGGATTTGACATGTCACGTAGGTAATGATTTGTAAAACTAGACTCACAGTGCCATTGTGCTACTGACATAATGTCATCCACCGGCACTCCATTAAACAGAGCCGTGGATGTCACTACGCCACGGACACTGTGAGCCTTGGCCATGTCAACTTGTTTACCCGTGGCGGCTTTATGGCAATGCTGGATGCATTCCACAATCCACCTAGAAATGGTATCTTTAGAAGCTCTCCCATGGGGTTCAATGCAAGATAGCCATAAAGCACTAGGGTCCTTCCGCCATTCCTGTGTACGTTGTATATAACAATTTAATGCACGGACTGGACACCAAGCCTTTGAATTAGGATCAAACCTAGACAAAGCGGGTAAAACAATAGGTTGACCAGGATATTTTAAAGACTGGGTCTTCGCCATAGAGTTAACTCTAGGTAGAAGCCTAAGGCCTTCCCCTATCACCACAAAACGGTCTGGCTCTGCTGACAAAGCATGTATTTCACTTCTTCGTCTGGCTGAAGCTGCAGCAATCAGAAAAACTGTTTTAAGCGTCAACATTTTCATGGAAATGGAGCTTAGTGGTTCAAAGGGTTTATCTGCTAATACTTGAAGTACTAACGATAAACTCCAAGACGGAATCACTGGAGGATTCCTTGGTCTTAGATTACCCATGCCTTTGATTAAAGTATTTTGATTACATACTTCATCACTTCCCCTAATGGCCAAGCAAGGGATAACTGACATTAAAGCTGACTTGTAGTCAGCAATAGAGTTAGGCTTGAGGCTATAGGCATCATACAGGTGACAGAGGAAATCGGCTACTACCTGAATAGATGCTTCCATTGGATTAATACATCTTTTTGAGCACCATTCAGCAAATATGTTGATTTTATAATTATATGCTCTGGAGGTTGACCCCCTTCTGGCTTTTGCCATAAACATGGCTGCTTGCTCAGAAAACCCCTCCTTAACTGCTGATTCCTTGACAACATCCACGCAGTCAATTGGAACATTGACGGGTTGTTGTGCAAGGCCTTGCCCTGGAAGATTATGTTGTCCATCAGAGGCAGAGGAACCGGATTGCAGACCAGAAGGTCCAGCAGATCCGTAAACCATGATCGGCTTGGCCAATTTGGGGCGATCAGAAGTACTTGGCATTCCTCCTGCTTGATCTTCTGAAGAATCTTTGGAATCAGGATTGTTGGCGGGTATGCGTATGCATAGATTCCCTTCCAACTGATGGCTAGTGCATCTATTGCGATAGCGCTTGGATCTGGAATGGGAGAAACGTACGTCGTCATCTTCGCATTCTTCTTCATTGCGAATAAATCTATGTTCGGTTTTCCCCAATGATTGAACAGATGATCGGCCACACATTGATTTAGTTGCCATTCCGTAGGCAGAATGCTCATCCTTCGGCTCAATGAGTCTGCTAACAGATTCAGCCTTCCCGGAATACGAACTGCTTTCAAGGTGATCATATGATCCATGCACCAGCAAAGCAGTTTCCATGTCATCATACAGAGACTTGGCAACATCGTTCCGCCCTGGCGGTTTATGTAGCTCACTACTGTTGAGTTGTCTGAATGTATCATCACAAATCTTCCCTCCACATCCTTCAAGAAATGTTCCATCCTAGAATTACAGCCCGTAATTCTAGCATGTTGATATGTTCCTTTGACTGATCCAGATTCCAAAGCCCTGATATTGTGGGTTCTTCCAGGCAAGCTCCCCATCCCTCCATTGATGCATCCGTAAACATCGTTACTTGAGGGTGGGTAGGGGTCAGCATGACACCCGCCAGGAGATTCCCTCTCTCCATCCACCTATGAAGGTGATGAATGAGCCGGCCCAACACTTGAATGCGCGAGTCCAGTGAACCTGAACTCTGCGTTCACTGAGTCATGAGAAACAACTGAATCGGCCACCTGCGCAAGGCCGCCTGAGGAATGACCGGTTCCATTGAAACCATCAGACCCAGCATTCTCAGATAGACTCGTGCTAGAATATAATGACTGCTGCAAACCAATTGAATGCATGAGAGGAGTTTCTCCACTCTCTCCTGGGATGAATAAACATATCCTATCTCCAGATCGAAGACCATACCCAGGTAAACACACTTCTGGGATGGAGTCAGCTCTGATTTCTGAAAGTTGATTATCCAGGCTAAATCTGTGAGAGTTTACAAAACTATCTCCAGATTTGCTGTCAAACTTTCTGGGTTGTTTGCTTTTAGCAACCAGTCGTCTATGTAAGTGTGGACTGCTATATTTCTCCTGCGGAGGTATGCAGTGATAGCGAGTACCACTTGAGTGAAGACCCATAGAGCCGTTGAGATGCCGAATGGAAGAAGTTTGAATTCCCATTGGTGTCCCTGAAAAGCAAATCTCAAAACGCCTTGCAATTGGAACATGGAAATAAGCATCTTTGAGATCTATTGAGCTGTCCACATCCCCTTCTCTGACCCCAGCAACACTGATCTTATTGTTTCCATTTTGAAACTCGTGTATCTATAAACTTGTTTAGTGGTTTGAGGTTGAGAATTGGTCTCCACCTCCCCGGTGTTCTTTGTCACAAGAAACACGGTTGAATAGAAGCCCGGGCAATCCTGCACTGGTTGAATTGCTTCTTTTAGAATTAGAGATTCTATCTCCTCTTCTATGCACAACCGTTTGTCTGGATCTCTTGGAATTTGAGTCCAGACCCGTACCAGAGACAGATGCAATGGTGGACCTTTTATCCACTCTGGACTGTATCCGCGAGAAAGCCATTGCAAGACTAAGCAGTCCTGAATTAACCGCTCCAACTTCTGAATGTGGAAAGTCAAACGACGTCCCACTGGTGCACCTAGGGTTAATGGGGTGCCCATGAATTTTTGAAGTGGGTGTGTTTCTGGTATGTGTGACAACACCAGAGTGGTACCTGCGGTAACCGGAAATTGTTTTAGCCCATCAGGCCCGGTTACCACGCGTGCTGCTGTCAAGCAGCCGAGGGCTGAACACGCACATGTTCTCTGCGCAGCACTTCAAACTGTGCACGCAGCGCCCTCTGGTTGTTCACCAAATTAACTGTCTCTTGGAGGTGCCAACAACCCTCACCTCCAAAAAGACCAGGGCCTGCCATCGGCGCTTGCAACAAGCGTGACTTGAGCTCCTGGGATGGGCACAAATTGTCAAAGGCAAAAGTGTGCTTCGTCCTCAGCGATTTGGTGACTGACCTAGTCAGACAGTCCAACGCCAGGTTGACCCCATCCTGGATGGCTCGCTGCACTGTCACCGGACTAGACACGTGAGACAGCGCACTGATTGCTGCTCGCGAGCTCCCCTTGGTGTCACGCAAGGCGGCATTAGCCGAGTGTATAGAGCCCGAGCACAGTGCTCCCGTGTCAGCACGGGATCCCGGCTGCGTATCTTCTCCCAGAGCGGAGTGGTCATCTGCACTCGGTCTGGGCGCTAGGCCATATCGAGCATACTGACTAGCAGTAACTCGACATCACCTACCAACTTTGCGGGGGGGGGGGGGGGGGGGGGGGGGGGGGGGGGGGGGGCGGTGTGGGGTTGTGGGGTGTGGGGGGAGGAGGGGCTTCGTGAGACGACCTTTCGGTCTAATCGACTCCTCTGCTGCCGAGATGTATGTTCAGCATACGGCAGAGACTGAGTCGTGTTGCCCAATGGCTTTGCCTGTAACCATGCCCGAGGGTTACTGGAGGCCGTTTCGTCCACAGAGAGCTCTGGTCTGACTGCGAGGAGCCACGCGCACGCATCGACCAGTCTTCGTCCGTAGCTATCTGTGAATTGCCAATGAGCAGCGGGCCCTCATCATCTTCAATGGCATTCGCAGGTAGGGCCATGGAGGAGGCAATAGACGAACCCGGCTGCCCAGGGAATGCATACGGGCCTGCGAGGGCTGGCATGACATTCTCCACGGGCTGGCCGAGCACCAAGATCTCGCTCGTGTGTGGGCCATTAAGCACACTAGCGCGGCCTGCATCATTCGTATGAGACTCCACATCAAAGCATGGTTTCTTATACGGGTGGCCGTCCGCTCCAAATCGGCCCACAGGCTGAATCATGAAACCTGCTCCCGAGCTAACAGAAACATAGGTGCGAGCAGCCGCACTCCCTATGAGAGGAGTGTAGACACTCGCATCCATTTCTTCATGACCATCCAGTGATCGAGCAGGTAGTCTTCATCATCTTCCTGGTCAGGAAAGTTAGACTCTGGGTTAGCAAGAAACACTAACCCAGACTGACCAGGAGAATGCCCGAGGGCAGATGATGAGGGTACCCCGCGAGTGATCGAGGTCAGGCCCACTGATCGGGTCCCGCCTGATGTTGCTCGCGCCGCTGGATCACCAGGCGATGTGAACATCAAGCCTGGGTCCAAGATGGCCGCTCCCGGATCACTGAGCATTGTCCAACCTAGTAGGGCATGATCTAGGGACGGAGGCTAACTGCACTGAGGTCGATGCGCAGGAAGTTGAAACATCTGTGCCTGGCAACATGCCGCGAAGCATGTCAGGCATCAGATCTTTCAAAGTCCTGCGCATCTCACTCACCAACTCTACCTAGAAGGCCTTGAGCTTACCCTTCTCAGAGGCCTTCTTCTTACCCTCCTTCTTGCCCTCCTCGACCATCAGCGTTGCCTGTAATGCAAAGAATTCAGAGGTTAGATTCCACCACCCCACTCTTTACAAATGGCACATTTATTGGACAGCCTACAAATGGTACAAGATGGGCAAGGGTGGGGGAAGAATTTAGGCCTCATGGATTTAAAACAAGATGGACATGACTTCTGACAGGAAGGCGGCATATGTAGACAATGAGTATTATAGTTTGTAAACTTTGTTATTTCTTTTTTTAGTAAATAAAAGAACAAACTCGAGAGAGAAGATACCCACTTTTATTACTGACAACCCCGATGGGACAGATGACTTCTCTTGTTAGCAATAACAAAACAACAACCAGGGACCCGAATTAAGAATGGACAAGCACGAGAGAAAGATTAGGACTATCTAGATATCTCTCCACATTCATAATAAGGGATGATAATAATATCATTAAGATTTCTCTAAACCAAGATTATGACATCAAGGAAAGAGAAAAATCTCTGGTTGATTATGACATCAAACCTCAATGCAACAGCTCATTCAAGGAGAGGGGACATCGGAAATGAATGCAAGAAATACCTAGTGACTAAAACATTCATTACTCAATAATATAATATTAAATTATATATATCCGAGAGCCCATGCACATACAAGAGAGAATACAGTGCAATAAAGATGGCAGCAGAAATTGTAAATATTTAAAAAAGAAATTAGATGCCATAATTAATAAACTCTCCTTATCCTGAGCACAGGCAAGCCATCCTCTTGTGCAGAACACGTCCATCCATCCGCTGAGACTCTTCTTTCTGCAAAGACTGATGAAAGGGATGGGACAAAAGGAGGGAGATATTTTCTTCGTGCTATATCCCTGACCCGTAGACATATCATAATGATGTCAGAAAGAGACGTGAACAACCTCTGAGAAGAACAGGAACCCCTATTCCATCCATAAGTAGAACATGTGGACACAAAGCACAAGGGATTAATAGCCCTAGGTGCTGGGAGAATTTAACAAGGATTCCCAGCGCCTGAAATCGCGTTAATGCCAAATCGGGCGCGAACGAAAACCGGTAACACATAAAAGTTACAAGTCTTAATTAATATATGGAACAATATCACCGTAGCGGATGACGTATAGGACTCCTCTGATGCTTTATTATCCGTCACAGTGCGAAAAGATGGTTTAAACTACTGAAAATTCTCAAAGAAGAGACTGGGAATGTTTTCCACATGTAGCTTGTCAGCCAATATATTAGAAAACGAAAGTACCAGTATGCGCATGCGCAGTAGGTGGGGTCTGTCATGTGCATGACTGTGTACATTCCCCTGCCAATCAGGGGCAACTAACTTTTTATAATTCTGAATATCATTGAATTTAGAGCCGATATACTAGTATATCAAGAGTGTTAGGGAGGTAAGTATGTTCTCATGATGTGAAATAGTGAGCGCCGTTTGATTCTATAGACAACAGTTTGATAACGTTGTTGGTGCCTTAGTGTTGACTGAAATTTATGATGATTATTTTAGAATACATAGACTGAAAGCTGTTGCAGTAACACTTATCAATAAAATTTGTATCAAATATATAGCAGGTAGTAATTGCATTACATACTAATTATTTTGACAATAATTTGACTGAATGTTGGTGCTGTCATTGATAGCAACAACTTTCTCGCAAATTATTGTCAATGCATATAAAAACTTTCTCCTATTTGCTGGACATTGACACACTTTCTCTGAACAGTATTGAAATACAGACTGTTGATTGTATTTTCGTGAATAGTACGCCCTACGTGCATGTTTATGCTTCCAGAGCTTGAGGACAAATGACTATTTGCACGCGCAAGCAGGTTGGTTTTGTTTGAGAAATCCTGGCTTGTGCTGACAATAGACTAAACGAATATGGCGTCCAATAGTTACAACGATTACGGAGTCAGGGCATTGCATGCTTGGTAGCATTGCACGCAGAGTAGCATTGCATGCTGGGTAAATTGAACAGACATCTCATATCTCGTGCAAAAGGGTCTATATTTAATGGAACACGAGAGCTTTAAGGTGATTGCATAGGGCTGATAACTACGTTATAAACACTTAAGAACAAGTGCTAAGATCCAGACGCTCGATTTCCATTTTGTGAAATTCAAGTAAGTGATTGCATAGGGACATATATCTCTTAACATTTGCAAAACAGACATGGGGATTCAGAGCCTACTGAGACCAGTAAAATCGTCTGTGGCATTAACGGAACTGCAGAGGAACCTCTGGATATCCGAAAGAATCTGGAGGTCAATAACCTTATTCACAACAGTATTTACTAATGACAATTTTGAAAGCAGAAACTTAGACTATACCTTTAAATTCATTGGGAAGCGATTCAGAGATTTCAGAATGACTTGACTTGCATGCGCATTAAGTGAAAGACTGTACATACGACCTCGTAGACAGCGAGCCAACAATAGCTTCTCATGCGGTGAGCCTACTTCAAAGAATGTATTCACGACAGTGTGTCCAAAAGCATGCTCCATCAAGCTTAATGCTGAACCAAGAACCTCTTTGAAGGCCATATGTTTCTCAGATTCAGTGGCGCTGAATAGCTTCTTTTGAATAAATCTACAAGTAGCCAATAAACATGACTTCAATTACTTCCAGAAATGATAGTTGTGATAATTCATAAGAAGGAAAATTAGTTACCGCTCTGAGATGTTGTATTTCTTTGACCCATGATGACCATCTCGGTCACTTCTAGCGGTAACTAACTTTCCGTATTATGATTTTAATTCATTAGTTTCACAGCCTAGCGAAAGACAGCTACAATAGCTTCTAATTAGTCAATTATGTAACAAGCAAAAATGCAATTTTAAAACCTCACATTATTGACACGCTTCCAAACAAGGTGACACTTAGTTAGTACAGATTCATTAACCCTTTCAAGGCCAAGCCGGCCAGAACAGGCCTCAGTAGTGGCGTTGAGGAATATCCATTTGCCAAACAGAATACTATTTTTATCAAAATTACCACTGGAATGACTGGCTCGATAACCGAGCCAGTCATTCCAGTGGTAAATTTTCAAAAGTACTCTGGGCCTGCAAATTGACATTTAATAAGCAAATTTGATTTTCTCAATAAAATTTCGTCATTAAAGGATTAATAAACATGTGATGTCTATTGTTCCACTTTAACCCGTTACTACTCAGACCAAAAATGCCTTCTGCAGTGGTCTTAAGAAACGTCCATTTGTAGAACAAACAACTATTTTTGAAAATCTACCACCAACTGACTCGATGTAACCATTATTTAGTTAAATATTTTTCATTTGGCCGGCAAAAGGATATTTTCTATGACCAATTTTCTCAAGAAAATTTGCAGACCAAGAGATTATTTTGTAAAATTTACGACTTGGTTATCGAGCCAGTTCTCTCATGTTTGACCAATGGATATTTCTCTGCAGAAGCCGTTATTAATCCCACGACTGTTAAAGGCGTAAGAATCAGTTCATAGTAAAACAATTCATAGCAAAAACAATCAAAAGTAGCATTGGATAAACTTCTGTCATCTTGAGTCTGTTTGACAAAATCTACCATCTTTAATGCATGAAACCATTCTCGCAATTCAAATACCAGCTACATTGGAATGTCTTTTTTAGGACACAGTTTTAAGAAATGGCCACAGTGCAAAGATTTATTGTCTATTAGAAAACATTTGATGCAAATAGATTATATTACAAAGGCTGCTATTGTAGCTTTACTATTTGCAATGACGGGAAACTGTAAATTTGACCTATAATCAATAGCGTAATTAAGTCAGACTGACTTATGTAGCAGTGGTAACTTATAACGTACCATATATCGCCTAATAATAACTACATCCTTAATAGAGGTCGCATGACAATTTTCGAGGTTGAGCCATCCTAATTTCTTAGCAGTTTTAAAAGAGCAAATGTATCTAATAGAAGTCGCATCCAAATTTCAGCAGTTTGTGTAAATAAAAATTACTTTTTGAGCTAAATAACTTATAAATGTTAAATAAAATGAGATTTGAAATGAAATTTTGCAATAACTTCGCGGAAATACCCTCCAGATTAGGTCACTTCCTTGTATGATACAACTATCAACGGAAGTTATTTTAACAGGTACCAAATATGCGGATCGGATTGAATGTATAATACTCGGTTACAATCACGTAATGATTATATATATAGTACAGTCCGAGTTCCCAAGTTCAGTATATAAGGTCCGTAAAAGGCAGACGACTCTACCGAATATTAATCAGCTTCCGCAAATAGGATGAGTTTACGCTGTCACTCTCGTAGCTACTCGAAGCTCCGATCCTATATATGTGGATTGATCAAGTCTCTACACGGGTACTAATATTAGCGTCTTCGCGCTACAGAAGTAATGACCTAAACTCGTCCTAGAAACGGAGACAATAAGCGGAAGCTGATAAATCACGCGATTTCTATTTTTTCTCGACGACATTTTATGTCAAAATTTGGATTAATTTTGATGAAATAACCAATGTTTATTAAAGTATGCACAATATTTAGGCATTCCCAATTAATAGTTTCACTCCCGCGATGATGGATATAAGATATACATTAAGCATAGGCGTAAGATGTTAAGATTTTCTAACATGAAAATATCTTCAATTTTCGTGCTCTTTTTTTATTATCATTTTTTAAAACAATTTTCTTGAAATATACCTAATAGAAGTCACCACTCCCCGCCCCACCCACTTTTCTCAGATGTTTGGATATAAATAATTTACAGCCCTTGTCCTAGTAAAAGTCGCGGTTACTAATGAGTGTTTTACGGTAGGACACTGACAAAGTTAGAAATCAATACCTCTACATGATTCCCATTGGCTCCAATACATTAGCTTATGGGGTGTGTTTTCATTCTACTACTCAAATGATACTTATAACCTAAATCAGCCAATGGAGCGATTCATTTCTAGTTATGCCTCGCTCATTCCTAGTTAAACTTGGCCCACTTTTCACGTGTGTTGGTATCGATTTCCAACTTTGAAACCTGAATTCCTAAATTCCAAATTTCAAGGTAACAATATACCCATTAGGTAAACTGTTGAATATTTTGAAACTAATTTAACCGGGGGCTGATGCTGCCTATGTCTATTTAAAATTATTCAACAGAATGTGTATTAAATTGTAAACCCATCAAGACATACAATTCGTACATTTTGTGATATGATTGATGTAGTCAAAAAATTTAAATTTTCAAATCATTCCAATCAAAATTCTGGCCAGGTGAGCTATATGGCTGGGCGGTATACCGGTTTCACACCATCTCATGATTTTTTAGGGCAACGGTTTAAAAAATATTACGAAAATTAAAAAACGCAAAATGGCCTATAAGACTGCCATTGCACGAAATCTGGTGACTGTACTAAACTAGTTTGTTCTTGACTTAAATTTAATATTATCATCTAGTGGGTAAACATTTGGAAATGTGAAATCCCAACAAATCGGCCGAGGACGGCACTCGGCAAATATTATTTGATTTGCCGGCAATGAATTTTACATGAAGTAAGCTCTGCAAGTTCAAGGCAAGATTGAATAAATTGCAAATCTAAATTTCTTCTTTGTAACAAATAATCCTTTTGTCAGTTCGAGTTTGCACTATACACAATACAAAAAAATTCAAGATACGAGCTACGAAAACAACAATGCTATACAATGAACTCCCAATCCAAACAAAATACATGTACAGTAGCTAATGAAAATGTCAAATTATTTCCAATCATTCTAGACCCTTAAACCCATATAACACACGTGTCATGCG